>OU452240.1:5899076-5958251 GCA_911728455.2 Marthasterias glacialis
TTGTTCTTCTTCTTCTTCTTCTTCTTGTTCTTCTTCTTCTTCTTCTTGTTCTTGTTCTTGTTCTTCTTCTTCTTCTTCTTCTTCTTCTTCTTCTTCTTCGTCGTATCAGAGACAAAATTAAAGTTGACATAAGGTTATTATTGGCCGTTGCTATTAAGGGGTATCAAAAACAAGATAATTCGTTTAGGGGAACAATGGGTGGTCCATAATGGGATTAAAAACACATTAAATATTTAAAATCAAATCGATTGTTTCTCCTTTTTTTACCCTTATCTAGGCTAACTATATTGGGTAACTGAACAGTCATGCATTTTTAAGGTCATTTTTTAGTGTTGACGGACTTCCTCCATCTTATTGCTGAACGGTCAAAAATGGGAGAAAATCCGTTCTAATAGACCCAGCGCGGAATCTCTCGGGAAACCTAATATCAAGATGTCGCAAAGCGGGAAAGCGCTATCTAAGTTGTTCCCACGGGAGCGAAAACCACGATGTGTAGTCCAAGCACGTTCTCCCTAACACCCAGCATCTCCCTGGGGTCGAGTTCGTTGTAAGACTGCAGGCAAACCGACGCGGTGTTAAAATTCTTCATTACGTGGTGGAAACTCCGCGCGTTGGTTATTAACACAGTATCGCCTTGCACTGAGGGGGAAAGTAACGGCTTATTGTTTTTAGCACATCATCCTCTCAGCCGTTGGGATTTAAAGAAATTATCCCTGTCACTAGATACCATCGGACAAAAGATTTGCATTGCATGAAGTCACCAATTGACATCGGAAGGCAAGTGAAGACGTATCGTATTATACATAAGCCCCACTTAAAAGGGGTTTTTTGGCCAACAATTGGCAATCATGTGACTTTTTTTCACCGAATATCTATAAAAACATAATATTCACGATAGCGTCTGATTTTGAAGACGGTTTGAGTTGACCCGCGGGGCCAGTTTCACCGTGACGCTGCCTATGGCAATCGAAACATTGAATCTGTTTTACCGAATTGCTTTAAAGCCTCAGCTCACCGTTGGTAAACCTGTGAAAATGTCAGCTCATTTGTTGTTTCATTTGCAAGAAAACGGTAAAAAGGGGAATTCGGCATTTTTGCATACGCATTCCAAAAGGCAGAATTTTCGTCTCACCGAGACGAAAAGTAATTTTGGATCTTATTTCATTTATTATTTAAAAGCGATAACACTTCATGCAGAAAGATTTCAAGGAAAGCGGTCTACCATCATTATCTTAATACCATGTAAGGTTTATGTAAATCTGTGAACATTTATGTTTTTCTTCTTACAAATGTTGAGCTGGGGCTTTCAAACTATAAAGTCTGACTTTAAATAGCAGACGCGGTTTACCCTCAAAAATACCGCGCATTGCAAGCTACTTTTGACTGGCTCCCTGTAAATTATTATGAAATACGTTTATTGGCTACATAGCTCAGCTAACATAATACCAGTATGTATTTCTGGGATGTCGCTGGTTCAAATCCCGTCAAGTCATTGTATCTTTGTTTATCCAAATAAATATGTTTGGACAACAATTTAGACTGTTCCGGCTTTGGCAACAAGCCCCGCCCACACACCTTAGTTTGTGTACGTTTACTCTGCACGTGTGACCGAGTTTGACCGAGGTCACATGACCAAAAGGCGAGATCCAATTGGTCATTGCGCACAGTTTGATTGACAGTCCGGGACGGTCTATTGGCAGTGACCTGTATCCGCGCTTTATGTGACCAATATGAACTTGAAATAAACAAACATGTGAAAAGTTAAGGTCAATCGGTCATTGAAGTCACGAAAAAAAAAAGTAGTGTCCAAAAAACTTGTGTTTTCACTGTCTCGCGAGATCAAAGCCAATTCATTTACTGATTTCTGAAAAACTACAGCATTTCAGGCAAAATTATTTTCACGTGATGTTTCCCACCATGACCATCTTTATACCATTTAAGTTGTGTGTAAATTTGGGAAAAACATTTTTTTTTTTCAATCTCACCAATGTTTTGCATACCCTTTACTATGACTTTCTCCTTATCAGATTTATCCCACTGGACCCTTGGGCCAAGTTAATTAAGCCCGTTTAGCCTTTTACGGCCCCGATTAGCAAAGTGTGATGTCACAATACAAATCATTATGGTAAAACTGGCAACTCATCTAAAAAAAAAAAAAAAAAAAAAAAAAAAAATCTTAGACCTTTGTGAAATCGAGCCCAGATCTTTGTTGTGCTTACGCATTTTTTTTTTTTTTTTTTTTTTTACAAAACAATTGCGGTTAGTAGCTTCCTGGAATAGGCCATTTTTTTTTTACAGCAAGAGGGCGTACTACTAACTCCACTTTGAAAGCACAACAATATTTAAAAACATCAAAAATACAAATTGTCCAAGCAAATTTCTTACGCTGATTAGATAGTAAAACTGTCTATAAAACAAACCTCAAAATTTGTATATTAACTGCTTTATTAGGGTGTCTATTGCATCAGGTTGACAACATTTATATGGTTTGACCCCCAATCTACCCCAAAGGACAACCATTGTAGTCAAACATGAGTTCTATTGGGCCTAAGGTGCCGGAAGACTCTGAGCGTTAATGAGCGTTTACTTACTTGAAACAACTAAGAATTATTCGCTAACAAAGCTGTCGCTGAACTTTGGCGTTAACCCTGTATATGCATATACATGGACACCTCCGATTTGTACGGAGAGAGCTGCACGTAACAAACTGAATACCGTTTATTACGTGGAGGTATCCGTAAATGTTACGTCAATTGTTAGAATTTCATTCTGCCGGGCGAATAGCTGTAACTATTGACTACAATTGCGTTGCAGTGAAGACGTTTTCATTAAACGAGTTGAAACAAATAATATTCAGATTCGTCAATCAATGCAATTGATGTGTCTACGCTTTTGAAAGTTCTGTCCACACTGTGATTATGGAAGAATGGTACGGAAGCGTATTGCCACCACGTGAATACAAAAATCTCACTTTTGTCGTGTACGTACATGATAAGTTAAAACTTACCGTGTACGTACACGATAATTATCGCGTACGTACATGATAGTTTATTGTGTACGTACACGATAAGTATGGACTTAAGTTCAAACTTATCGTGTACGTACACGATAAGAGTGAGATTTTGTTTTATTCACGTGGCGGCAATACGCTTCAGTAGATTAGTGCAGCTCGTTCTCGCTACACCCGTTCGAAGATCACGATAGATCGTGTTGGGGATCGAGCGAATCCAAGTCGTTTCAATCTCATTACAGGGTACGGTTTGTGTTTCCGATGTCCTTCCTGAATTATTGAAAAAGCACGCCAGAAGAAACATCTGGAAGACATGAATAAATTAAAGATGTTGTGTTTGCATTTACATCTCAAGACTATCCGTCAAGTCAGATTACAAAAAGGCGTACAACCAAAGTACACAATCTGTAATCACCAAATATCAGAAGCAATTACAATCTGAAATCTACTTGATTACACAATTCATACCAGTACCAAACCTTCATGCAGATATTTTCACCAGGAAAAAAAAAGTCAAATTCAAGAAGTTGCTTTTGAAAACCCCCAAAGTCATAACTGTACTAATTCCAAATAAAATCAAGCATGAAATGATCGTGAACAAAATTCCTGACAAAGATTTAACATTTTGCGTTTGCTGTTTTTAAAACAAGACCGAATCAATTTACATTTTTTTTATTTTGTGTGTGCGGTTCGGTTGACAAAATAAATTATAAAAGAAATGAGGGTTTTCTCTCTAAATGTAAAAAAAAAAAAAAAATCACTCTCTCGCCCGAGTGGTGTCATTTTCGGCTCTGTTGAGATTGAAACTCATTGTGCATCACCCCCTTTTGAGTGAAATTGGAGCGCACTTCACTCTGATTCAAGCTTATTTGCCGAAAATGGGTCTCGTGTTATTAGTAAGCTGTAAGCTTGCCACAGGAAGAGAGAGGGAGAGGTGGTCGTCAAATCTACTCAATAATGTAAATGGTCGTGGGTTCGAATCCCCTACGAGTTGCAGTATCCGGGTGAAGTATAATTGTACAATGTTGGTTTTTAATCGTAGGTGCGTAGGATTTTGTTTTGAACATGTTTCTCCCCCACCCTCCTCTCTGTCTCTCTCTTCCGAGACTCATTTATTTTAGAATTTACTTCTCAAAATTCGCAGTGTTTGGACTTAACCCGGTTGAGTTACGCGCGGTGGTACGTCTATTGAATTACATCCGCGGTTTATGTTACGCTTAAGTCAACAAATCCATTCGCGCAGTTTAAACACAAGTAAATTTCTTTAGCTCAAGACGAAAGGTCACTGTGTTATAGTCACATGAAAAATATCACCCACCTCTCGACACAGTCTCACTCGACAGAGAGATTTAAAATTCATGTAATTTGATTTCAATTTATTTACAAAAGGTGACGATGTTTCGACATGAAGGTCTCTCGGGAAATTACCGTGCCCCGTGAGTTCGGATTTCAACAAACTTTGAGGGATAAAAAAGCGGAACATATGACATTTACATTGAGTTTTTTCGTGGAGATTTTGCAGGGGGAAATGCCAGCCGCAACTTGATTTCCAGGCGAGAATTTCCCTAATTTATCTCCGTTTGATCGAGATGTCACATCCCTTGTGCTGCCCCCTTAACGTCAGTTTTAATACTTAACTTAAGCGGCTCACTTTTTCACAAAAACATTAAGTCGTTTTTGTCTCTTTACCTGAAAAGGACGGATAAATAAAAACTATTATTATTATTAGTAGTATTATTATTGTTATTAGTTATCTTAAAGATTGGTGTGAAATGTTTGGATAGAGGGCACACTTTCAGTGATTGCTATCGGCGCTATTTTCCGTAGATATCATTGTGCCCTTGATTTTCAGTCTTGATACCATTTCTAAATAGCTTACCCGATTTGGGGTTTTCTTTCCGCAACATCTACCACTAGTGAATTTCTTATCTTGTTCCCTTTTCCTCTGTAGACCATGGTTCGAATCCTACCTCAGATCGAGTCACCCGTGTGGATTTAGATTTTCAGTCTCGACACGATGACATTTGCTTTCCCGGCCTGAGGTTTTTCTTCCAAAATATAACACTGGTGTATTCCTCATTGTGTCCATTTAACTCTGTGGACCACGGTTCGAATCCCACCTCAGTTAAATTCACCCGTGTGAATTAAGGTTTCCAGTCTCGACACCATGACATCTGTTATATCCCGATGTGAGGTTTTCTCCCAACATCTCACACTGGGGAATTCTTCATCTCGTTCATTTTTTTTTCTTTGGACCACGGTTCGAATCCCACCTCAGGTCGATTCTCCCGTGTAAAACATGTGCTTCGATCCCTACCTTGGGTTTTCCTCTACATCTTCACTGGTTTGATCTTCATCATTTCTTCTTCTACGTCTTTTGGCCCCGGTTTGAATCCAACCTCGAACCCAAATCCCACTCGTATTTTTTTTCTTCTTATACCAGATAGCTGATTGAGTGGAATCCCAATCTTTATGTTTTTACCACTGATTGGTTGTGTCCCCTGTCTTCTTTTCATGTCTTATTACAACTTCCAAGTCTAGGCAACTTCTGATATTTCATTGACGTTGAGGTCTTGTAACCATACCACTCTGGTGCTGGTCAAAAGTTGTTTTAAAATAATTCAAGTCCTAGTCATGACAGGGCAAACTAATTGATTGAAGAACTTCCCGTCCAAACACCACAGTATATCCCGTTCTGATTCAAACAGAAGCCACGCCACGATATCCAACCAAACAAATCCCTACATCAAATCGCCAAGATCACCGGCAAAAGATCACGTTGAAACGAAAGTGTTGGAACTTCCAAATGGACATTACTTAGTAATGACGCCTGTGTTTACAAATGAGAATGAAACAGCTCACAGTGTCTTGTGGAACGCCGACGTTGTATCTCCTGACCTAATTAAATGAGAACGTTGGAGATGAAGAATGCGCCAATGCAATTCACTTAAATAAACCTTCCAGGCTGACTCGTGCTAACTTAAGAGTGACGGGCAAGATATCTAATTAAAAAAGCCTTTGTATGTTCCGAGGGTATCGATAATCCACGGGTGATAAAATCTGACTCTCGTGTTGCTTGCATGTCAGACTCAAGTTTAGGTTTTCTGAGTCTTATTCATCTGAGAAATTCAAAATATAAAGTACAGGATTCGGTCGTCGAAATGTCAGGTCAGAGTTGACCCGGATCCAATCCTAAGGAACCAGATTTACTTCCGGTTCAATCTGCCACGGCATCCAAGTTCGTCATCAAAATGAACCTTTTGTTCATTTATTTTTTATTTTATTTTATTTTTAGTTCACGTTCGTTTTTGTTTTTTTTATTGGTTTATTGTTTTAATGTTTCACTTTTTTTATTATTTGGTACAGTCATGTTTATCCTTCCATCGTCTTTTTCAAAAGTTATATTGAGATTAAATTGCGTTATCATTTGTTTATTAATGTGTTTGGTTTTTTTATTGTCAGTTGTTCTTTTTGTTATTCATTTATTTACGACCTTTATATTTCCAATGGGCTATTTTAATGTTTGTTTGCCTTCTTTGTTTCTGCAATCTTATTAATAGTTATAGTAAATGTCTAGTATGTTTCGAGTATTGTGTCATTCGTTATTCATGCCTTGTTTTTGTACCTAATTGTTTTATCAAAAATTTAAATAAAACAGGCCTATTATCTATGATACCTGTCATATAGCATACAAACTGATCACCTATAATTCTTGATACCAATTATATTTTCAGTGTCATTTTAATTATTGTAAGTATTGTTAAGATGTAAGAGTGGTGTATGTTGTTAAGTTTAACTTCTCTTTTACAAAGATAGAAGCCGTACGGGAAATAAAGTCCAATGTCGATGTTACTTGGTGTGTTTTATACTTACGAATAAAGAAGAGAATGACCTAAAAAAGGGAACAGCTAGTGATAGCCTTCTTCTGAAATAAAGATAATAAATAAATAAATCGTGTGTTTTTAGGGAAGTTTTGATCCCTTCCACGCACGTCACACGCGGCGATTAAGCCCATCACACCATTTTGGGAGTCAATCGGGTTAGGCGTTTAAACGCCGCGTTGCCTAAATTTCGCGCTACATTGAAAAGCACACGGTGACCAAAATGGCGCAACCAATATTACTGTGATGATATGACGTCAGGTGAATTTGGTCAATACACTGCTGACTGACTTAGATATAAGCTTGTGTTGTTAACGCGTAGTTAATGTGGTTTTTTTTTCTTGTTATCTTGCAGATCATGAAAGCGACGTGTGTTCTATGTGCGCTAGCATTTGTCCTCGTATTAGATTTATTTTCACAGTCATGCGCAGATAAAGCCGTTGAGGTAAGTGACGTCACGAAAAAATGTTTTGAAGTATTGCTGTTACTTTAAAAAGAACCAATGGTTTCACAACTCGACGTTTTGATCACTATGGTCTTCAGGAAAAAAGCAACACCCACTCGAAAAGCATAGTGATTATGTCAAAAGTCCCTAACCAATGTTCGATCAACTTTTCGATGTTGACTTTGAATAATTGCGATTTCTGTGCAAAAAGACATTTTAAATATTACCTCTTGAGTTACTTAACGTTATAATTGTAAATAATCAAAGTAATGTATCGTCTAATATTTTCAAAAATCATCAAATAATGATTTTAACTTTCAATATTTTATTTACAGGAGCCATCCAGATCAAGTTCAGCATGGTTACCTGGCAACAAAATATTCCGTAAGTGACTGTAACCACCGTAAATTTAATCTAGAACAAATTAAACATCTAAGATAGCTAAAGTTGGAGATAATATTATAGTCTAAATTCCCATGAGATGTCGAAAGAACAAAACAGGGGTTTGAGTAACTATCGTCACTTTAAGATTGAAGGGTTTCCAGAGCAGCTGGTGCCGGTGGATTTTTGAACGAAAAAAATGGTGTTACGAAGATTACGAAGATTATTGGCAAATTAAAAATCTGACTCATTCATATTCAGGTGCGGGTTTTGAGGTAGCCTAGAGGGTGCACTCCTCCTTATTTTCGCTGACTGAAACAACAAATGAGTTGATAGGCAAATAATGCAATTCCAAATTTCAAATCGAATAAAATATAATGTGTAAAACGCTCCTGAAATGTCCTAGATTGCAACAAAGCGCATCTACAGTCAAACATTTTCCGGGGCCTTTGTGCGGGCCTCGACCCCTACGTTATAATGGCTTCGCGCTTCGCATATACTTTGGGGATTTGGTGATTAATCCTGTATCCGCTTCTGAGATGAGACTGATTATTTTTTTCCCCTCTCTCCAAATCAAATAAGTGTAACTAAACTGAGACTCGGTTGAAGAAAATAGCCAGGCCCCCTCTTTTTTGATGGTGGGAACCATTTACAGATGTGGCTATGGTACATTGGGAACACAACAAAAATGGGTGCCCGGCGAAAGGACGTGGTTCTTAAGGAGCCGTAACTGGGCACGCAAAAGTATAACACTCGTTCCTAGAAATAAAATAATTCTCAAGTCATTCTTAACATTCTCACACAGAGTTTAACTTTTCTGCATTGAAAGACAAAAACAAAACTTTCATAGCCAGCCAGGCCTTCTGCAGAATACAAGGCGTGGTGTCAGCGTAATAGAGGTCACGTCAGCCGTCAGGACGTTCGTCCAATGTTGAAACCCTTTTTTTCTGTCAACACCTTTGAGGAGAATTAATGGGCAATCGAAACAGGCGATGTCTCAAATAACTCATTATCACAGCTAAATTTTGAGCGTTACTTGTGACAGCTTCACAATTACGTATTTTAACACTGTTTAATTCGTTGTTTACATTTAATCAACCATTACATTTCCAAGGCTTAGGATGTTTTATTTGTTCACTTTCCCCTTATCCTGCGGGATCAGCGTAGAGTAAGCAAAGACAGACCACGAAGTCTCTTGCGAATCGAGAGTTGTAACGATAAGGTGAGATTTTTGACAAGGTTTTGTTCCTTTTCCGAATTGCAGATGACATGGGGCGCTTCCAGAGACCATCCCGGTGGGGCGGACGGCTTCGCACGGCGAGCAGACCCCACGGACGTGCACCCCGGGCATACGGTAAAGACAAACGCTCACTCATACGTCTCTTTTTGTGTGTCTCGTAGGTCACACTGTACTTTGTTCACGCCAATTTGAACTAAAGTGTGACAATGTTGTACGAGCAGACAGTCTGTCGCGGATCGGCACATTGGAAACTGATTACCATACTGTCCACAACAAACTTGAGTGTAAAAAAAAGCGGGAAACATTTGAGGAATGTTTCCAGCGAATTATGACTAATTCTAATGTTCTCTGGTTTTATAACGACAACTGCTTAAAAGGCATTAATGTGCAAAAGATTAATGTTGACTCACAGTCAAATCTACGGAGCTCCAGAAGTGTCATTTATCCAGATAAATGCCAAGTCGACTTATTGTACAGAGAAGTTGACATACCGGCTGTGATAATTTATATCACCAATACAATCTACTGAAACGATAAAGGTCAGTCAACTTCTGAGTTTCAGTGAATCGTCTTGGCAAGCTAACTTATCATTTTTCCTTAGGTTCAATCCTAACTCTTTTCAAGGTAATGGCTCATTATTTATATAAGTGGTTTGGCACTAAAGGAACTCCGTACAGATTCGTTTACGCGCGTCAAATAGTATTGAGGCTGTCTGAAACGTTATCTTTTTTGAATTAATATTACACTGTATAGACTGTAGTTACAACTTTTGGAATAACCATGCACGCTCGTCGCAGTTTTCCTGATCAATTCGAAGCATTGAACTGTGACCTTTGACCCCATATTGACTTGCTGCTTGAATAATGACGTCAGCAAACAGTTATGCTGTGTCGTCAAAAACCATTAAGAGCGACATTTACCAAGTTTGACTTTCATAACGGACTGTATCAAAAAAAAGAGGGCAAATGGTAGAAATAGCTTCTTTAACCCTGAAAATGCTAACATTTTATTCGATTTTGAATTGTTTTTGTTACACAATTTGTCAACTTATCTTTTTTTGTGTACCAGTAGCTAGTAGAACTATAGGAATATAGTGGGATATAATCCCTTAGGGTAAAGACTTTTAGACGCTAGGTGGCAGCATACAGACCAGTTTGCGGACTGTTGAGGGCCCGCGGGGTGCCGTCAACCTCTTTGACATTTGCATTTGAGAGGCTTAGTCGTTGTATTCACCTAAAAAGTATTTTATTTTCACTGCAGCCAAAATTATTTAGCCATAGCAAAGCCCACTCTAGCCAGCTACAAATACAAGAAGAATGTATGGCGCCACCTCGCGTTGTGAAATTCCCATTCTAAACTCTAAGCTTTATAATGTTTCCCCAACGTTTTGGCTGGCCTGTTTTGACTGATTTTTTCTACCCCGCTCCAACTCCACCCTTAAATAATCATTATGTAAAAAGAACCAGATGAGCTGACGGAAGAGGGTCAGGTTTTCCGCAGATGGGGCAGTAGGCGACTGCCCTACAAAGGTGGTAAGTGTGGGTGGTAAAATTTGTAAATCATCTCTGATCAGCACAGTAAAGGCACAAAGCGTTCACTCAAATAAAATCCATAATTGAACCAGGCTTCCAAGTCAGACCTGCGTACCGTGAAATAACTCAACGCGGGACGCTAGGTGGCAGCAAACTTTATACCAGGTAAATCCATTATTCACGGATATGTGCGCATTCTCAGAACTACGTAACGGACATGTACTTGGTGAGTCTGTTGGCACCTAGCAGTTTAAAGTGTCATGTTCGCAAGATGAATATTAACTGTGCCTTAACTGTGTTGAACACGCAATTTAGAGCGCCACCTAGAGTTTGTCTAAGAGAGGCCATTTTTAAGACAGTCGACATACGGTTACTAGACTTTTGAGCTAAAACCATTTTTTGAAGCGTCGCGTGTAATAATCTAAATTTTAAAAAATGAAGTCGATGCCACAAATACAGCGGAAAATGCGAGCTCCGTATGTTTGTTCAACAAAAAAATAAACTTCCCTGAGGTAAACGCTTGGTGGCGTACTGTATTGCGAATCACCCAAAAAAAAAGCCATGACCCTATAGTAGTAACACCCATTTACTTTAACGAATATCCCAATGTTTTTATTCAATAGTGTCGTGAACATTTATTTTAGACTCTAATGATTTCATTCTTCAAGAATAAGTTTGTTTCGGTTTGAACATATTTTCTTCCCAATGGCTTCTATCTCTTTTTTTTTCTAACGTCAAATATTGACCCGATTCACCTGACGTCATCATCACAACAATCTTGGCTGCGCCATTTTAGGAGTCAAAGTTCTTATGGGTTACTCAGTGTAGTACGCGCGCATTTTAAGCCACGTGGCGTCTACACGCTGACCATAATTTGTAAGGGCAATATGATTTCCAAAATGGCGGGCGTGGCTGACAGTAGCCGTGTGTGACGTTTCGTGCGAGGTGTCAGTGAGGCCGTGTCCGAATCAAGCGACTTCGGCTACGGCTGCAACGACAACGTTGGAGAATAGGAATCCTCGGCGTTCCGGCCGTAGCCACTGCCGAAGCCATTCATTCGGACACGGCCTACTATTTCTTAACATTGTATTTCTTGTTCTCTGGACCATTTTTCGTAAACTATTCTTTTTTTGAAGATTTCTTACCTGTACCTGTCGAACTTTCTCACATCTGATTCTTATTCTATGTTCAATTTGTGCTACTAGTGTGCTGTGAGTTTGTCTCTTTCAGTTTTTACTAATTCTCTCAAATGAAACTTTTACACATTAACCCCCCCTGAGAAGAAGTTCGTGGAACTGCACTATAGTATGGTTCCTTGACCCACAATTCCCTGACGACTCTCGTTAAAAACCTTAGGTCGGGTATCACCCACGTTTAAAAACAGAGCATGACGTAACATATATAAAGACCCATTACTTGTTACCAACGGTGGACGATGTCATTGGATAGAATACTAAGCGCTGATGACGCACTTTGTTTACATGGTAAAAAGCCTAGGATACAGTTTCTGAAAATGTTACACAAAAATAATATTCAAAAATAATGTTAAATTTGGTGGAAAAAAACAACCAATAACGGGATGTATTTTCTTAAAGTAGACAGTTTTGAATTTGCTGACAACGTCTGTAAACAAGACTTGAATGTTTTGCTACATTTGGCAGTCCATGCCAACCAGCGCGGTTTGTTTATCAATCAAAAAGGTCTATACACCCCCCGGAAATGTCCGACCATCAACAAAACTATCCGAAAGTTGACGACAACATGTTCGGAACATTTCGGATAATTTCGGAAAAAAGGAAGAATATTCCTCCTTTTTTTCAATTAACTTCTCGTGACGTTTATACAGACATTGTTTTACAGAAACGAAAATGACATCTAGGACCAGATGACTCAATTGAATATGAATGGTACTTATCTGTCATGTAGGTTGATCTTTTCATTTCTTGTTTAACTAACTCTCTTATGTTTTATCTTGTCCTTCTCTATCTATTCTTGGGAAAGATTCAGACAATAGTATGTAAATATTAATAAGTAATTAGTCATAATTATTGTGATATTTTCACCGTGTATACCATAGATATATTTTTATAATTTCACTTTCGTATTTCAGAGATCTGTAGATATAATTTGAATATTATCATTTTTATATCATTTTATAGACTGTAAGAAGTCGTTCCTATAACATTGATTATTTCGACGATTCTGTTTGAAGTTAATTTCCTCATCCTCTCTTCACAGCAAACTTCACAGTGATGTGTTTCGAAATTTCTTTCCACACTTGTTCTCAAGTCTTTCCTGTTGATAGATTACTGATTAGCCTATGTCTATTAAGGCCGTGTCCGAATCGAGCGACTTCGGCTTCGGCTTTGGCCAGCGACTTAGGCTACGACTATAGCTGTTGAGAACGTTGAGATCGGAACTTGTCGGTTTTCCGGAGTTTCGCTGTTTTAGCGTTCCGTCAACATTAGCCACTGCCAAAGCAACTATTTCAGACACGACCTTAGTCTTTGTCCAGTACCTCTGATCTTGTACTGTTCTTTATTGTATACTGTTTCTCTTTCTTGTACACTGTTTATATTTCTTGTATACTGTTTCTCTTTCTTGTATACTGTTTATATTTCTTGTGTAATGTTTCTTTCTTCAACTTGTCATTGAGTTTTTCTCTCTATGTCCTTACGAACTGTTAATTTCTTATAGGCTTTTAAGTGAGTCCTACGAAAATCATGACAGATTTCCTTCGAAAAAAACAACACCAATATCTAAAACCTCTAACATCAAAACACTATAAAGCCTCATCACGGTGCAGCAATTTTGTTTTTCTTCCAATCAAATCGCTCTACCCAAACTGAAGCTAAGTGAGCAAATTAGACTGGCCCCCTTTAGGAAGATTGTATAAACTTATAACCAGTACTAAACTGCACATTAGGGGTAAGACTTAACACTAAGATGATTTTCATTGTGTGGCTTAACTGCGTCAAGAACTTAAGAACTTACCTTTTCACTTACAAAATATCTTATTTTACATGCGCTTCCCTAGGTAACGGCGCTTTATCAAATTCAATGCTGTTATAATAATGTTCAATTGCGCCATCTATCGAGTAATAATAATAAGTGTATAGATAGGCATGCTAAATTCATTTCCTCATCAGTGGGCGCCCTTCAATCATGACTGGCAGAAGAATGTGATTGGACTCATGATGGTCTAAAACACAAACCTAAAAATGCTTAATTTAATAATTGACCGCAACTCCACTTTAAACAGAGGACCATGACTCCAAATTCTGGTTCCAATATTGTTACATGTTTTCCTACACGCGGCTCATCGTTGGCTCATTTGCATATATACATATTCATGATTTTTGTTAATGGGATACCTTTATTTTTTACTTAGCTGGACATAAGAGAGATTGGGAGGATATCCCCGATTCAGGAATAGATGGAGAATTCAAGAGAGGTGAAGCCGCCGATGAAGAACAAGCAAGATTGGAAGACGTCATCCAATATCTGAGGTATGCATAATCATTAGATTGAATACTTAATTAATCATGCTGGAAATTGTCAGCATGTTCCTGTATGCCCCTATGAAACTTGCATATTGATGGGATAATCTGTAGTTAGTTAGTTTGATGCTTATAATGTCACTCACAATATTATTGTAGATCCATGACTGCTAAAGCATATTCATTAATTCAAATCATATGGTAATAAAACAGGCTGCATATTCTTGTATGCATGATCTTGTCTATTTATATGAAATGTGCATATATTCGAGACAAATGATCTGTGTCAGGTTAATGTGTATAATGTCACTTATATGCAATGCACATTCATGCTCGTTCTTAAAAACTGTTATGAAATTTGCATATTCATGAGGTGACTAAAGTTATATGTTAGCTTAAAGGTAAATTATCTGTGAATTGTGAATCATAAATTTGTTTGTGAATCATAAATATTTTTGTGAATCATAAATATTTGTTGCGCCTTAACCATTACAATGCAAAACGTATCACCGCATAATAATGGGTAAAATGTAAGAGATAATCATCACACAAGACGTCAAATTAATAATATACATTAGCAGATAATGCATATACATTAGATGATAATGTAATAATTATATGGAATGTGCATACTTAACCCTATCAGGACCGGGGGGGGCACAATGTGCCCCCCCTACCAAACTTTTTCCTGTAACTTTAAAACGCTACATTCGATCGCCACCAAATTTTCTGACTTTACTTGAAAATTATCTAGGGTCATTTTGTCAAAATACGATCGTTATTGGAGGTCAGTGGTTGCCATGGCAACCGTTTGTTTGAACCCATATTACTCGTTTTTTGTGATTTTTTGTGATTTTGGGGCATTTTTTAGCAAAATGTTATGTTTTTAAGTATTTTTAGTGGCCAACAGTGATACCGAAATGTCACATGATAGTTTGAGATGCATTGTGGGAATCCAAAATGGCCGCCATTTTGGCGGCCATCTTGGATTTTGTATTTTTAGCTGTTTTTTAGGGGTTCGAACTTTGCAAAATTTTGTATCTATGGAATATTTTCAACATTATAATTTTGAACTTTTGAGGTCTAGAAATACTATAGAGTTGTTAGTTAGGCCTCATAAATGCACACTCGGACCCTAAAAGGACTGTTTACATCGATTTTTAAGTGGAAAAATGTAAAAACGTGATTTTTTCCCAAAAATTACATAAAACAGCTTGTTTAGCGCCCTCAACGGTAACTCTGGTAAAGAAAAAGGTGTTTATGTTCTTGAGGATGTCAAGAAAGACAAATTTGCAAAGTTTTACAGAATTCTGGCAAAAAATATGGAAATTATGGGAAAAATACGATTTTTGACCAAAAATGGGCAAAAAAACTACAAAAATTACTTTTAATGCAATTTTTTTGAATTTTTTTTTGCACCATCATGTAGAACTCGGTGAAATACACATTTGTGGCAAGTTTCATAAAAATCGGCCCAAGACTTTGGAAAATACGGAGGGGGGGCACAATGAGGCCCCCCCCCCCCCGGTCCCCGTAAGTCCAAAAAAAGCCCGGTCCTGATAGGGTTAAAAGTTATGGGGTTTACATGTAACGTTACGGATGTAACGTTATTGTGCAACGATCAATTGCATATTCATTAGAATGAGGTATGTGTCAGCAATACTTGTTGGAGTTTAATTTCGGTTTTAGGTTTAAATACTGCATATTGTTAAGTATGCAAATTGCAGACTGATTATTCATGAGATTAGGAAATATTGAATATTCAAGGTTACCCATGAGTTTAATGGACCTTTCCCTTGAAAATGATAATTACATTCACGCATGCGTACAGACAGTATCGGTGGGCCATAGAGTTGTGCACTAGGCAGACGCACAAACGCATGTGCGTCACGCCACCATTATAAAAAAGTTGTCACCGACCGATTTTTTTTTTTGTATGTAGTATTTAATGCGCACGCGTGCTGTGCAGTTTTTGCATATTTGACGGGAAATGCCCATTGTCTTGATGCACATTAATGTGTTATTGATAAGACTTTATTGGGAATTATTATAATTTCTCTAATTTTGTTACCGATTTTTACTTTGTTTCAGAAACTAAACAGGATGAGGACGACCTTCGTTTGGTAGAATTTCTTTACAAAACACGCTGCCTGAATATATGCTTTACGAATACAGTAGCTAAAAAGTCTGAAAATTGAAATAATGTGTAGAGTCCACAATCAGCCAGACGAGATCATGTTATACTGTATATTTGCAAGGCGGTAGTTATACACCAAATTAATGTACTTTCACGTATATTTTTTGAATCGGTAGTCTTTCACGAAAATGTGTTTAATTTATTGATACCCAGCGATACACCTTGCTTGAATTTGATTGATTTATTAAAAGAAAAAAGCATAGTCGTGGAATCGAGCCCTTTTGTGTTTGTAGGTTTACTGCTTTTGGCATTTTGAAATTCATTGTAGTTGACCTAGAAGGTGATTTTTGAGTCGATACACCACTAGTGCAATTCTCTGTCGATACTGTTGTATATAAAAACTAATAATTATTGTAATGATCTAATACAATAACACAATAGTAGAATAGTTTGGGAGGGAAGTCTGAGGGCGCTAGACTCACTCAGAGATGCCTTTATGGTGATTATTTTCTTCTGTAATAAAACAAACACACAGTGACCTGTCACTCATTTTTAGTTATGATAAACAATCCAAAGTAGGAAGGACAACATCTACCGGGTGTGAAATGCGCTTTTATGAGTGTTAATTGATGAGTTTGTGGAGTTAATTATAAATAATCATTGGGTTAAGTGGAATAAATTCAGTGGGAAACCTTTGGTATATTTTGCTGTTAAACACAATGTTTTAAGTTCGGTTTGTGGTGTCATGTTAAAATAAGAATAAGCTAGTCAAACAGAAAACATCAAATGTATTAGGCCTACTGTTATCAAAATCACGATCATCGGTTTATGATATTGGTCAATACATGATCGATTTTCATATTATTCATAAACAAACCACGACCATAATCAATAAATCGTTCTTATCAAACTGAACTAATTTCAGTTCTTTCCAAAATCGAAATCGGGGTTTATAAAGTTAATAAAATAATATAACCCGGAAAGGAATATAAATTAATTAGAAATAATTACAATTGTAATAATTATTAAGTGGACTATTTAATAAAGTATTGAAAAGCCAAACATAGGATTCATTGATTGGGTTTCGTTGTGAATTTATGTCTATTCTTTTTCCTTCTTCTTCTTCTTATTCTTCTTCTTCTTCTTCTTCTTCTTCTTCTTCTTCGTCCTCTTTGTTTTCCTTAAGGAAAATGACAAACTAATAAGATGTCTAAAATAATTAGGCCGAACTTGTGTCAGTGTTTTAATATTTCAATTGCACATTCACTACCCTGATAAATTTTGGAAATTAGTTAAACAAATAAATGGAACGATTCAAAAATTAAAATTGCAATTATTATTGATTCATCATATTGGTAAGAGGTGTCCATGCCTGTTCTTTCTTGTCAAAGTCTCCACTAATTTCAAAATTTCAGCTTTCTCCTGAAGACGGCCACGGCATACTGATCGAAACGTCGAGTTCTTTCACCACCGTTTCTTTGTAGAACCACCACAACTCGAAGAGGGAGTGTTCCGTTCAACTTATTCAAACGTTCACTATATTCACGGTAAACCTGACGTCATTGTGAATTCATTTGGTATGCAATGCGTCGAGCTTTGATTTGCTTACTTTGTCCCAAAACATCTTTTATTAAATCAGCCTTAAACGAATCTTGAAAAATAAAATTGAATAACGCCCAAAGCACCACGGTATCACATTCTTGAGTTGCCAGTTCATAGAAATGTTTAAAGTTCGACAGCGTTGCTATACGCCGACAACCCTCACGATATTTCCAAAAGCGATCGGTTTAGATTTCGTCCTTTTAAAATGTCTTGTTTATTAGTTTAGGGAGTCCCTGGATATTGTTATGTTGGGTGTAATCTTCAGAAGTAACGATAATCTTCAGGACTGGTGTTAGGTATCGTTATTTTCAAAGTTTCCTTTTTATTTATTTATTTACTTTCCTCTCTGTCTTCGTTATCTCTTATTTCATTACTGAGTGTTGTTTGACATATTTGTGTCGGACCCAGACGTGACTTGACATAAATTGCAACTCTATACACCGACTTGAGTGACGTTAGATTCTCCACGAGTAGTCCATTCCTTATTTGGTTTGCGGAAGATTTTCTTAAAGCATGTTCCATCGCCGTTTTGTTTTTTTTTTGTTTTTTTTTTTTAAGGTACAACAGATATTCATATGCATGGGTGTATACTGCACCGTAGAATGTGTAACTCCGGTGGCCAATGACCCGGTATTAACGATTTTTAAAAGTCACTTAAAAGCCAAAATATTTTTCTACCTAGCCGCGGATGAAATTATGTTGATCTGAAATGCCTTCATCCTCGATAAAATTGGGTATAATCTGATCGATAGCTAGCGAAGCAAGAAAATTTCAGTTAAAAAAATAATATTATTTTTATAAACGTAAAAAAAAAAAGCAATTTGATCATAGTGCCGCAAGTCCTTAGTCCCTGAATACAGATTCTTCAGATCATTCAGTAAACTTTGAAGAGAAAACATAGCTCAAAAATCATTTTGGGTGTGTGTGTCCCCCCCCCCCCCCCTTAAAAAAAATATTAAAACAAAAACAAAAAAAATACGCTCATTTCACAATAAAGTGCGCCACAAAGAGGTTGACCCCCGGCAGGGTCATTTTACAAAGATGGCGGTCAACATGTCAGTTTGCTTACAGGATCCCTTCTTCGTCTGAGTATCCCTCTACTGTGTTAAGTAAAAAATATCCCAGGCTTAAAACAGACTTGATGTACAGTGTATCAAAACATTTATAATGATTGCTTATTGGCAGCTGGTTTAGACTGCCCAAAACAGCCACAAATTTAAGAGAAATTAAAAAACATTTCCTGGGCGTTGTCTTCCTCTATAAGAGAGTAAACTGCAATAGATATTAAATTCAATAACTGAAAAGTAAATAGTAAATCGTGACAATTCACTTGAATATTCCGTATCAAACCACCGCACCACAACAAATTGTAATATTGGTTTCATAAATTTCACGTTCCCCGTCCATAAATTCTAAAGAAAATAAGATAAAGCAAACGCAGTACCTATTTCTGTTACCAAGACACGTTTATTGAGATTGATGCGTGTTTGTTTAAATAAGGTCGTACGGGCTTCACTCTACATTTCGACTAAGCCCCGTTTTCATTTCAAACGTAAGATTATTTTCAAGTTCACGTACTTTTTAGAAGAGAGTTTTCTTTAGAACTGTGTATCCTCCTTATCCCTTTGTCGAAATAATTATTTAAAACAACAAGTTCTTTACGACGCATTTTATTTTGAATATTGAAGTTTGAACATCATGGTTGAAAATATGAAATAGTGATGTTTTGGGAAAGAGTAAAATCATATGGACATTCAGGTTGGCTCAGTGGTTTCTTTCCCTGCCTTTCACCTCTGTGGACCCCGGTTCGAATCCCGGACCGAACTTGCATGTGGATTGGGATTTCAGTCCCTACCTAGTTGCGTGGGTTTTCCCTATTTTGGGTTTTCCTCCCACATCTAAAACTGGCATTTTCTTCACCATCTTTTCTACACAGGTATCTTCAGGCCTACGGGTCACAGTGCAAGTCACTTTTAATAATAATATTTTATGAAAGTTTGCAAATATCAAACCAAACAACCAACCTTTGAAAATTCCATTGAATTGGATTGTTGGGTTGATGTTTTTCAGGAACATTGTGGCGCATCTATGTGTTTATTTTCATCAGGTAAACCGAAAAGAGCAAATTAAATACAATGTTCTCTTTATAAATCGTAGATTTTCAGACATTGTTGAATTAATGACAATTTGTACCAGGCATAGTCGGTCATAATTTTTATCGATTTCTACTCATCGAATCGAGTTTGATTGAACTAAACCTTTGCTAAAATGTTCAAGGGGCTGGGTTGTCATGATTATAGCAGTAAACGGAATAAGCCAGTTACTACGCGCTTGTGCGGTCACATCAAAGTTTGACAAAGAGGGCACCCTTTGTGATTTGACCGCAAGCACACGAGTGTGCAGTATTTGGGTGAGAGTTCATCTTTTCATGTACAGCCACACTAAAGACCTGCTGAATTCATGACGACACTGCCCCTTTAAGTCAATGAGCCACCCAATCCAACACACAGCAATAAACACCATTGTGGTAAGGAATGCCCACCAGCTCAACTTTGAAGTTAAAATTATTACAATTATATACATATTGACTCCTTTGCCACGCTCACCATTTTGGAAGTCACTAGACGGATTGCACATGACGTCAACAATGGGAAAAATCAACCATCTTTGATGACAACAAACCTTATGCACTTGACGTCATTTGAGTAGGGCGCCCTCGCCTAGAGGTCAAAAGGAGGCTGTTCATTGGCCAATCCTGTGCGTCCCGCGTACAAATCTGTGCGTTTCCATTGTTTCATCGTCGATTTACCTTTAAAAGATGGCGGCTGGATGACGTCAATGCATAAGGTCTCACGGCCGCAACTTTTTGAGAGCGCAACTGTGCGCCACGCGTAAGCACTGTACGCGGTATCTGTGCGTTTCAAAAACTCCTAGCCTTTGATGATTGGTTGCTAAGCAACTAAAGCTGCGTTAAAGTTTACAGAGCTTGATGCGGCAACAGGCCACAGTAGAAACTGTCATCAGGATGATGGCGTCTATTGCAAGCCATCTATAGGATCGCAAGCCGTTTATACATTAATCCGAGCAGGTTGTTCATTGTGGTTTATAACACCGTAGCTATGGTCACCTCACGCGAGCGACACGACACTAGTGCGTCAGCCGCGTATAATGTACCAATCAGCATGGAGGTTTGATTGCGCGTGTGCGGCGGCCATAGGTGATGTGGTGTAAACGAGCTGCTCGGAGAAGTGTTAAGGTTTACAGTGTAAACGCCGCATCGCCTGACGCGTGCGCTTCACTGCATGGCACGCGGAGACGACGAATGACTTCCAAAAGGGCGCCACCAAGATTAGTGTGATTATGACGTCAGGTGAATTGGGTCAATACATCAGTCGTCATTATGTTGGGCAAACCAAAGGCAGATGTTCATTAAGTCGGTGTGACCTCAGCTGACCTCAACAATGAGAATCAACCATAATGGCTATGGGATGAATACTTATGAGGTCAAATGAGGTCGTGGCAACTGTTTACCATATACAGTCACCCGTTGTGTTACTAATGACGTCAATAATTACCTTCAATGACAGCTAATAGTTCGTTAAAGATGATTTTTTTCTTTATTCTCGTATACTCAGCAGAAAAGAACCAAAACGTTTTGTCCAACAATCAATAAAGGCAGCATTGTGAAAAACGAAATGTCTAGATCACACATAAGTGCTCGATGTCATAAATAGTTAAATGATTTAAGGTCACGATTGTTTTTTATAGACCAGGTAAAACCGAGAAACAAGATTTAGTTTCAACACGTTATCTTAGGCCATTTTAATAATGGTAGGTGATTTGCTCCACTTGAGATTCCCGATTGTTTTTAGAGACCAAGTATTAAGATCAACATGATTTAGGCTCAACCATTGGCCTTAGACAAATAAAAACTTGTTTCGCTTTACTAAATGTTGGGGTTCGGTTGAGCCATAGAGCTGTATACAGCTCTATTGGTTAAGCTCAAGTTTGTCTCACAAGATTTTTAGGTCGCGTTACATGCTATACTAAAACACATCAAGTGACAATCCACTATTCGAACAAAAGCGTACTCTGGCGTTTTTACTTTGCTAAAGTTTGAAAAAAAAATGCGGTATGGATACATATAGAAACTATGGTATTTCTTAATTAATGTACTCAACATACTGCGTACTACGTCAACAGCTTTTGGGGCGCCCTTCATTTGTAGTTGGTGCGTTTTCGAAAGGACAGTTGGAACTCCGGTTCGGATTTCGGTGTCGATAAAAAGGGGTGAGCCAGAAACCCCCAAACCCAGACCTAGGGTCTCCAACATTGTCAATGAAGCCAGAGTATCCAAAGTCACTTGGTTCGTGCAAGGCCTTAATTGGAGACGAAGTCCGATCCGAGCTTTCGAAAACGCCTTTGACTCAACCACAAGCTTCAAACATTGATACCGTGCAAAGCTGTATCAGGTCCAGAACTTCGAGAAACCTGGGTTGGGTCTCAACCCTGATTTCGAAAATACCCTGTACCTGGTATAATTAGATACACCATTTTTAAAACGCTTGATTTTATTTTTACCATGAGTTACTAACTGCTAATTCGCAATTGTATTATAGGCATATAATATTAACGTTAAAGTCAACTAGCTTAAAGATGACGTCGGGGTGGGGGTAGGTATTTTGCATTTATTAAAATATTTTTAAAATTAACAAAGAACATATAATTTTAAAAGATGGCGTATCAATAAATATCTACATCCAGTCGTAAGTTCAGGACTTTTGTTTTGCTGAAACAAATAATATTGTTTTGTTTTTTTGTGTGTTTTTTTTATATTATTGTCACACAATGTGTTCGTTAGAGTTATACTTAACTCGTTAAAAACAATTTATTGCGGGCTACAGTTATTTAATTGTTTCTTAAGATAATTATCAGAGGTAAAGGGGCATCTGTCAAATACATGATTCACATTAAGGATATCCTTCCTGAATGATTTATCTCGCAACTGAAAAATTATAGAATCTTGGGAAGTCTTGAACAGTTTTGAAGTCAACTGTGAGATAAGAACTCGAAATGTATAATACATACATATTTCTGGTCACTCGTATTGTTTATTTTCTTGCGTACATCGCGTAAGAAAATGTCATCGCTCTCAAGCATTATCATAATGTCAGTTGTATATTTAATATTTCTATTGTCTACTATTAATTAAATAAGACAGGTAATTATAAGTACACAGTGCGTCTTTAAAAATGAATAAATAATTATAATTTACACGAGAACTTCGGTGGCGTACAATCTCACTGTAATTATCAAGAAAAGTGATTATGATATATATTTTTTTACTTATCTTTAATTTAGGCATTTTAAAGCTAAAAGTCTATTGTTTGTTGCTAGAAAAGAGAAGGCGAACATTGTTAAGTTTTGTTGTTTGTCTACAACCACTTTGGTTCTCCAAAAAAAGGTTTTAATCTGCATATTTCTTTGCAGAGGTTTTAGACTTAAAACTACGGCCGATTAGTGAGTATGATATTTTTGTTTGCTGTTTTGTATTTTTACTCATTGTAATGCAGATCTGTCAGTGGGTATTGAGTTCCTTTAAATGTTTGTTTGTTTTTTGTTTTTGTTTTTGATCTGGTATTGTGGGTAATACCCAAGCCAATAAAAATCTGCATTTATGACCGGACAGAGTTGAAGACAAATTACACTTCAACACAATTTTCACCAAAACAAATTGATAAAGATGCTTAAAACAACAGCTTTGGGATTTGAGCGTACAGCAATGTGTCTCGCCAACAGCTTTTTATAATCATAATTCTGTTGGTAAGTGATAACCTATTGGAGCCGGAAGTGCAGTGTAACGAATGTTATTGTACATGTATGTATACTGTCCATTTACAGTGCACTTCCGGCTCCAAAACGTCATTAGAGATTGTATGTCATGCGCAGTACGCACTATGTAAATTAATAACGAAGAAGTGGGAATCTTACACTTTTAATGCGTATTTACTAATTTAAATCATACCAACTATCAAATTCTAAAATAGACTCCTGCCAAATTTATTTATATAATAGTACAATTTTATACAAACTCTAAATTTTAAGCTTGTTAGGCCAAATTGTTTTTTCCACAATTCATGGATATTTGTGATTATTTTAAATTATTATTGTTTGTCTTAACGTCGCCTACTTACAGCTTAGATACAAATACTGCCCTCCTACTGTGCTGACAGAAAATGCCAAGGACCAATCAAAAGTCTTCTGTTATCGAGTTTATAAACCAATTAGATCACTGGAATGTCTGTAGAAGTTTCATAAGATTAAACACGAGAGGGCGGTGTTGTCTCTGACTTCAAACATGCAAACACGGGTGAATCTAATTTCAACAATGATACTTTGAGGTACTACTACTAGCTAGCCCTGTACGGTGTTAATGCTTAGTGCATACCGGTTTTGCTAAGCAGAGTTGTGTAATTCGTCCAAAAAATGATTAATGTTTTCGGTTGGCTCCCTGATGTTTATGATTGTTTCTGCTTACCAGCTTTTATGAACGTGGTGTCCTGTTTAATATTGGCAATTAATAAACGGACACGGCTTCATGTGATTAAGGAAAACATAACTTCCAAAATAGCTATGGGAAATAAATATGAAATAACTTGGTGACTGAGTTAGCGTCTTTTCCCAAAAGGCAGTAGAGTCCTACCTCCTCTGGCTCTGGAGTTCTTTGTTGGTCCGCGTCCCCTCCGTGCTAGTTTGTTGGGCGAGTCGTCCTCCCTCTTCCCGAATGGTAGAACCCGACTGGCTGTGTTTGGGTTTGGACCTCGCATGATGCATTTGCTGCTGCCACGGCACCGGCCGGATCTCTTATCTGGCTCGTACTGCGCATGGTCAAGGGTGTCCTCCAAGATGGCCGTCCGGATGTTATTTTTGGCGTCGACGTCATCAATAATCTGACCTATGATATCCTGTAAAGCTTCCTCGCCTTCGTCGTTGTTGAATTTGTCATTATAAAGATCGTCTGGAAAGGAAATACAAATGAAAATCATAATCAAATTAATAACCATTTCGTATTAACTGTTTCATGAACACGAACAGAGCATACTGATCGAAACGTCAATACTATTTTCACCACTGGTTTATCTCAAAACCACCACTTCTTCAAGGTTACGTTGTTGTCACTTGTGAAGTTTGCTCGTAACTTCCACGTCATGCAAAAGCTTCAAATCTTACATAGAAATAATAGTAGACGATCTGTCTTAGTTGGCAGCAGACTCGTATTTTTCCTTGACACGGCTGTGGCTTTGGCTGCAGCGTTAGGTTCCATTCACCATGTTGAACCCTCTTTAAGCACGTTATCAAAATAACTGACGAAGCCTAAGCTAGAGACAAAGCCGACACCCTGGTTTCGAAAATGGGAAAACACATGTCTGCTGCCACCTAGCGTTCCAAAGTCTCCAATGCAGTGTGAACACTTCTAAACGTGTAGGCTATAATAAATAACGCAGTATTTACAACAATAGTGACCATTCGCCTTCATGTAGGTAAGATACTACACAGGTCTTGAGAAATGTTACGTGTTGTACCTTATAAAATGAAGAATTTAAAAAGCATTAAAATATTATTTCTTAAAGTTGATAAATTCGTATGATGTAATCTCCATAACGTAAAAGATTATGGTTTCTTCGAATAGGCTTTGCACAATGGTGGCTGCATGAAGTCCAGTCTCTGTAGCTCTTTTGTAAACGTGATGTTTTCAAACGGATCTGTACAACAACATCGATTTTCCATTGCGTCAGTCCATTAAGCAACATTTTATTTTTTAATGCAGTTCTCATTACTTATTCATTGACTATTCTAACAAAATGCTGGCAAACTGGGGACGAATGATTGTACGATTGTTTTTATTATTGCATTGATAAATGTCTCTTGAAAACGTTAAGACCACACGTCGGTTATTATTTTATTATTTTTTTTTTTTTTTTTTTTTTTTTTTTTTTTTTTTTTTTTTTACTTTTATTTTTTTTTTTTTTGGGGGGGGGTTACAAATGAACTTGGGAAGCCTTAAAAATGGTAAAGGTAACGCCGTACGGCACTCTGTCTCTCTCTCTCCCAATCTGGACGAATCAAATAATCAGATAAAAATTTGAATTATGTCCATATGGGAACTAGTGAAATAAGTTTGTCGGCTAACATACATTTTGTGATTCAAAATACAAAATGGCGACCACCAATACACAAGCCTTCTTAAACACAAGTGCCGTTTTATGTTAGAGCTCATTCATAATGCAGAAAGCTGTAGCGCAGGTCAAAGGTCGGACTTAAATTATCTGAGAGAGAGAGAGAGAGAGAGAGAGAGAGAGAGAGAGAGAGAGAGAGAGAGAGAGAGAGAGAGAGAGAGAGAGAGAGAGAGAGAGAGAGAGAGAGAGAGAGAGAGAGAGAGAGAGAGAGAGAGAGAGAGAGAGAGAGAGAGAGAGAGAGAGAGAGAGAGAGAGAGAGAGAGAGAGAGAGAGAGAGAGAGAGACAGCATAACAGCACTTATTGTTTTCATAAGAAGATTCGTTGAACATTGAAAAGAGTGATTTTGTGGCAAAATTACGTCAAAGGGTTTTTTTCAGCTTTGGATGCGGAAGTAGTGAACCAGTGACGTATTATGACGTGTCAGGGATTAACGCTAGATATGACGTCACATCATCCTATATCAATTTGTGTTAGATTAAATTGTGGAGTCGAGTTTCTATAGTCGTGTGTTTTAGGGGAGGACGACCTGGTGTAACAACACCCGACAATATCACCTTCACCTCGGCTGTTATAATATCAGACTTGTGAACTATCGTGTATCGATTTTTGTTTGTTTGGTTTTTTTTTGGTTTTTTTTGTTTTTGTTTTTTTTTGTACCTCGACAGGAATTGGTTTGTGTAAGCACAATCAATATACGCGGTGTATTGTATTTGTAGTGTATTGTATTGCATCGAGCCTCTGGTGTGAGTTACACACACACACACTGGTCTTGTGAGGAACTTATCTTACTCATATAAAGGAAATGTTTTCTCCAGATTAAAAAAAAAAATGTCTTTCAAAAGAAGGATGTGATTGGGCCCTAGACACACTGGCCCCCTGTCTTTATCTGGTTTTCTGGTTTCCCTACCAGACTGATAGTCATTGTAAACAAAAGCTAATCAAGGTACGAATAAAGTTATAGTCTTGCTGACTAAAAGTCTTCGTCCGTCACTTTTGTAAGACCACGACGAACTACTTGTTTGGCCGGACCAGATAAAATTCGTCTTGAAACTGTAGTCCTTAAAGTCAAACTTCCGGAAGTCCCGCGAGTGAGTTCCCTGACGAAAAAGCCCGGGTCATTCAAGCATCTCAGTTTCCGTGAGCATGCGCTCTAACAAACGCGATGTGATACATTTTGGCGCAAAAACAATGCGTTGCGCGTCTGTATACCATGCCCGATACGTGCAGAGTGAGCCCCCCCCCCCCCAAATGTTCCCAATCTCGAACACATTCTTCCCCCTTTTGTACAGAAGCACACCTCCCTAAAATCCTCAATAGAATTCCTGAGATTCCCAGAATACAATGAAGACACTATAAGAGGGACTAAACCCTACCACGTATTCGAGCACCAAAATGCGTGTCCGCCATATATTTTCTGCTGTGGATCTACGGTTGTTTTGCAGCATGCATGATGCATGCAGTAGTCAGTAACAGTGCAGCTAGCTCGCTTGTCTGGAAGTATGAGCTCCAAATTTCGGTAAGTTGAAATTTGTTTTTTGTGGCTTTTGTATTGCTGAAATTTGAACGGGCCGAACGTTTGTCTAGAATCGTGGTTTGACTCCCGCCTTCATTGTGCGCATGCAATGGCAGCCCGGCAAATCAAATTTGCATTAAAAATGTTCCGGTGGAGACGTTACTTTCAGTTGTTATGTTAACCAAAATCAGCTGTTGTATAAAATAATTAAAAGAAAAATTGGCTCTAGATGAAAATTTCAACACACACGACGTCCTCCATAGAAAAGTACGGTACGGTTACACGATGATTAATGCGTTTAGTTTATTTGATTGAGGCTTTTTTTTTTTGCTCGAAATCTGTGGAAAATATTCCAGAGTTTGTACCAGAGACCTTCAAGTGGCTGAATAAAGCCAGTAAGGACGGTTCCAGCAAGTCTTGATAATTGTAAAAGTACCGTGTAAATGTGCAAGATGTGTACAGCGCACGACGGAACGTTAGGCCAGACGACCGCGATCACCACACACTTTTCAACAAAAGAATTTCAATTTTTTTAAGCTGAAATCATCCAAAGAAATTACTTTCCAAAACTGTGTGATTCCTTTGCCTATTTGAAATTTCGCAAGGCTAGGTGTAAATGCTCACTTTGCCAACGTTCTTTACCTTGTTTACTGTGATTTAGGCCAACATTACAAACAAAATAACAGGCGGGTGGCTAATAGTCGTCCGACGCCGGTAGTGCATGGTAGAATTCTGTTAAATTATGAAACAGAGATGTGATTTAAATTAATGCCACAACATACTGCTTTAAATAAAGTGGCCGATTAACCAATTTATCACTTAACAAAAGTAAAATCGACTGTTTTTGCACTTGCTCTGTGTCACGGCATATCAGCTGTCAGCTATCAGCTGTATGGCGTTATACCCAGTAGGTCACGTGACCGCATGTCAACATTGTCGCGCAATCGGTCTATTACCTAAAGCTGTGACAATTATGTTTTTACCAAACACTTTTCTCTTCGTTTTGAAAACTAGTCATTTGACTAACTTGCTTTGTCTGTTCATTTATGACTAAATGTTTAGCAGTTCGCTTGACCAATCAACTTGGTTGATTCAGACACCATGGAAAGACGAATAAAAACTAGTAGATTGGCTTGAAAAATCTGGTCAAAGGACTAACTATAATACTAGTCATTGAATTTCAATGAAGAATTGAAATAAGTCACCATTTAAACACCATTTTGACTAAAAAAGTTTGTAGTTACCTAGACTAGATTTTGTTTACAGTGTAATGAGGGAAGTGTGTGTGTACACACACGTTATTATAGCATGCAAGGTCAAAGGTTACGTCTGGCAGGCAACCGCCAGCTTCTAAAGGCCAGAGTCTAACGTTATTCACGAGCCTCTAAGTCTGACGTCAGATGTTTGGGCTAGGTCTCAGATGTCACAGGCGACTCGAGAGGGCGCTCTGTAAACTACGCCTGGCGTTATGAAGAGGTTTAAAACATTGAATTAGCTTGACCTTTATTTAATATTATTTATCATTATTATTTTTTTTTTAATGAGTCCCCCTTTAAAGTAGAAGAAACCACTGAGCTTGTTCGAGTGACGTCAGACGTCTACCCTCATCGTCAGTGATACCCCCAAGTATCAAACTAAACGGAGCCTAACGTACTCAGGGCATGCAGCAACCTGTCACAGTCCTAGACAACTGCCGAGAGAGTGGCTCCCACCCCGAGAACAAGCAGGATCTTAACCTACAACATTGACATATTGCTGTACCGTTAGATGTTGACTTTTTCCGGTAGCACTACACCGGTTCGCCACGGTGGGGCGGTCCAGAGTGCGGTGTTGGGTATCTGGAACATTATACGGGTATGGTTAGAATTAGACGTTCGAGGCATCTCTTCACTTCAGCTTGTTTCCCCGGATTGTTATGACTGTACATGTGGCTTCCGTTGGATAATAGAAAAACCGAGGGCGGTCATGAAGGGGGAAAAAGCCATCCTTGCCTTTGGAGTGTTTTCGGAATGTGTTAGTGCACTGGGATGGTTAGGTAAATTGGAATTGGCCCCGAAGCAAAATGCAGCTTGCCAGGCCAGTTTTCGACCCGTCACACGGGAACTTATAGCTTATCAAAACAATCTACATAGATGCGAACAAAACTGTTACATCAATATACTGGAAGGGTGTTTTTGTTTCTGAGCATAATATTTTCAAAATTGGTGATATTAATTTCATAGTTTTTCCAGGTTAATGATTCAGTTTATGATGTATACTGAAAGTAATATGCATTGCAAGGACGCGATGTGTTACACCAGATCAACACTTACTTCAGTTTAAGTACATAAGTACGGGTAGTCTAATTTCATTAATTTTATAACATGACTGGACTTGTAAAAGCAATACTATCTCCAAATAGCTTGTCCCAAGCGGTATTCAAAACTCCTACACGCGTCATGAATAACACTCCATAAAAACAGAGTACCGTTTTAAAATTCCTCATCACAGGGAAACAATTCTTCGAGAGGTTTTATCTCTCATTGTGCCTCTTCTCCTGTTCCACTTTAAATGGATGCCGTTGTCTGTTTATGAATCTAGCAAGATGAAGGCCAGCAAAGTATACTGTTCGAAACGTCCGGAACTGTGGAGTGCCGTGGCCGAGCGGTCTAGTCCGCCGAACTTGAGTTCTGTAGTTTACAGAATGTGGGTTTGAATCCCGGCCTGGCCAGTCGCGACACCATAATTGCTTTGTCCTTCGGATGGGACGTTAAGCCATGAAAGAACTCAATACACGTATCGTGAAAGAGTAGGGGTTTACCCTGGTGTTTCTGGATCAGATAGCAAGCATCCTTATTCACAGGTTTCCTCAGGCTTCAGAGCTACCGTGATTAGTTCCCTTTTGAGGCATCCTTGGTTTTATTACCAGAAAAAAATAATACTAACTATAAATACCTCAACCCGGTTCTTCTGAGAACCATCGCTTCTTCGACCTTTTAAAAGGTGAAGACAAGCAGAGCGCACAGCTCGAAACGTCGAGAACCTATATATTAACCCTGGTTTCTTCTTAGATCAATAACTTCATCTGAGAAAAGATTAAGTTCTTGGATGAATCTTCAAACTAGTTACTTTTTGCAACCTAAACCATGCCAAGTTTCAAACTCTGTTTTCTTAAGATGATAACCAGCAGAGGACACTACTCGAAACGTCGAGAACTATTAAAATTAACCCAACTCCTCAGAGAACAAACAGTTCTTAGTTCACATTCTTGTCACCCGCTAACTAGTTACCTCTTCCTTTATATAACCATGCTTTTAAATCTTGCTCATGGGTCTTATATTATATTCGTGGTTTTCGGTAGAGTTAACCCAGTCCCATCCCCGTAGTAACACTAAATGTACACGCTAATCTCGGATTCCGGGTCCACGGGGCCTGACACGGGGCCTTTCAAACATATCAAACTGTGTCAAGACGCAGAATCCGGGTCAAAATTACACTTTTAATCAGCCGGACCCATAATCCGGTCAGTTCGGACCCGGTAGATTTTAGAGTGATCTAACCCGTGAAAAGGTCATCATATTATTTTATGAAGTGAAAATGACCGAAGAATATTCATCTTTCGTCAGGGTTTTGTATACGTTAGAGCAGTATTGTGAATGTCCTCTATGGGCTTACTTATGTGGAGGATTGGTTTGAATTTATTAACTTTGTAATGAGGGAGTTTTTTTTATTTAATTTCTGTACTTTGACGTCTTGACGTCACGATGACGTGAGTAATTTAAAGAAGACAAATTTCAGATCTAAAACGCAGAATCCGTCTGGCTGGCTGTGCGACACTGAACCCTTGCACTGTCGAATGGCACAACCATTACTCTTTCGCAGCCGTCTTAAGAATACCAAACACCAGAATACATGTTAATCACAATTGGAGCCCGTGTTGGTTTTGTTTGTCTATGGTCAAACACTGCGATCATTGCCCCGTCAATCGATGCGCTGAGCCCCGTGCGATGTGTGGACATAACACGGTAAAGTGCCTGCCGGAATGAATTGTTGACAAGGCACAAGATGCGCCGGAAAAACTCTGGACATGCTAAGGCAAGATGAAAATTCATCCAGTCAGTCTCAGACTTAACTAGAAAAAAAATGGAGACTGTTGGTTGACATTCTAAGTCGAGTAGACTAGGAAAGTGAAGAACTTTGGCACCAATATAAGCACATTTTAGTGTACTTGTGTACAGAAAGCCACACAAGCTCAATTTCAGTTGCTACATTATCGTTAAAACACATTGTTTTGTCGGGTTTACATTAAAACCAACCTTTGCTTCAAACCATCAAGGCAAATTAAAAACTGATCCTAATCAGGCGATATGATTGGACGTTCTGCCTTCAGCTTTCTCGTCACGTGCTGTTAATTAAACCAATCAGTGACGGTTATTTCTTGCACAGTAGCGTCCCTGACTCATAGTTTTCCCAATGGTTTTGTGTGACGCATGATTTTTGTTTCCCATTGTACCTTTTCCAAATCGAATCATCCCACGTATTAATTTAAAATGACATTAAGGACAATTTCAAGGTTTTGCCTTTGACTAGAGACTTACTGCCCACTTAGGATTGAGTGTATAAAATTTCACCTTCGGTCCATTAGTATTAGCAATTTTCCCACCTAGGTTATATAATATATAACAAGGACTTAACAGTTATCTCTTTTTTCATATATATATATATATATATAATTTTTTTTGAGGGGGGAACATTATTTATCAAAATAAATTTAATTTACAGCCTCACTTACGATGGATTGTCTGAAAGTGTCCATAGAAATAATGACGTGGGAGGTTAATACAAAGATTATCTTATTATAAAAAAAATAACTGGATAGGAAAAAAAATAAATACAAGATCGTGACGTATTGTGCAAAGCTTCGTGTCAGCAGAAATGTGGGCTAAGAACATTATTATCTCTTTTTAAATTGATTGTATGCGTGTTTCGTTCCGGCGTCCTGGTGGATTCTGTCCCCCGCGTGTGCGTGTCCCCCATACGGTAAATTAAAATGGGCTGGAGGAAAAAGGTTAAAAGAGGGCGCTATCAGCAGACGAAATGTCCACACAATTCACCGTGGGGGGGCCAGAGTCACCAGGGGAGGGGGTACAAAATCACCTGTGACACCGGCATTTAAAATCATTCTCAAGCCGTTTTAAATATTAGTAGCGCTATCTCCCCGCAGCCAAGTCTCTTCCCTTGTGGCTACATGCCTGATTCAACTCATCCTTTCGTTATGTAAAAAAAAAAAAAAAGTTCGCTTTGAAGTGAAAACATTTCTTGACGAGATAGCCTGTTGATTTATCTTGATGTCAGGAGTATTTATTTAAAGTCTGTGAATCAAGATAAAGTAAATTATAACGTGAGCACAATTGTTGCAACAAGAAGTTAAAGAAAACTGTAATGCTCCTTTAGTGAATTGTCAAAGATGTTCATTTGCTAAGCCCCATACGAAGTCCATGACTGGTACAATATATATCAAATAAAGAAATGTTGGTTTGAAAGCTCGCTGTTATAAAGCTCATATCAGGATGTGGGTTCGAATCCTGGTCATGACACCTGTGTCCTTGAGCAAGACACTTAACTACAATTGCTTCAAATAGGGGAAGAGGCAGTTTGTCTCGCAATGGATGCAATACCCCATCCCTGTTCTTAGCTGTGCTGCGAAGAAACTTGCGTTTGTATCTTGCCATGTCTTGTTTCTGCGCATTGTATGGGGCAGGTTTCTATCCCTCCAAAAAGTAGCCCACACCTCGAGTGGCCTTCGTGACTTGTGATGGGCGGCGGGAAAAAAAATCAGTGCCAAACCTGCAGAGAAATTTTCCCCATCTTGAACAAAAAAAATAGCATTTGAAGACTCGTAATAGTCACTGCTATATTTGGATTGCCGCATTTGAAATGAACACACTTCTAAAAAGAAAGAAGAAAAAATGATAAAATCAAGTTTAATTTTTTATCTCGAAGGTAACTGGCTGCCTGTAAGTCGACCTTTAAGTGTCTTGCCAACACTGTTGTACCTTATCTTGATTCATAGAATATACAGTGTTTGTACCTTATGTTGAAACTGTGTCAGTTAAATTTACTTGTAAAGAACTTTTACAGTTACTGTTGCATATTCATATTGCAGCAGTCTTGTCAATAATGTATATTATTTTCTAGGGGTAAATCAAATACTTTATATTAAAAGTGTTTCAGTTAACAATGTACGGACACTCCATGCAGTCTGTACCAACTCCCGTATGCAAGCTATGTCAATATTGTACATTTGTATATACTTTATGCCAAATGTGTGTCAGTCAAGTCAATTTGTACAGAACTTTTGCCTCCCTGCAACAGTCTTGAACATTGTTGTACTTTCTCTTCATTCACAGAGGTTAACATGTGATCTAAATCAAAGTTGCCTGGTCCGATTTTCGCCGAAAGAGTGTTTTTTTTTCGTCTCTGGACGAATTTTGAAAGACGCTGTTGCGGTTTCAAAAAAAGAAATTAATTAATTAATGAAACTGTTGCATATACCGCAGGCAATTCTCAAAAATACATGTAGCATGTAAAATTGTCCATGGCTGGTTTATAGCGAGTTAGATATTATCTGTGTTAAAGTTTCATTTCGTAGTTTCAAAAAAATATTTATTCTAACTGTTGCATTTCCCTATTGCAAACATTACGCCAATTTAGCTCTACCTTTTCTTGATGAAAGGGGTGGGGAGTTGACATTCAACGATCAGTTTACAGAGCCATTAATATTTGGGAATCTTAAATCATCACGGTGTTCAAAACGCAATGGTTTGACTTTCAAAGATCAGTTTTACAAAGCTATTTGTATTTGGAAATCTTACATCTTCACGAAGTTCAAAACGCATTGGTTTGACTTTCAAAGATCAGTTTTACAAAGCTATTTGTATTTGGAAATCTTACATCTTTACGAAGTTCAAAATGCAATGGTTGACTTGCAGCCTTCTACATCGGTAAGTGCATGGACCTGTTACCTAATCTAAGCCATCAATTCTGAAATTTAATAGCCCTCTAGCCGGGAAAATTATCGTTCTGTCGTGACATTTAATGGATAAACAGAGTTACGTTTAATAAATTTATTCATATTTTCTCCCCACTCCCAATTGTCAGTTATTCCAAAAATCAATAATGATAATGAAAATGTACAGTGCAGGGGGTCGAGCGAATAGGAAATGACTTGAAATAACAACCCGCCCATTTGATAATGCCATTTGATGGCTCGTCCCCGGGTGAATTAGTCCTAATTTGGTTGGGTTTTACAGACGGCTGGTGCACGCAACGATTGGTTAACCACGTAATTGGATGGTCGCTGCCGGTTTGGTCCGTGGGGGGAAAGCGTGCGCTGGCCCCGCGAGTGAGTATCGCGTTAACTCGCTATAATCTCTAAGCGAATCGCGTGTCGATCGCCACATCATATCATAATACTACCAAAGCAGTTCAGTAATATCAGTTACTAAAGTGTCCCATGTGAGATTTAGCTTCTACTTGTCAAAGATACCTAATACTTCAAATATGATATTATTACGATTCATTATTCATTCTTCAATTCCATTTTTGTGTCTTTTCTTACCCCCCGGAGAAAACATTGAAACACATTAAAACTCTAATAGTCTTTCTTCTTCTTTTTTCATTCCAAGAATTATCCATTTGTTTATGACATTAAAGTCGTTGATGTGATGATTTATAGCCACCACGTTTGAATGATGTGCAATTATTTTTTAAGTATCTCCCGAGTTCCAATAATTCAAACATTGACTTCGGATGCTACACACACGGCGTATCATTCTTGCGTGGGTGACTCAGTTTTCGGTGATTGAGCTTGGAAAGTTCCAACTTATTGTGTACGTGCACGATCGTACCCAACATATCGTGTACGTACACAATAATTATCGTGTATGTACACGATAAGAGTGAGATTCTTTTCTTTTTTTTTTCTTTTTTTTTTACGTGGCGGCAATACGCTTCCGCATTAAACGAAACAAACCTATGATCATAGGCAGTACGGCGTATCATCGACACAAATAACGAGCCTTCTCTTGATTCATAGACACTAAGGTTTCCAGAAATGATTCTTAACAAAGAAACCAAACTAAAGGCCTTAGTTTAGACAAACGATCCAATCTGCCTTACCTTATCATTAAGCATAAAAGTAGCAGCAGTTTCGCCTAATGATTCAGACGTTGTACCATATATTGATTCAAAGAGAGTAAGAATATCAGTAGCTGCAGTTTTGCCAAAATTACCAAAGTTGTACATTATATTGGTTCAAAGATAGTAAGCAAACTAGCAGCAGTAGCTTGTCAAAGTTGCACATTATATTGATTCAAAGATAGTAAGCAAACTAGTAGCAGTAGCTTGTCAAAGTTGTACATTATATTGGTTCAAAGATAGTAAGCAAACTAGTAGCAGTAGCTTGCCAAATATGTACATTATATTGATTCAAAGATAGTAAGCATATTAGTAGCTGTAGCTTCGCCAAACGATTCAGACATTGTACATTATCTTGATTCAGACATCGTACCTTATCTTGATTCAAAGAGAGTAAACTTACAGCAGCATCAGTTCGTCATCTCCTTTTTCACAGACAATAGCATAATGATGTTAACAAATCGCTGGGATATCAAATGCCTGTATCCAATCTTAAACCTACGAATGAAGTGTTTTGTTGGATCAACGTAACGTAAAACCGTAAAACAGTATAGTCTCTGTTACAAGGCGCGTATGATCGGTCAAGCCGGCAGGCTGTATTGTTTGATGTGATCTCGGCGCCAAGCGCAAAATCGATTGAAAAGTATACAGTGACCACCCATTTCTGGGAAGTTTTTTTTTTTTCCCCTTTTTTTTTTCTGTCATAAAATAATATACTTTAAAATGTTTATTTATAAACGAGGTAGAAGTTCTTGTTAATGTACTCGAATAAAAAAGGGGAAACCGAGTTCAGTTGCACAACAAAATTATAAACAATTTAGTAAATAGGTCTTGAGGCATTGCATGGTGGGGGTATCAATGTATAAATTGGTTTGCGGTAACACCACGTGATTATGTCTACTTTGCTGAGTAGATTGTTCTTGTGAGAACTTGTCCTGTTATTATTCTACTACCGCGGAGTAGATTTCGGAATTCGGGGGGACAACTTAGTTCTGAAAAGCACTGTCCTGCTTATTAAGTACTTCCTGGGGAGCGATAGAAATCGGCTGGGACTACTACTATTTTCGCTTAGTAGATCGAGGGGACTTCTCAGATAACTTCACTGCCGCGGAGTGAGTTTATTAATAATTGGTCTCAACGTTTCGGCTAGCCTGCTCTAGTCATCGCCATGCCTCTGAACCCACCAACCACAGTTCTCCTTTCAGAAGAACCAATCAGAGCAGTGCTGACTCTACACTGAAACCTCTGAATTCCTTTAAAGAAACCAGCAACTCAAACACTCGTCAGTCTCCTGACGATGACTAGAGCAGGCTAGTCGAAGCAAAAAAACAACGCATGGCCGTATCCAAATAAGTGGGTTCCGTTACGGCTGTGGCTGTTGCTAGGGGTGTTGCTAAGGACGTTCCATACTTCAACACGCGATGACGCGGCGAACCAGCCGTAGCAGTAGCCGTAGCCGCCAAGTCAGACTCTGCCTGAGGCTCCTCCGGAATACTTATTCCAGAGCGAGTTCTTCAAGATATTCAACAATTTCAGCCTCGTACGAGGTCGTCTGCCATGTACGAGGTTGAAACTCACTTCCCCATTATGCAATGTCTACAGTCTAAAGTACACCCAAAATAATGCGACTACGCAACCAATACATAAATAAACTAACTAAATAAAACAAACAAAAAAAGACTTGGGTATTATGTGATTGAAAACATTTTGATTTCAATGCCGTCCTTGAAGATCATCAAGCATTGTTTTTATTACATTAGCTCAGGTTTAATCAAGTTACCTTGATATATAATATTTATTCAATAGTCAAATGATAATACTTTGGATGGGAAGACGAAATAATGTGTTCATACCTTAACCTAGGAAAACTCGACCAGATGTAAATATTTTTAAAAGGAGAAAAATGAAGGGGGGGGAACATTGCGAAGTATTAACAAACCTATAGATATTCATGAATATTCCTTTCTTTGACAACATTTTTAGGAAATTTTTCATCACGCCTTTTTTATGTTATTAGATAAATTTATTCCAATCCCGTGGTTTGCAAAGTAAATTTGAGTTGTGGTATTTACTTGAAGACAACCACTTAAAGGTTGTTAGTAAGCACCAACTCCTGCTTGCACATACATACATCTGTCTGAAATACTGTCAAAGTCAAAAAGGGAAAAAATATAAAAGTGGCACCTTAAAAAAAAAAGTATAAATCACAACTTTTATGTTTCGATTGCTTAAATCCAAATAAATATGACGGAACCTTTACTTATGGCTGTCTCTCTTTACAAAAACGTAAATAATTAATTTGATGAATATGATTTATTTTATTTAGTTTTTTTCTTCGGGGGAGGTTAATATTTAGCACCTTTGTTAAAAACTAGAAAATGAGAATGAATTCATTCTTTTAAAAATAAATTAAAATAAAATAAAGTGTGCATTGTCACTTTAAGACGGAACTATCATCAAAGATCGTGTGTGATAATGGTTCTAAAAGATTTTCAGCGGTGTCGAGAATACACTAGACGTTTGGCCGCGTTAATTTCCTGCCAATCCGCAAACTGAACGCTTGAATCCACTCGGCTCAAATAGTGACAACTCAAAAATCTTTAATCAACTTAAACGAAGCGCTAAATTAACAGTTCAATGCGTGAAATTTACCGTTGATAATTTTATGCGGAACTTAATTCAATTAGATTTATATGGCGAGTCTGCAATCACGGGGAGGTTGGTGTGTTACCGTAGAAATAATAACTTGTTATGCGTTGAGTTGATTCTTAGAGCAAACCTGTGAAAAGGCAGGTGGTGTAACTACTCGACGTTTCGATCAGAAGCTCTAGTAATCTTCAGGAGAAAGCCGCATGTCACATGTTTGCACACCGTATTATTAAAACGTTAACCTTGCTAAGAACTTATTTAAAAAAAAAAACAGTAAATGCCTTGGGCAAAAACGCTAATTGGGCTATAACTTATAAAGGACGTGAAGCATATCTGATTACCAAGCAGAATAACAGGGAACCAGTATACAATCAGTACGCATTGCATGACATTTAGCTGGTAAGCCATTTTCGCTGACCATGTACTACAAAATGGAGAATAAAATCATGGGTTTTCGAAGAGTAAACTAGTGCTCACATTTTCTCTAGTCTTCCCTAAAAAAAAGAGAGACTACATTGTAAAAAGTAACTACATTGTGAAAGAGATATAAAAATGTTTATTTTATCTGAAAACAATCTATTTGTGTTTATTTATTAGTTTAATTCATATTTGTTTTTGTTTTTTTCATGCTCACTTATTTTGATTGTTGCAATCAAAATAAGCGGCTTTTATTTTTGAGCAACTTTCCAAATGGTAAAATTACGTGTACAATAATGCGCGTGTTCTTCACATATTCAGTACAAAAGAAAAGATAACAATCTTCACAGCCTCAAAAACAAGACTCTAGAGGGCCTCGTTCAATCCAACAGTGACGTCACACGTTAATTGTCCCAACGCGTGGCCTTTGGTTCTGAGCGTATAACGTGACGTCATGCTACTACTATTTGAATTGACGTAAGCTATTCAGAGACATTTCTAATCCGGATTGTAATTGCTTTAGTTATTTACTTATTTCCGGTCTTATTCTAACAAGGTGGCCTCCTCAGATAAAAAAAAAACTCCTTTCCCTGAGGGCCCTGGATTTAAAATTATAAAACACTTTATATTTTGGTCTGCCTACGCTTTTAAAGAAAATATTTTGTTAGTGTTTATAAATGAACTACGGGGTATAAAATTCGTTCACTTATCCGGTGTACCCTTGATGTCAAAAACGTTGTAGCTCATTTCTGCATTAAATTATTTGTATTTAGCTGTTATGTTTTTGTTCATCCGGTTGATGTTTCTTTTGCCGATTGTCCGCAAATGTTGGGCACTTTTTTATAGTCTAGTGTCACATCTCATAAAAAAAAGGGAATAATGTTTCACTACATATACTGTTTCACTAAGATTACATTTATTTATATTAGAAAATATGAATGAAAGTAATTGCTCAAAACACGATGAAACAACGTTTCTTTTTTATGAGATGTGACACTAGAGTATAAAAAAGGTGCCGGAGTTTTTCAAAAAAATGCACAATATTTATAAAATATCTTATTTTGTTAAAATCATTGTGCGTAAAGTATGCACAAAGCATATTCTAGTAAAACGCCGATTCTCTGCCAGTTCTTAAAGGTGCAATACAGGATTGGTTTTCATCAAAAACAATGTTTTTATTAGTATCAGTCTGAAAGCTTACTGATTATGAAGTTCATACCAGCTCCAATCGTCCATAGAAGTAATTATGTCTGAAATACTGTCAAAATCGAGAAAACAGAATCTGAAGACCCCGATTTTAATTTCGGTTGTAACAATCGAAATTAAGGACAATGTGTTTACATGCTGAAAAGTGTAAACGGTTTTTCACTATCTTCTCATCTAGTTGTCCAATATTTATATATATATATTTTTTTTTAAGTTATTATTTCATGTTTATCTTGTTACGCTTGTAATACCAATCAACGACTTGTTTCAGTTTGTATTTTTATTATACATAATTGTTGTTTTGTTTTGTTCTTGTATCAAGAGTGCGTGCTCTCCCCTCGACAAGCTCTGCGTTTCAGAGAACCCCACCCGCACACTTTCTTTAAGCAAGCTATTGCAGTTATATAATGTATTATGTAGTAAATTACTTCCTGGCTTGGTGTATGTGTGTGATGGAGAAGAAGAAGAAGTGGTTTTATTGCAAACTAGGGTGTCTGAACGAGTTAAACCCTCCAAAAGCCAATAACGCATAAACACTTTACTATTACATATTTCAGTTGGAATGCAAACAGTCGGATATGGATAATTGTGTTAGAGTTTTCGTTTCAGCTCGTTATTCACGTTATTCCATGGCTTGGGTCACGTCAAAATCAATCAGAATGTGCAGCACGCATCTCTTGTCCAATTATATCTTCAATTTAAGAATTGGCATGGGTTAAAAACAAGAAGTGCCCGTGTGTAAATAGGTCGGAGCGCCCCCGGCATCAATCTTTACTTACACGTGCGTACAACGCGTGTATGGTATCAATGATTTGTTTTTTAAGCATTTTTTTTTTTCAGGGAAAATTTCGATCTGGTCATTTAACCTAAAAAGTAATCATTTTAAATTGCGACTGCGATTCTATGTGGCGTGTTTCCAGGAGAGGTTTTCAAATTTTAATTTGATAATAGAATTATATCGATGCATTAGGCAAGATGCGGACTATTCCAAAACCATGGAATATTATTTTATTGCCGACTGTTAAAGGGCAGACTGTATCATGGTCGAGTTAATGTGTAAAATTATAAACTGCCTCTAGATGATTTCGTTATAGATAGAGTTCAGTTCAGTTTTTTTTTTTTTTTTTTTTGTGACAGAGGCAGACTATTGGGGGTTCTGTATTTGATTTAGTGAAAATTAACTTTCTCATGCTGGACAGAAGAGGGCGCTTATTTTATTGTACATTTTTTAAAGGGCAGACTGTATCATGGTCGAGTCAATATATTATACAATTACAAACTGCCTCTAGATGATTTTGGCATAGATGGAATTCATTCTGTGACGTAAGCAAATGAGTGGACGTTCTGAATTTGAATTAGTGAAAATTAACTTGCTCGTGCTTGATGTAAGAGGGCGCTTGTTGAGAAGTACATGTAAAAGCATGAAGTAAAGTAAAAGCTAAACAATACACTTTATTTTGTGTACACAGTATCTCAATTCTTAACGAAAATATTTCAGCGTAAACTATTTTTTAAAAAAATTACTAAAATTTTAATTGCTAATATTCTTCTTTTTCAATTTTGGGGTGAACAGAGAAAAATTTACTCGAGCGGGATTTGAAACTGCGACCACAATGTAAGTAGACATTTAAGTTACGTGTTCTTGAAGTACGCTTTCCTAAAAACTTAATGTCCGATAGAAAATTCTTACTTAGTCGGGTAGCTAAGGCATTTTGTATTTGTCTGTTCATTTGCTTCTTGCAATGGGCCAGTAAAAAGTAAATAATAAAAAAAAGGGAGAACGTTAAACCGTCCGAGAAAAGTTCCCGATTTTGTTTCGGTTCCCATCGAACATGACACTTCCAAACCCCAAGGCTCTCTGGAGCAGATTCTGAACAACGAATGCGATCAGGGGCTTAGAAAAATCCCTGAGCATTACACCTGATCTCGAACTTATAACTCTTCATCTTTTTTTACTAATTCATAGTCGCCATTAAAGTCAGTTCTCACAGTTTTATTGGACAATCTGAAACAATAAACCCATTTTGATGAAGAGTATTTTAAAAGAAGTAATTTTTACTCGAAAGAAATCCGGGGGAAAAAAGCAACTGTATAGGATACAAATAGTACACAATATGACTCGATTTCGAACAGTGGGTATTACTTACAAACCAATTTTAAATTAAGTATTTCGTTCTTCAAGGGTGGACCTCCCCCGATTTGTTTTATTGTTATTATTTTTATCCCAGCAAATCTTTCCTTACTGATATTGGCAAGTCTTTGACTTTTAGATTCAATGGTAAAGTGCCCCGGATCCTTTATGGTTTGAAATGAACGTCAATTGCAAATTTAAAAACATGAAGACAGTACATCTGTTTGAGCTGAAAATAAGTGAAGATGATTTTTTTAGGAACAACACTTTCTCTCAAAGTTCATGTGAATTGAAGTTTTTGAATTAAGTCATTTTTTTTCTTCAAATCCTTTGTTCGTTTTCAGTGAAAGGTTTGAGGTGTTTACAATGCAAATTACAAGTTTTTTTTCACGGAAAACAAAAGCAAAATAATTTTCAACAAAATAAAACCTAAATATCGAGAACACCTTCAATTCACATTTGTTTGCATTGTCAATTGATTGCTCTGACGTGGCTTGTCAATTTCGAAATGAAATAATCATAAATAATTTTATATGAGTTTATCTTAAAGTTCTTTTACAGTTTACGCCAAGCGATACTTTTTCCATCCTAAATCAAATCGGTCGCGTGCGAATTTGTGATCGTTCTTGATTTGAAAATGTACCGATTCTTATTTATTTCTTTTTCCCACTGATGAGTCGGAAGCTTCACACATCTCAAAATGGTTCAGGCAGAACCTTTTAATCGCGGGAAAATTTTAATCCAACCTCTTTTTTTTCTGAAGACAGTCAGAGCAGACTGATCGAAACGTCGAGTGTGTGAAACCACGGGTTCTTTCCAGAACAAAACTTGTAGAGAGATATTTATACAGTGTTACCTCAAACCTGAGTTTTTTCGCAAATGATTATTTCTATTTTTATCCTTTCTCTTTCCGAAAAATCTTTGAGTTTGGATGATGAAGCACCACAATACATTTTTGTTAACTATAAATACAAGTGACAGCACCAACCAAAAACAATGACTTACTGAACTAAGTTAAAACTGAGACCTTAACAAGTTTGAATATTATAAATGACCGAATAATACTTAGTCGTAACCATAAAATAACCGAAATAAAAAAGCAAGATTTGTTTTTGTCTTACCGTTGTACGCTTGTAAGTTCCTACCGTCACCAAGCACGAAAATACTGCCGAAGCAAACGGCTAGGATCACCAACAGGCAGCACTTTGTAAACCACTCCATTCCGTCAACGGTCGTGTTGAGGATTCTGCTTGGAAGAAATAAAGACAACGGCAGGTGAGGGCTATATACAGGCATGCGCTGTGTGAGTGGGCGGTGCTTAAAATATACCCTGCGCAGTCAGGCTGCGCGGTGGGTTCACGCGCACGCCCTCAACGATGGCATTGAGCGACCCGCCGCACAGAAATCAAGGGTGCAAAAAGGTGGGCGATGAGCGTGTCCGGAAATTATAAGTATATGTCACCTCGATTTGATATTGACATCATCCGTGACGGAGAAAATTTTCTTGAAAACAAATTTCGAAGAAAATGTTGATTTTGTTTGATGGGGGAATGTGACATGGGGGGCGAGACATAATTTAGCTCACGCTTAACACATATTTTAAACTTAAATTAAACCAACGATTTTTTTTATTCATTTGTAAATCTGTAGAGTTCTGCAGAAACAGCGCAGGGGGGGGGGGCACCATTTTTCATTGGGGTGAACTTTTGGCCAATTTAAACAGTAGTTCCCCTTTTTAGTGCTCTTCTGACGTGTTGAGGTAAAACAAAATACATTCTGCGTGTAAATAATGCAAAACAGTTTTTAAAAACATTGAAATTACTACATAAAAGCTCATAAAAAACATTTTATTCTGGTATTTTCTTAATCTCAAAAGTCCAGATTTCAAATGGGGGAAAAGAAATCAGTTGGGGCACGTGACCCCGTGCCCTCCCCCCCCCCCTTAGTTACGCCACTGTGCAGAAACAATTATTATTTAAGTTGTTGTCAAATATATTTCAGATTATTGCTATGTTCTTTTAATAAGTGGATGGCTCAGCACACAATCAGATACCACAACTAAAATTTCAAGTGATTTGTATAGTATTTGCACTTTTCAACTTGACACATCGATTCGTACGTCAAAACTGCAGAAGTAATAAATCAGTATTATTTCAGGAAAAAAAATACAGGCATAAATACAGACAGAGTCTTATTAAACAGACGATGTATAATAATTCTTTAGAATGAAGCAATCTATTGAAAATAATTAAAAAAAAACTCCATTTTATGTTTTTACAGTTTCAAACACTGGGTTTTACTAATTTCTCGGAAATTATTTTCAGGAAAGTTGTCCACCGTGACTATCTTTATACCGTAAGTGATGTGTAAATGATGTGTGCGTCAATCTTAACAACGCTGTGCGCACCCTTATTTCAAATCTGAAAGCTCATTAGTATATCACACCCAAACCAATCTATCCCATTATTTTAGTTTGGAATAATAATTGTAAAAAAAACCTTTTTTTTCTAACATCCCAAATGCCTCTTACTTATTTCGACTGCATCAACCGAATCAAATTTAATGTGGGACGTGTTTGTTAAAAACCAGACGATGGGAACTCTATGGTGCAAAATAATACTTTCAGTTGTTTTGATGTTGTCTAGTTGGTGGGATTTTTTTCTGAACTGTTGTAAATGAATGATTTTTTTCGGAAATGAATGATTATTTTGCTGAAATGAATGATTATTTTGCTGACATTGGTAAAACAATTGCAGACTCATTTAAAAAAGACCCTCTTATTTGGAAGAACCCCAAATGTTCTTATAATCTCAGTTTTAATCATGTGCCTGAAGAGTCCATTTTAAAAGCTTTACATCATTTAAGCACTGACAGTAAACTTGATGTGTTCGACTTCGATACTAAACTCATCAGGTTAGGTGCACTGGATATTTACAAATCACTTTGTTATATAATCAATCTGTCTCTGAAGAGTGGATTTATTCCTGATGATTGGAAATTTGCCCGTACCACCCCAATTTATAAAGGAAAGGGTTGTAAGAAGGACAAAGGTAATTACAGACCTATTTCTGTTGTTTGCCATGTGGCTAAAATTATTGAAAAGGAAGTTCAGGTCCAACTAATTGATTATCTTTAAGAGCTACATTTTTAACAGAAAACAAGTGGTTAGGTGCAATGGTGAAGTTTCTAGTCCTAATGATATTTCTGTTGGAGTACCCCAAGGAAGTGTACTTGGACCGATCCTTTTTTTACTTTACATCAATGACATCACACAAAGTGTTGATTCAAAGTGCACATGTAATATTTTTGCTTATGATGTTATTATTTACACGACTGGGAGCAATATTAATGAAGTTAATCAGGTTTTGCAGTCGAGTGTTGATAGCATTAGTGATTGGTATAAATGTAATCGTCTTGCCATTAACCCTGATAAAACTAAAATTATGCTTTTGAATTCTAGTCGTGGTAACAATGCAGATAAATTAAATATTTCCCTTAAGGACACTCAGCTTGAACAGGTTGACAAAGTAAGGTATTTAGGGATTGAAGTAAACAAAAACCTCACCTGGGAATCACATGTTAGGAATGTCGTTAAATCGGTCGCTTATAAGGTTTATTCCCTTGGTCGACTAAGACATGTCCTAAACAAGCGTCTTCTTTATACCCTTTACAAAACAACCATTCAGCCGTGTCTTGACTATGTCAGTTCTGTATGGGGTAACTGTTCAATGACAAGTAGGAAGACTCTTCTTAGACTTCAAAAAAGAGCTGCCAGGATTGTTGCAAATGACTTTGATTATGTTAATTCTCATGGGGATGATATAATTAGAGCACTTTCTTGGCAGACTTTTGAACAGAGGAGGGATTTTTATTTAGCTTATATTTATTTTATATACAAATGTGTTCATGGTTTAGCCCCTGATAGACTTTGTAATAATATTGAGATGTATTTTGATAGACATGGATTCAATACTAGAAATGCTGATTCTCTAAATGTTGTTTTACCTAAACCTAACATGGAATGTTTTAAGCAGTCTCTTAATTATTCTGGTGCTATTTTATGGAACAATTTACCTGCTAAGGCCCAGAATGCATCGTCCATTGGTGGTTTTAAAAACATGTATAAACAAATTAATTTTTAATTTTAATTTAAGCCTCTTATTTTGTTTTTATTATTATTATTATTTATTTTTCTACAATGACTTTCACAAAGTTAAACCATGCTTATCTTCTTATTTTTACTTAAAGTTTGGTTTTGCTCTTTACTTTCATGAATTCTATGTTTCTTTTCTATTTTAATTGTTCTTACTGTTTTAAGTCACATGACCATAATGTAAAACAGCTATTTAGCTGATATTTGTATCCTGTTTAAAGATTTTTGAAATAAATAAATAATAAATAAATAAATAAACAAATAAATTCCCAATCACTAAACAACAGCTTTCCACACTTGAAGCAAAGCACACCAGCACATTAACAGTACAGTTCGCAGGGTGAACTATTGGTATTTACGTGTACGTCAGTCCACAGCGTCTTCTCGATTCATTCATAAGAAAAATGGTCAATTTAAGAGTGGCTATCTCCCAAGTCGTCATTCTTTTAACAGTCAGGTTGATTCCCGGTAAGGAACATGGGGGTGGGATCGGTGAGTGATGACTGTATGCTTGCTCCGTTCTCGAGACTGAGTTGTACCTCATTGATCAATCAGGAGCAACATACTGGCGCCGTTTTCCTAAGTTGGGTAATAAACTACATCGAGCCACGGCAGCTGACGGGCCTCGTCTGTCTTAATACGGGATTATTAAGTCAAAATCTACATTAAGGACCTCAGCAACTATGAGCCATCGATCCTGGCCGAAATTGTCTTAAGATGCGGTTATAGTTTACAAGATTGTCTTCCGAGCCGTTTAAAGTATTGCATTGAGGCTGGCTCAGTGGTTTTTTCCCCTGCCTTTTTAACCTTTGTGACCTCGGTTCGAATCCCGGACTCACCTTGCACGTGGATTGGGTTTTCAGTCCCTACCTGATTGCGTGGGCACTCTCCCTGTTAGGGATTTTCCTCCCACAACTGACATTTCTTCAACATCTTCTCTACACAGCTATCTTCGGGCCTACGGGTCACAGTGCTAGTCTCTTTAAGGAGTCCCTTTGTTACAATGCCAGAAAGATGTAAAGATGTAATAATAATAATTTAGTTGCAAATGTAAACACCTTGTGATTGCGAGTATTGTTTTTTTCATCAACTGTCAAAGTGAGAAAAGAGCATTTTGAAGATCCTCAAAAAGAATGTATTCGATTTCAATTGACTTATGCCTGCGTACCATGATGTGATACCGTGCCCATTATGTAGCCCAAACGCATTTTACCCTATATGCCGTACCAACAAATGGGGACTTGTCAATTTAAATATTATAATTTGTTAGACTTTGTTCAACATCCAAGACCACTGTAAAAAAAAAAAGAAGCTTTTTTTAGAAGACGAGGTCTCACAAAACATCTGAAAGAATCCAAACGCATTTGTGTGTGTGTGTGTGTGTTTTATTCAGCCTGGCATTTTTCAGTGGTAACAATGACGACAAAAGTTGAACGGGGAGACATTGGAACGCTGCAGTTAACCCCCTTATCTTACGCAGTCAGCACGATGCGGTTTTTCATGGGAAATGTTAACCTTGGACCGAATAATTGTACTGACGTAGACAATCCTCCACAACTTGCATGCCATATTTGGTCTCTGACATGAATGTATCTTCGAAAAAGAAAGCGCTGCATTTGTTTAGGCTTTAAAGTGACTGAGATATTCTCGTGTTCAGGCATATCCATATTTCCATCCGCAGACGATTTTGCCCCCTGACTACCAGAATTCCAGAAACGTCAGCTTGACATTTCGTAATCTAACGCTTTTCATCTGTATAAATCTGTTCCTTCTGACTTCAACAAGACTGTCCACTTCAAACTCTGGAGATGTCCCTATACCGCGTGTCAGATATTAAGTTACAATGTCTTGTTCGACTAGATTCGGATAAGCTATACGGTCACTCTTACAAATTGTATATGTGTCAGAGAGTTTGATATAAAAACCGATCCAAAGTAGAGGTATGCCTCCACAGCAAAAGAAAAACCTTGCAAAATATAACAAAGTCCGACACGTCAACATGTTAACTGAAATGTGTAGCTTTCTCATTGCTCAGTATTTAAGGGGAAAAAAAAGAATTACCTGTTGCGAACTTCTCACCAACCAAAAGGACCGAAGGTATGAATGCAAACCAATCTTCTAATGGCCTTACGTTTCGACCCTAGCGGAATCTTTCTCAAAGGCTGAATGACAACACAACCCACACATACAAGTATACTGGAGTAACAGGAAGCAGTCAAGTAGAAAGAAGTCTAAGTGAAAAGAGATAGGCAGAAAACAGTCAGAAGATGCAAGGAATGAAACAATGGTTTAAATAAGCTCAGTAATAAATCATTACTGTTTGCCCGTGTTGATGACACACAAATATGACGTTTTATGAATCCACAATCACACTTAATTTATTTCTATTGTTTTGCTTTTTGCATGGTTTTTTTTTTTCTTCTTCTTTTTTCGGGGGTGTATTTGCATCCTCAAGTGGTGGATACTGTTGGCTCTCTTCCGTCTGAACTTAAGCGAAATGAATAACCCCCAAACAGCCAAAATTAGTCTCGTTCTGCTAAGAAAAAATGTTCAAATTATATTTGTTATCCAAAGCGTGTGATATGATTGGATAGCTCTTTTTTTATACTGAGTTCACAATCGCCAATCAAATTTCCGAAAATTAAAAGAGCAGATGCCACCTTCAAAAATCTCCCCTTGCAGTAAATCAGTGCGTGATTCATCATTTTCCTCGAAGATTTGCAACCCTCATCGTGACTCATTAACTTCGATTTATTGACATTGCGAAATGCCACATTTTTAAACCCAAATACCATTTGTTAGTGTCAGTTTTTAAGCCAAACCCGCTTTGCATTTTCCTCTAACATCCAGCCGTCTACAGAAAACATATTTAGTTTTAATGACACCGGACCTGTTGAGTATTTAAGAAAACAATAATGTTGTTTTCTTATCATTGTCTTTGAAAACACTTTCAAATTTGTTTTAACTGTCAGTGTTTTCAAAGTCATACAATACTTTTGATAGACAAGGCAGAGATCAGGCCAACCAAAATCGAACTCCCTCCCTCTGTCGAGTGAGCAAACCACGCCTACAACCGCTCAATATACGCACTACTACAACCAGTTATTAAAATGTAATTTGAAGTGGGTGTCACTTGTAGACTATAGTGCTAAGTCAATACTGTAGTTTACATATGAGGTTTTTAAATATTTATATCCCCTACTTTACGATGGGCAAGCAGGGAGCACTGAAAAAATCGTTTCATCTCACCAGCTCTATGCAATATCATGTTTGATAAGTATGTAACACACCTAACAGTCTGGCACAGCAAACCACTTATGTCAAGTGCATTTTTGATATTTTCTCATTTCGTTAAATGCTACAGTTTAGTTTTGCCAACTGAAGAGAGTTGAACCTAAGTACCTCAGCTTCTGAAAGTGTATCTTGGTTGCTAACAGATAGTTATACCATGGTTTCTAGTTGATTTCCAGAAACCCAAAATTGATTTGAAATTTACCCAGTCACTTTCCCTTGTGGTTTATTGCTTGATATTTAATATCAATAACCAAAGGTTTATATAGCAGTACACTTGAGCAACCAGAATGCACCCTGTAAAAAAAAAGGCTTAAGAAAGTTTGACAACAATATTGAGCATACCAATTCAAAGTAAATTCATTGGAATATACTATGCAGTATTTAAATGACATGACATCATTTTTAACAACTGATCATAAATCGCATCTGTTTATATAGCAAATGGACTAAGGATATTCAAGGGTTTTTTTTTTTCTTTCTTTCTTTTGACAGTTATTTTTTTTTCTTTCTGTTTTTTGCGGGGGGATGGGCGGGGGCAGATACCGGTGCTTTACAAGATGATATTATTAATATATTTTTTATTATTATTATTATTAAATACACAATAACTGGATCATCCAGTACCTTTAACCTCAGAAGAGCATAATAATAGTTACACATCATACAAAATATGCAATCGTGATAAACAAAATAGAATCTTTGTGTTTGGAGAACTACACGTTTGAATGAAATTGATGTTGATTGAGAATATTAGACGCTAGCTGGTATTTAGCCGAGACAAAGTAAAAGAGTATTCATAAACGCCCAGTTCATAACCTCAGTAAACAATGCCACACCACTTGAGTAAGAGACTAGCCAAGTGGTATTTCCACTGTAGAGTAGCAAAGTAAATATTATTTGAATGAAAATAGTGCAGCTAGCTTTTCAATATGACTCGTTTGATCTTGAAAAGAATATTAGTTTTGTTGGCAACGGAACAATGTACATGCTGCACCGCGGTGAAGTTAAATCGCCTCAACCGTATGTAAGGCACGTTGGAGTATTCCAGCACAGCCGAACGAGTGGATTTACAACTTCTGCCTTACGTTTTCGTTCTTTTTTTTCGGACTCGTGTCTAAAATTGGCATCAGTGAAGGTCGGGAAAAGTACAAATTGTCCTGAATCGCTGAAGCTTTTAAATTAACTGAAGTAAGTATGGCTTAAGGTCTTAGAGTGCTTTAGTGAGGAATGTTGTTTTCTCTGGCCGTGTCTGAAAACAAAATAGTCGAACGTGAAACTGATCTGCATTACGCTAGAATTTAATGTATTGTTCTCGTACAAAATGCAGACTGAGAGAAATTTACTATTGACATTATTTTTTAGTCTTCAAAAGCGTTCCCTTAAAACGTGTTTTGTACGCCTCTATTCGTTTTCTTTATGTTTATATAAAAGCACTATCCTTATTTTTAGTTTTCTAGTTTTCGACAAGCCTTTGAAATATCCTACCTTTTACATTTTCATGTCTACCTCTATGCTTACTCAACTAATCGGCATTATTCTTATTGTTCTTATGAAATTATATGTTTTGTAATAAAAGCTTTATATTTCTTACGCAAGTCACAAAAATTTAATAATTGTATTCTAAAATAGATGTTAGTTTTTGCATTGGGGGTCCCACTGCAGGAAGATGCCTGTGAATTTTTTCTTCACAGGACTCGGGAAAGTACTGAGTATACAGTGCTACATCGGCGTATGGGTTAAAAAAAAATGTAATCTAGTTTGACCATTTTGTTGGCTTCTTGCACAAAATACTAACAGACTGTTTTTTGTTTGCATCATGGTAATTCGGTAAATGTAAAAATCACGCTAACTTTAATGTCACTGGTTTCACAGTGTCTTCCTCTTCATAGTTCATCCCTTGCATCTTCTGACTGCTTTCTGCCTCTCTCTCTTTTTTCACTTCTTTCCACTCCATGTTACTCCAGTAAACTTGTATGAGTGTTGTGTTGTCATTTAGTCTTTGAGAAAGACCCTGCTAGGGTCGAAACGTGAGCCCATTAACAATTGCTTTTAATTTAATATACAAAGAAAACGAGTTAATTTGCTTGTTCTAATTAGCCTTTAAATGTTCTTAAATTTAATCATTTTATCTAACGTCATTAGAAGAGGAGCTAAAACAGTATAAAATTTTACAGTATAAAAAGATAGATGTTTAATTTGCTGTTTGTTCAAAAATATATCAATGGTGCAGAGTAAATAAAGCAACAAGTCTATCTCTCAAAAACGAGAGAAGATTTTTCATCGATACTGCATGTCAGTCACAAGCGATAGACGCCTCAAGACAAAAAAAACATCGTCGCTCCGGATTATCAACAACAACAAAAACTCAGCGTGAGATCCTTTCGAACTGGAAATAATGAAATCTTGAATAATAGCACGCCTGCGGGGTACATCCATTAGCCCACACTCACCCTAGTGAATTCATGGTCTAAGGGTCAACCATTTATTACTTTATTCAAGTTGTTCCCTGGCCTGCTTGAGGTGGTATTCTAAATTGAAGGTGGCACGGGTAAGCTCAGAAGAGGAAAAAAAAAACAATTACCCCTGCAACCTCTAAATCATTCTCATCTCCTTTATTCCCCAACTGCCGATATGATGGTGTGGAAAGTTAATCCGGAAATAAAGATATCTCCGGTGGAGACATGTCAAAATATTGATAGCAATAATATATTATTTTCTAAAAGGATATTATCTCTGTTGCTAGGATCAATAGTAGCGAAATCTCAATTTTGAAAGTAGAGATCTTAATTTGAATTTAATATAGCTCCCTTTGCACTACACATAATGACAATCACACACAAAAAATGATAGCATATGTATACATTGCTGTATGCTTAGTAAATAAGGATAGCCATATATCAATTGTTATAGAATATTTATGTTTTGTTAGATCATATCTCCATCAGTAAGAAATAAATCTATATTTAATGGGGATGTCTAAAGTAACATTTGATAATAATTGCTGCATTTGCACTAAAAAGGTTACCAGTTTTTACAAAAAGAATTTACAACAGATGTATATCTTATTATGCACGAGCGATATATCTTAAAAACGCAATTAATCTTCTTCTATCAGATATTTCTGTTTATAATACTATATCTCTATCAGTTAGAGATATATAAATTTATGTAGACTAAGTTTTAATTTGAAATTTGATAAGCATAGCTTCCTTTTCAATAACACAACTGCTTTTGATAACATACATCTTTTTCTAAGACAGAAAAGTATAGCTTGATTTTTAATAAGATTTGTTCGCTTCAAATAGGGCTATGCTGGTGTACACAGTGATAATAATATTTGTGTATTTGCAAAGATATAAATTGACTCAACGGCGCCACGCATGCATCATTCGCTGATCTTAGCAATAAACCTAACCTTAAGTTACTTATTCACTGTATATCCTCATTCATTTACATGGATTATTTGAAATATACTTGGTAAAACCGCTTGGACAAAAATAGCAACGCTGTACCCCCCCCCCCCCCCCGAAGACAAATCAAACTTAAAGAGGGCCTCCAAGGTCGAATTCAAGTTTGTGGTGGACTCATTTTCCAAAAGAAAGCGTTCTCGTGAAACTTGGGGAAGGAATACAAGTCTCTAACTTCAAGTTAAAACGGTGTAAAATGACATTGTATTTGACACAGTGCGAAATTCGTCAACATCCAAAAACATCCAATGACGTCACCTTTCAAAGATATGGGTCCGTACATTTTTGTACAGGAAATGTCTGGTTCATTCCCGAATTTATAGATGACATTCGACCAAACAGGAATTGAACTTGACCTTTTGACTGACGCAAAAAAGCGCCCTCTCCGGAATGTACAGCAGACCCATTTGTTGTTGATATCCAATGACGTCATGTTTCAAAATTCGCTCTGAAAGTAACAATGAAATGACATTTCACACCTTATTAACGTGAGCTTATAGAGACTTGTATTTTTTCCCACTGTCTTAAGGAGTCTATCTATTTGAAAATGAGTGCATCACAAAACTTAATTTGACCCTGCAGACCCTCTTTAAGTTTTTAATCGCAATATTCACGATTTAGCTGTCTTATTCCCTGACAACAAAGGTTTGTTATGGTGTACAATGCTCAACAGGATAACCAGACTGTATTGGTCCGTTTAAAGGGGCAACCTCGCTTTCAAAAATGTCGTGAATTTGTGCTTAACTAAATGAAGGAACCGGATTCTGCTCCGTGTTATATTTCATGTTCGTTGTACAGTTTGAAACTTATTTCTAAATTATTATAATTATTATTATATATTTCTGGTAATGAAACCAAGGATGCCTCATAAGTGAACTTAATCACTGTAGCTCTCAAGCCTGAGGAAACCTGTAGATAAGGGTGCTTGCCATGTGAACCAGAAACACCGGGGTAAACCCTTACTCTTCCACGATATGTGTTCTGGGTTCTTTTACGTGCACTGCCCATCCTAGTACACGGGACCTACGGCTTAATGTCCCATCCGAAGGACAAAGCAATTATTATCTTGCTCGAACCCACACTCTGCTGCCAACAACACCAGAACTTGAGTCCGGTGATCTTAACCGCTCGGCCACGACACTCCGTATGGACGACACACGGGCGAAGGCTTAATTCCACTTCAGTTATGATATTTTGATTGATAATAGATATATGACTTCATTTATCGGAAAATACACATGTACTGTGATTGATGAATATTAATTCATACCATAGACCAATCAAAAACTAGCATTATGCTCACGTCATAGACGTTTCAAAATGTTTACGTATCTGAAACCCCTTAGGAGTTTCAATATTATTATCAACACAACAAAACACAACTTTTGTTTGGCGCACTTTGATCTCATTTCTGGCCCACTGTGCAGTGGCAGTTAGACGGGGGGGGGGGGGGGGGGGGGGGGAAGCGAAAGCTTACTCAAATGGACACCTACTCAACAGTTTTTGTCGCAGGTGTTTTCACACGAGTCCTCTAACGAGCATGTCCGAGATTCGCGTCAGACCAAACCATCTGTTACGAGTTCACGACTGAGTAATGTAAATTTTTTTTCCCTTTTCTAAATTAAGACGTCTTTCTGCATAATTTAATGCAACGCATAACAAGGAATGACGTGATTAGGTACGCTTGTCTTTAGGGATTTGAATCGCCTCCCAAGGTTTGTAAAATGAAACAAGTAAAACAAGAAATGGCCCCCAACAAAGGAAAGACGCCAGAGAAGATGTTATGTTTGAAAGTTAATTTCATTTTATGTCTTCCAAGTGTTGTTCTTTGTCGTTTTCTACCTTCACACAAGCTTGTCTAAGTGGAGCGAACACAACATACTGGTCGAAACGTCGTGTATTTTGGGATTTGAATGGTTTGCGAGGCTGGAAAGTGAAAAGTATAATCCAATAAATGGTCTGAAACAAACGTTTTACGTCTTCACCATCTATACTGGTTACCCATTCAAATAATGCATTACCTTCAAAAAAAAGCCGTGAATATGTACAAAGCACATTTTCGAACACACCTACGATTCATTACAGACTCACTAGACCTCAAGCGAGCCCCAACCAAAGTGGCCTCCTCTCGCGGAGCGTAACTTCAAAATACACCGTATACATTCAAACATGCAGATGAGAAGGCTTTCTCAGTAGCTGGAACCAGATGCTGGAACTTGCTACCCCCTCAACATCCGTACTGGCAACTCTGTTCATCAATTCAAACTTGAACTCAAGTCACACCTATTGTCATCTTAAGGGTCCCGCTCAATGTATTGTTCCTCTCTGAAATAATTGTTTTCAGCACATTGCAACCATTAGAATGCTAGTAAGCCTATACTTCTGAGGCTTGGTTACAATTTGTTCCCCCTATATTGTGCTTTTCCCCTTTCTTTTTATTTATCTTTTGAACCTGTGTGCAAACTTGTTCTGTTTTGTGCTTTTGTGGGTTCTTTGCCCTTTTGTCTTTGTTCTTTGTTTTCTTCGTTTTTAGGTCTTCTTCCTTTTTTATTGTATAAAATGTAACTTTGTATTAGAGACCATAATTCAGTTTTACTGGGAGTGTCTTTTTAATTGCCTTGCAATGAATCAAATACACCATTAATGATAATAATTATTATCATTATTAATATCGCTCATTTACTTTTTAAGGATAGATAAATTCGCCCGAATGGAGCTTATCTCCTGAAGACACTTAAAACGTGCTGAACGAAACGTCGAGTCGTAGCACCACTGATTTGTTCAGAACCATCACATCTCATTAGAGGGGCTGGTGTAACTGCATTCCTTAATTTCTAAATATTACAATAATATGAAGCCTTGAACGTCACCATAAAACTCTTTCAAAAAGTATTTGATGGTCAAGTTAAAATTTGCCGGCAGAAGAACTCTTCTAAAGAAATCTGAATATTGGGAAATAAAGAGTCTCGCTTGAAAGCCAACCAAAGGGATTTACCTGCATCCACAAAATTATTCTCATAAGAAATGTCACTGTAAATAAGAAGTTTGACACGTGGACATTATTCCAATAATGTTTCGGGAAAAACAACTGTTTTTATTTGTATTTGTTCAAAGCGATGGTTAGGTAGTTCTATTTTTTTTTTTTTTTTAATGTTAATCGAGAAAGCTTTCAAAGATGTAAGACCCATTAACTCTGCAGCTCAGTGAGCCAAACTCGAACAGGTATTAACATTTTCTGACAGAGAACGAATTGTAATTTCGGCTGAGAGAATAAGGGTACAGATTTGCTCTTTTCGGAAAAGATGGTGTGAGGTTGAATCTTTTAAGACAAACGCCCCCTCAATTTCACACTTAAGAGAAAGGGGTGAATCAAAAACTTACAAAAGGCTCAATCACCTGTAAAATCTTATTATTTTTCTAATCTTATAAGTGGTCCGCCTTGGAAATACGCAATTATGATAATTTTCTCTAAAGAAAAAAAAAAACCATTAATGCTCGACTTGTTTGACAGTAAAATAGTTTCGGTTTATTTCATCTTAATATTTTCTTTTCGAGTAAAATTAAAATCCGGTTTGTTTTGGTCAACAGGGAAAAGGGTGAATCTTTTCTTGTTAATTTGCATTTCGTTTTTCAGATTTGGAGACGAGGAAAGTTACGTTTACGTACGGCAAAAGGACACGAACATCGTTTATGTTAATAACTGTCTGTAGTGCAGAAATCGTTTTTCCTCGAGAAAGGAGAAAAGAACAAACAGCAACTGCCATTGTACTCTTGTAATGTCTTTAGCATTTACCAAAGGATGTTAGAACTGATCGTTTTGTAGGCATTCCCAAATCAGTGGAACCAAACACGATTACAGGCAAAGTCTTCTCGCGAAGGGCCAAGTTAAATGTCTACCATTTTGTTGGAGACGTGTAAATGGGGGGTCTTTATTCGTAGTGCGTGAAGGCAACATTTACCCCTCAAGGCCCACGGTCGGTTGACGGGGACGGTGTTAGGGAAAGTGGCGTGGATTTGTATTGATCCGCAAAAGCGGATCCGTGTGAAGGGGTCGCAAAATAAACACACTTCTCGTTGGCTTTCTTGCTAGGAATAACAAGAGCTTGGAGCGAGGGGGTCGGGTAAATTTATACGGCGGGTTGCTGACGGGTTAAAGTCGATATTCTAATACTAAACGCCAATTTCTCCGAAATCATTTATCCAACCAGTTTACCTAAAGTTGTCAGTACGTTCGAATTTGTTTTAGGGTTAATTTTCGTGTACTTTTGGTTGGTTGGTTGGTTGGTTGGTTGGTTGGTTGGTTGGTTGGTTGGTTGGTTGGTTGGTTGGTTGGTTGGTTGGTTGGTTGGTTGGTTGGTTGGTTGGTTGGTTGGTTGGTTGGTTGGTTGGTTGGTTGGTTGGTTGGTTGGTTGGTTGGTTGGTTGGTTGGTTGGTTGGTTGGTTGGTTGGTTGGTTGGTTGTTGGTTGGTTGGTTGGTTGGTTGGTTGGTTGGTTGGTTGGTTCGTTCGTTCGTTGGTTCGTTGGTTCGTTGGTTCGTTGGTTTGTTTGTTTGTTTGTTTGTTTGTTTATTTTGTGGAGACCTTTGTTGTTCGTATTCTCCCTGTTTTTCATTAATACCAACTGAAAAATCCGAGGTTGTTGTTTTTTGTGTTTTTCCCCTTATTATCATTTTTCTTTCTTTCTTGAACGATATGCCTTGAATGCCATCTTTGACGATCTTCAACCCTTCTCGTCTCACTCCGTTTTTCACCCACTGTAACCCCCTGACGACCCTACCCCGTTTAGTGGGTCAATCGCTGGTATCGACCGGCGAAGAGTGGCCACGATAATCGCTTGGCTGGTTACGGGAGTCGCCGTCCCATGAGCCCGCATACCGATCGGGGCACCGAAGCCCCTCGACCCGGGCGAATCGCGCAGCCTGCGTGTCTTACTTACAATTCACCGTGGTAGCTAGCATTCAAAGTCAGTCGTTTTTGAATGAATTTCTTGAAGAACTCAAAAGAGATTGGTCGAGAAATTATCCAAGGCTGAAGTCCGCTTATACTAAGTCCAGCCGTCGTAGACGGTTGAGATAAACCACATTCTGAAGGATTGTTTTTTCTAGAAAGAGCCACTGCAGTAACAACACGACGTTTCGATCACTGTGCTAATGGTCTTCAAGGGCAAGCAAACAAACCGATCAACACACTAATGAAAGCTTCGATTCAAACGAAGGCGTGCTTTTCTCATCCGTTTCGATTTCCCGTAGTAATTTTGTCTCATGACTTTCATGGTTTGCCCTTTTCTTTAGTCTTTGCTAACCTCAACGGAAGGATTCTACCATTCGTTTTGAAGGGAGGTTTCTTCACAAAAACTAACAAAGAGCTAGAAAATTGAATATAATTTAGGTCAAACTTGGTCACGCCCAGGCTACCATTAGGTAGGTCTTGGGCCATATTTATGTACAAGATTGTGGCTATAGTTTGGTACAAGCTACATAGGTACAGGTTTGGGCTGCATTAGGTACAATATCTGAGATAAATTTAGATTTCGGCTGCATTTAGGCAGATTTGGGGCGACATTTACATCTCCAGCTTTATTTAGATACAGAGTTGGGCCTACAGTTATGTTTAGGCTACATTTAGGTACAGTGTGGGGCAACGTAAAGGTAAACAAAAAAGGTTATGGCTACATTTGCGTTCGGGCTACATTCGGGTACGAGGTTGGGGCTACATTTAGTCCCGGTACGCAGTGACGTAACGAAGGGGAGCGGGGGGCAAACAAACAGACACAATGTAATGTTTCAGTCGATTGAATTGCTGCAACATCCGTTGGCCAGCTGATGCGTGTTCGACGGGAAGGCCAGCCAATGGCGTTCCCCATTGAGGTTCTACGTGTATTTTTGTCACTAAATTTGATTCTGGAGTGTACATTTTCAGTCAACATTTTCTACGAATTAGAAGAATAACTTTGTTTGGTCCGCATTCCAAGTTAGCCTTTCTGAGCCGGAAAAAGGATCTTAGAATAGATTCAATCATCTTATATGTTGTTCCCCGAATACAATGTTTGTCAGGAGGAGGTGGATCCAGGTTTTTCAGAAAGAAGGGGGGGGCTAAAACTATGTGGGCTGATTTCCAACTTGAAAATGTTCGTTGATAGTCCGGGAAACATTTTGTAAACATTAGATACTCTCAATCTAAGACATTTCAGAAGCTTTTTACA
>OU452240.1:5958351-6228351 GCA_911728455.2 Marthasterias glacialis
ATAGTGTTTGGATAACATTAGCTTCTTGGAACGCCCTGTGGTTTTTGCGATCATGTATTACGATTTACTTCCAACCAAACGAAGCCTTCAATATAAGATTGTGTTTTACATTTTCTTCCACCGCTAGTTTTAGAATTTTTGCATCAAATAGTTTTCTTGTAAAACGTTTTTTTGTTATTTATTACTAGGGCATGTAAATCAGAAACTAGACATGGGATCAATGCCTGTTGTGTAGATGTTGAAACATCGAGGGCTTCACTACGTCCCGGAATAATGTATTGTGTCCGTTGGCGAGAAAAACATGCATTTTATTTTTTCAATAAACAAGGCCAAAAAGTACATTTTGTTTTTACGTTTTTCCACTATGAGTTAGAATCTTAAATAGTTATCTTTCCAAATATTCATGATTTGGGCATGGTAATCAAAAACTAGACAACAAACAGTATAATTTGCTTATGAAGTTATTGATGCATAAATGGCTTCACTCCGCCTCGGAATAATCCATTGTTTCCTTGGGTTTTACTTTCGTCAAAACAGCAATCACAAAATGCATTACTCTAAACCTTATCAAAATGTTTGAAAACTGAACAAATATTTTTAATTTTTAACTATGGCCAAATGGCCAATTTTTCGTGTTTTTTTTTTTTTTTTTTTTTTTTTTTTCACTTCTTCTCTCCGTTTGAATGAATTTTAACAGACGATGCTGTTTCGAAACAAAAACACACAAACAAACTTTCGCATATGCCACAACAATGCACAAAATACATGTAGGCCTATGACAAATTGTGTGTACAGTAATTAATTTTTAGTTTTCAGTCAAGTACCACTTATCGTTGCCATATTTGTTCCGACAATACCTCATACAAAGGCTTGTAGCTTTCTCGAATATATAAAACAGCTATTAAAAATTGTAATCTGAGTTCTGGAGTCAAATTGGCCAAAATTCAGACTTAGCATCTTTCAACAACTTTTACAAATGTCAATTGAAAAGATGTCCCCAAATTTTAGGATTAACGTGTTTTGCTTTAAATGACAGGGTTTGTTGTTTGTTTGTTTGTTTTTGTTGTTATACTTTCTTTATTAACTGACTTTCACTCACGGTTTGATTCCACCTGCGTCAACGTAACATTCAACAGGCGTCGGTTAACTTGAAGCGATGCCTCAAAAAAAGCTGATAATCAAAAAGAATTAGAATATTTTTTTGTTACAACAAAAGGCACACGAAAAAAAATAATATTACGATCAGTGACAGAAATTGTTTGCTGTTTAGATTTCTTCCACACGGTAGAAGGAACGACCCATTTACCATCACCAACCTTTCCTTAGCTCGCATCTTTAAAAGACTAGGGGAAAACGATCGTTTCTGTCTTCCATGGCAAATTATTTAGCTCGTGGATACTCTGGGAAGACAGACAAAGACGTACAGTTTATTCTAGGGCTACGTTATATGTACTTCAATATTCAACTCGGTTGTTTGCTGTTCGGTTGATAAAGTGATCGTAATTCACCGCGTATGTAACACAGGCACGCGCTGGAATGACTGGTATAATCATGGGCGCTTACCCATGTTGGTTTTTCCTGCAACAAAATTTAGCTTACTGGACTTGTTTTGAATATTGTGCACTGTGTTAAATCAGACATGGCGTTGTGTTGGTCACACCAATTGTATAACTTCAGATGAATTTGTGTTTTACAAAACAGTGTTATTAAGCTCACGTCACACATAGTGCGGCGAACCATGCAGACGGGTATTAAGAATCGATACTGACAATCCCCCAAGGTTACTAAATATCCGGTTACAGTTCTGAAATATAATCCGAATATAAATACAAAATCAGTATCGATTAGAGTGATGGTAAAACGATGTGACAGTTCTGTTGCCTCAAACGGCCAACAAAATATTACTTTTTTTTGGGTGGAGAGCACTACTTTTGGGGTTTTTGTTTTCAGTATGACATCAAAATTGCGAAACAATTTATTCATTTCCCCGGGGAGTACGTGATACGATTTTAGGGCAAGAGACTTCGACTTTTAGTAATATATATGCAAATAGATTGTGTAATGTATGCAAATAAACGTACGCGTATGGTGTGACGTGGCTAGCTGGTGCGCCATTTTGCATCTGGGCTTTTGCGCGTGGTTTGCGCCTGCGATAGGAGGCATAACCGTTCGAGTAGTCTGAAACTAAAATGGCGGACTTAGCACTAATCTCCATGCCATCTTCAAAGGATGGCATGACTTTCGATTCTAAATAAATTATTGTTCAGCATTTATTGATTATCAGAGTGTTTTTTAATGAATTCAGGATATTAGATTTATAAAAAAAAAAAGAAAAAAAAAAAAGAAAAAAAGGTGTATTAATGGAACTCGTGGACGGAGGAATGTCAACAGACAAGATTGTTTTATAGCCCCCAGCTCGACATTGGTAAACTGACTATAAATGCTTCCACTCTTTGCACAAATCAAGATATTTGTAATAAAACCAACCTGTGAAAATGTCAGCTCATTTCGATGTTTCAGTTGCGAGAAAACGGTGAAAATGCATTCAGCATTTTTGTGCGCGTTCATCAAGTTTTCGTCTCAATGAGACGACAACTAACTTTGAATCTTATTTCATTTATTATTTAAAAACGCTAACACTTCAGGCAGAAATATTTCAAGGAAAAGTTTTCTGCATCTCCATACGATGTAAGGTAGCCTATATGTAAATCTGTGAACAGTTACGTTTTTCTTCTTACCAATGTTGAGCGGGGGCCTTAAGGATGTTTTGTCCTTAAGTTCTGTTTTGGCATTAAGTGGATATCTGAAAAATAATTTTTTACCTGTTGATGACACAAAAGCAACATTACTTTTTCCTCAACCTAAAATCAAATAATAAGTGCTCTAAAGCAAGACAACCCACGACACCGTCACCCACCTCACGGTGACGTGAACACATCTCTATAGGTAGGCCTAAAAACCCTCACCATAATTGCAGAAAGACGAAATCGATCAAGCCTCACACGCAAGGGGGAAAAACCCTATCCGGTATTTCTCACCAGCTCCCCGGCAGCTGAAAAAATTCCAGACAAGCTGAAATTTCTTGGGCGCTGGTCTGAGATAATTATTTTTATTTTTCTTGGTGCACGTTAATAGTCCGTAATGTCGATGTCTCGGGACATCGTCTGACATTTAAGATGTCCGAGACTGGGGGAAATCACACCAAATTACAATGTACTCTTATACCCTTGGGTTGAGCAGAGAAAAAGATGAAAAGTAACAGCAAAATTGTTGAGGATGCCAACCCCTCCACCCTTCCTATTTTCATTTTTATAAAACAAAATATCCTAGACTTGTGTTTTGTTTTTATTAATAAAGAGTACATGCTTTAAAATCGTAGCTGTCATTCATAAATGCTTTGTAAGAAGTGTGTGTGAGACAGGTGGGATGTCATATTCAACACAACTGTACATATACTTCGGAATAAATTACTTTTATTATTGTTTTTGTACAATGGTAGACATAACAACTAGGCCGAATTTCAGACATTTTTTTATTATTATTATTATTACAGAGCGGCCCTTAGCGAAATTCCATCTCTGCAAAAACTAGTGTGTTAAATTGATTCCCTTGGTATCTATAATGTGACAACACTTGCATGGTGTTAATTTTTACCAACGATAAAGCAATGGGGATAACTAACAATATGTTGGTGTTGTAACACCACAGTTTTTGTTTCGAAATTTATTACAGCTGGGCCAAATCTCATAACCTGTAAGCAGATGTTTTTGTTTTGTTTGCTATCGGAGCTGCCATTAAGCAGAATTGTTATTTCATCAACACTGCTAACCGTAAGCAAAGCAAAAGCCACTGAAGGCTTGCTGGCTGTTCTCGAAAGCAGATCAGTGACGCAACACAATGCAAATCCACGGTGAACGCAAACGCGCGGTCAGATTTCCTCGATCGCTTTTGAAATACACTTTCCCCTACCAACGTTTCTGTTCTTAGTGAAAACGCAAAAAATGGTAATCAGTTTTATGACATTCGAGCCTCGTTGATAATGTTGAACAGTGTAGGACAACCAATCAACTATAGATCAATTTTAGACTTTTAAAATTCACTTATATTCTGCTGATGTTGTTTGTTTGTTTGTTTGTTTGTTTGTTCGTTTGTTTTGTTGTTTTTTAAGTATATTGTGCTTTGTTGTTTTTGTTTGTTTTGTGGCCGTGTTTATTGTCGATCTAGGTGTTTTGACAGTCAGAGGAAGGTCGCAGTTCGAGTTTGTGAGCAAAACTAAACGGGAAATCACAACAGAAACAATGTGAAAACAAAGAGATGTCGTCGATACCATCGGTCGAGAAACATGGAAGTGCCTTAGGTTGTTTGTTTTTTGTTTTTGTTTTTTTGTTGTTGTTTTTTTTTATTCTAACAAATACATCTCATTTCCATGTGGCATAAACATTCCATTCGCAATTTTCTTTCAATCCCGTTTTGAACATAGTTATATTCTGATATCACAATATTTCTTTATCGTCGTCTCTTCGAAGTTAAAACACAGCTCGTAGTTCGCTCTTTGTCACATCCATTTTTCCTGGGGGTTTGTTTCATAAAATAACATACCTACAAAGATTTTAAAGGCCGGTGCCCCATCCAGAATTGTAACACTACACAGCCATGGCTCTCAAAAAACACACAGATGTTGTCTCAAAAAACGGGTAATGAAATTTGTCATAACACAACCGCTTTTACAAGATTTTCCACCGGTGGCTTAACATCATCGAGTTTAAAAAAAAAAATGTCTTCGCAAGGCAGACTTTAAGGCGAGACCTGTTCACATCACCTGTGGACGTTTTCACACCAGCTCGTGTCGAAAGCAGCGTTCAAACATCTGCCTATAGTGCCAAACCAAGGCCAGGCACTTTGTACCCCCTACATTTCTGTCTTCTTTTTTCTTCTGCATGTACATCTTAGGTACCTTATACATGGATTAAGTTACGACCAGTAGCTTTGTGTAAGTACTGCTACGTCGTTGATTGGAGGTGTTACATTCCTATTGATGCGAACACGTCGTTGTTCCTACATCGAATTTGCTCCGCAGGCGTGAATATAAACCCGCGAGCTCCTTCTTTTTTTTTACGCAGTCTCTTCCACTTTCCTCCACGACTCGGTGCTTGCTAGCTAGGGGTTACAGCCGTAACTCAACACGGTTAATATACTTCCTCTCGATCTCAGATTTGTTTTTCTTTGACTCTGTTCACGCTTGTTTACTTCGGTTTCCTAGAGGTATCTTGGGTGCAGCGATGAGGCTTTGTGACGGATTTTGAGTGTATGTAACATATTGTTCTTGAAAAAGCCAAGGTGGAAGAGAAGGCCCCCCCCCCCACTGAAAAGCAACGCCCCCTGTGCCCCCTCCCCCAGTGAAAAAAATCCTGGCTACGCCGCTGTGGAAGAGGTTCTCCAATTTTCTTATTTCAGATTTCCTGTCGCCGTCTCTTTACAAGCAGAATCTTAAATCATCTTGTTGTTTTTTTCTTCTAAAACCACTCGTCTTGTTAAAGATATTATTTGCTCTGTTTTAAAAGGTGCACATTGCCTTCAAATCTCTTAAAATGCTTCTGTCTGGAACTGCTCATTATCCTTTTGAAGTGTTGTGCTTGCAATAAAACACCTACAGTGTGTTGTAATTAGTGAGTGAGAGACTAAAACAACATACATTTGCCTCTGGAAATACAACCAGCCAAACCACACTCTACATTATTAGAAACATGGGGTCCGCCATTTTGTGAAGTCAAACATTTGGTTCTGCAACATGGCGGACCGTGTTCTGTCACGTGATTAAATAGAAACAACACAATTTCAAGGGATATTTATATGAGCCATTATTATATTCTACTTTTAAAATATCTTTCCAACCATATTCATTTCTTTTAACAAACTCTTTTTATAGCCTAAAAGCGCCCGATCCGGAGACAATGGGTCACTTTAAATTAAGGCCGTGTCTGAATCAAGCGGCTTCGGCTACGGCTATGGCCGCTGGCTGAAACGACAACGTTGAAGAATAGAAATGCTCGGCGTTCCGGCCGTAGCCACTGCCGAAGCCATTCATTCGGACACGGCCTATAAGATCGAAACAATAGACCGATCCATTAAGCCACACCCACTAAACACACTGACCAATCACAGCATTGGCTACATCACCACTGTACACGTGGGAAGCACAATGTGCGTCTCTTCAATGCCACACTGCATGAAATGAACGCGCGCGCTATAAATACGCGCACGCATATTTACAATTATTTCTAATATATTTTTTTTTCGTGCATGTCGTGTCGGACTTTTGTCGGACTTTCGGTGGCGTAGCCAAGGCTGTGATCGGTCAAAACGTTAGGGGCGGGGCTTAACCCTGGATGGTCTATTGCACAGTGCTACCACAAACATTCTCCCTATTGTTTTCCCACTAACTGAGACATTTAAAATCGGAAAGCAAATTCCCTCCAGCCTTTTGCTTTTCCACACAGTTGTAACAATATTTAACAAAACAATCTGCGAGAACCATAATGTTTCCTGTGAACGCAAAAGCACAAGGCGGAAATGGAAGAGTAAATACTTTCAAGAACTATGCAAAAACAATCGTTTCTTCTTTTTGAAGCAATATTATTACGCCTTGGAGAATATTTTGCCTACTCATAAAAATGTATTTAAAAATTGTTTGAACAGCATACATGCCTCGGAGATAAAATGTATTCTTGTTGACGATAGCAAAATGGAAAATTGTTGAGTAAACATTTTTTTAAATCACGTACAATAATTGTTTCTCCTGTAACTGTACTTTTTTTGTTTAATCCCTTGGAGAATAATTTGCCGTCGCTAGAATAATTCATTGTGAGATCACATGTAATGTTTCTGAGGTCCTATTCTTGCTGAAAGTAAAAACACAAGGGGAAATCAAGGGAAGTTAACCTGTTTACGGAGTCGACGATAAACGTATTTGGGTAAATGAATCGTCTCGTGGTCGTTACGTAATGTGGCTTTTGCACCTGTGGTAACAACATCTCCCAACGAAATTATATTATACCCCATTTTGTCTTTGGTCGTGTCCATCTTTGGCTGTGGGTGTGTTTGTTGTTGGCTAAAGCCACAAGCTGCCGTAGCCAGTGACGAAGTCGTTTAATCGGACGCGGCCTAATGGGTTCATACCTTTCTGTGACTGCGCGCATCCGACAATGCGAATGGCCGGATTTAACCATTGATGTCCATTAAAATACATCATTAATGGAGATCAATGGATTTAACGTTCAAACTTCATGAAACCAAAAAATAGATACGCATCAAATTTGCGTTCGCCTTCGGAAATGCACGCGTTTACATGCGTTCAGACTTTCTTTGAAAAATCTCCCTTTTCCTGTATTGATTGATTATTTAAAGAAAATGGATAGAATTGTGGAAATTCTCCTTTTGTTATTACTGTGGCTGGCTCACCATCGACGTCAGACAAGACCAAAAGCGAGACGATGGTATTATTCGTCCTTTGAATCAGCAAGGAAGTAAAAAGGGGGAATTTCATGCTCTCATTCACTGACAATGCGTATACGCATCCGACAAATGTTCAAATATTTCAGTTTGTCCGACTACGCATCCGATTAGTGTATAGAACCTCTTTTTCATTTAAAAAAAAACTCGGACGCAGAAGTGCAGTTTAATTACGCACTGCGCTACCATTTACACACTGCGGACCGTGCAAAATGGGTCTGCGCGCTTCGTACGCAGTGAAAACGCAGCGAGTATGAACCCGGCGTTTACTGCTCATTTCGTGACGCAAAGATGTCCACTCGGCAATTTCTTATGTAGTTGCGTGTTTGTGCTATCCACAGTTTAGTCTGGAAACTGACCCGCGGGCATTCGTAAATTCGTAAAATGTTGATTGAGAATGAGAGTGAAGAAAGTGTGTTTCTTATTGTAATTTACGAATGGCTTTTTAAGCAATTTTTACTCAATGCCCCTATTAGATTATTTTTTTTCATGATTGTTTTGCGCTTTGTGTGCATTGAATGGAATGGGAGCAATAAAAATCAATGAATGATTACTGTTTCTTTTTACAATTTCGAGAACAGACCGTGCAGTCAGGAAGTATAACTATTGGCAATCAATTATCAAAATTGTTTTCAGAATTAAGGTGCCACTGTCTAGAAAATCTACACACTTATAATTAAAAAAAAGAAGATATTTCCTGAAGAGAAGCCAGACACAGAAGCTCGCCAGTTTGATAACTCAATAAAACCGCTTTGATTTTCAAGAAATTATGTGCCAAAAGTGGTGTTATTCAATTAACATCGAAGATAAAGTGTTGATTAAATTGTAAAGATTCGTCCGACCCAGATTTATTTTTCATTTTCATCTCCAAAGATATGATGTAAACTTAAGAATAACAAAACAATGAGTTATTTAATATAAAAGTGAGCGGAAGAAAATAATTCGTCTTTGGTAATCATTTTCATGTTGACTGGTTGTAACTTATAGTTTGTCAAAATGTGTGTCAAAACAGAAACTAATCAAAATTAAATTTTGCCGTGGTAGCACCGTGAAAAACCCTCAACAGACGTACCTCAAACCTGTTGGTAAGTCTGACGTCATTACAGCGTGAACCACGCCCACTTCACAAGTGCCGGTTCCAAACATCATCAGAAGTCCCATTGCAAATGCATTGGTCAGCATTTTCCACAACGATTTACGCAAAGACTAACAAAGTTATAGGTGGTTGTGTTTCAAACATGTGCAGACACTTAATCTTCTTAAAACTGTCCTCCTCTGTCTTAGGAAATCTGTCTAACCGTAGGAAAACAAGGTTTTTAGGTTAAATAATTACACAGAAACAAATGCCGACTTTGGAACGGGAAGTCAGCGAAACGTACACGCGCGTACTACCAATGTGCGCGCGTATGACGTAGTAACTTACCGAGGACCAACTTACCAATAGACCGTTCCGGCTTTGGCAACAAGCCCCGCCCACACGCATTAGTTTACGCTGCACGTGTGACCGAGTTTGACCGTGGTCACATGACCAAAAGGCGTGATCCAATTGGTCAACGCACACAGTTTGATTGACAGGCCGGAACGGTCTATAGACCCCTGGGTTCGAATGGGGGGAAATGACAGTTTGTTTGCATGGACTTTTATCATGGTGGAGCAACCTTGATTTCCTTCGTCCAATTTAAACAGAGGCATGGGGGGGGCAAAATAGTCAGAGCGCCTTCGGATACACTTGAAATCAGTGTCCGACATTGCTCTTGTATACAGGGGCTATGTCCAAGATAACTGGGGAAGAATGATACATGACCACAGACCAGCATGTACCAGCATAATTGCGTGGTGTTCCCTTTGTTAATAGCGGTAACGCATACTGATTCATGGTAAACCACAAGGGGACCACACGGTTTGTTCTTACAGCCTCGATTTGGTGGTCATTGATTTGAACGGATGATAATCAAAATGGCCGCAGCGTGACAATGGATTGAAGCGGGGAGAGCAAAGTGTGAGGCTATACTGCAACATGTCAGCGTTGCCAGGACTGGCTTTGAGGTTGACATAATTATTGAGGGTTTTGTCTTCGGCACGATGGTGTCCATTCCAGACAACAACGTTAATTCTCTCTCACACCGAGTCATAATCGGGTTATGCTAGCAAAGATGTATAACCTGAAATGAGATTTAGTCAGCCGATTCGGGTGAAATTCCGTTGCCATGGAAACACTGGAGGTAGTGTTGAAACACAAGGGCCTGCGTGTTTCGCACCCACCTCTGGGAATTGTTGACAACCATGATGAAATATAAAAAATGGAATCTTGTTTGATGGAGAAGTAAAGCGAAGAATCTATTCAAGACGTAATAATGGACTATGGAAAACAGGTTGAAATTTAAAAGAATTATCCCGAAGGTAAAAAAAAAAAAGAGGAAATTGTCCTCAACACAAAGATGTAGATTTTCGAATCAGTCGTGGATTTACTTCGAGTTGTAAATGTAATTGTTACATTATTTGCTTTCACAGGGGGGGGGGGTCCAAGTTTGCATTCAGTTTTGTGATGCTTTCATTTTCAATAGATGGTGTCTTTATGAAAGTGGGAGACAAAATTACAAGTCTTTAACCTGACGATAAAATGGTGTAAATTATCATTTTATTTGGATACTCTTTCTGAGCGAAAGTTGACACGTGACGTCATTGGATATCAACAACAACTCTGTACAATCCAAACAGGATTTTTTGACTCAGTCAAAAGGTCAAATTCAGTGCTGTTTTGATCGAATGTCATCCAAATTCAGGAATGGACTCAAAACAAATCCCGCACACAAATTGTAAAGACACATACTATTTGAAATGTGACGTCATTGGACGTTTTTTGGATTTTGACAAAATTCGCACTGGAAGGGTTTCAAATACAATGTGTTTTTCACCGTTTTAACGTGAGGTTAGAGACTTGCCAAAAAAAGAAGCCACTTTCATAAAGCTCTATCTGTTGCAAAATCAGTGCATCACAACAAAACTGATTTCGACCTTGGAGCCCCTCTTTAATGGGTAGGGGAAATCCCCCACCCCTCCCCTGCAACAACCCAAAAACTGCAAAATGCAAAATGAAACAGAATAACAGGCTACGCACAAGACGATTCCTTCTTGCAAGAGAAAACACTTCCCAATTTGTTAGCTCCTTCAACGGAACATAGAAAGTGACTTTTCTTTTTGTATTTATAATCTTCTCTGACCCATCGAAATCATATCTAAAGCATTCAAACTATTCTCCACCCAGAATAATTTTATGGAACAAAACCAGCGTCAAAGTGCAGGTTGACGTTGAGCGAATCTACCGAAAGATTTACATTTCTACGCTCGACTCCAAATCCAAACGCGAAAAGCAAACATTCTCAAACCATAACAGCATTATGCGAATACTTGTGTATTTTTAATTCCGGTTCTATAATGTCTTTATGCTTACTTTGGCTCATACCTTACAGGCTGACAAAAATATTCAGACGATGCACCATTTCACAGTAGAATTTCACTCGAATCGCTCGTAAAAATGCTCCATTTTTTCTGAAGCATTTTAAATGCATTTCCATCAGCCCAAAAATTGTCTTATCGAAAGAGAGGGAAATGTGTTCGACCAAGAGCAAAAGCAATCAGCTCGTTTTTCCCCCCGTTTTACGAAGCTGGTTTTTCCGAGCAACCTTCGGGACGATCAGTTTGTCTCTTGGGGGAACAAGTCTGTATTTGTCTTTCCAAATTAAGAGCGAAATGGTCAGGAAGAAAATGAAAGAAGCATTTAGAGACAATTGATGCAAAGTTCAGGAGGTTTTTTTGTTGTTGTTTTTTTTCAGTATTATTATTCTTCTTTCCATCATTTTTTAATCCAATTTCCCTGAGGGGACATTCAACAGTCACGTGATGGACAAAGACACATCCTCAAAAAGCGGTAATCAAACTTTGTAAAACAAATTAATTTTACAGGTAAAGTAAAAAGAATGATATTATGTTGGCGACATTGAAGTCTTTAGAACTAGGACGAAAAGGATTAGCTGTCAAATTTAATTACAAAATTACACTATAAAATGTCCGAACTTAGATGTGTTTCAAACATAAATGAACAACTGGACATCCTGCAGATTTATGGCAACCAATAAACTTCCTTTGCATTCTTGGGAACTTTTATTTCATCGAGATTTTTCATAAATTAATTACGTTTATGCTTGTCTTATAAAACGTCAAAGCTTAAAGAAAAGTACCAAAAGTTTTCCTCTAAACGTAACGTTTTAGCGATAAAACTAAAAAAATAAAACTCTTTTAAGATGTACTCTTTTTCTTTTCTTTTTTCATTTTTTTTCAAATTCGCTCTTGATCATTAAATCACTGTAAAACTCATACATTTTTCACGACGTGTCCGAATTTTCTCATGTCTTGACAAATCGTGGTAATCAAAATGTGTAATCGCTAAGTAGCTCTCAGATCTTCTTCGTCCAATCCGAGGAATCAATCCTCTTGATCGTCTTATCTGGGATTAGGATTACTCGAAAAAGTGCTAGAGTTCAGGTCAATGGTCGAAGGTGTTGAAAAAAACAAGCTTGGGAGAAGGTTACCAAGGAAACTGATTTTACTAGGGACTCATGAGAAGATACGTACCTTGTGAATGATGCACATATAGAAGGAATTAAGGAGTCTTACATGAGGTAAGACCCTCAAAGAGGTGTGAGTTTAAAAACAACAAAAGGGGATGTCTATTTGTATCATTTTTGTTGTTGTTATTGTTGATGTCGTTGTCATTGTCGTTGTCGTCGTCGTCGTCGTTGTTGCTGTTGTTGTCGCTGTTGTCGTTGTCGTCGTCATCGTCGTCATCGTCGTCATCGTCGTCATCATCGTCGTCGTCGTTGTTGTTGTTGTCGCTGTTGTCGTTGTCGTCGTCATCGTCGTCATCGTCGTCATCGTCGTCGTTGTCGTCGCTGTCGTTGTCGTCATTGTCGTTGTCGTTGTCGTCATCGTCGTCGTCGTCGTTGTTGTCGTAGTCGTTGTCGTCATCTTCATCATTGTCGTCGTCGTCGTCGTCGTTGTTGTTGTCGTAGTCGTTGTCGTCATCTTCATCATTGTCGTCGTCGTCGTCGTCATTGTTGTTGTCGGTGTTTTTGTTGTTGTTGTTGTTGTTTTTGTTGTTTTCGTTGTTGTTGTTGTTGTTGTTGTTGTTGTTGTTGTTGTTGTTGTTGTTGTTGTTGTTGTTGTTGTTGTTGTTGTTGTTGTTGTTGTTGTTGTTGTTGTTGTTGTTGTTGTTGTTGTTGTTGTTGTTGTTGTTGTTGTTGTTGTTGTTGTTGTTGTTGTTGTTGTTGTTGTTGTTGTTGTTGTTGCTGCTGCTGTTTTGTTGCTGTTGCTGTTGTTTTTGCTGTTGCTGTTGCTGTTATATGTATTTTTAATTCATAATTTATTAGTACTTTGTTGAATTGTATTACTGTCTTAATTTTCCGTGACAATTGTTGCCGCGTCGTCATGGACAACATTCTAGCAATTTGGAGAAATGCTGACTTGTATAATCTTGTAGATCACGTGACATCTCAAAGAGGTTGCCCGTGGAAACCAGCCATACTACTGCTCCGGGTTACTGTTAGTTTCGCAAGATTACAAAAACTCTGAGCGACGACGAGCGAGTTACAAATAGCCCGAGTTGGAGATTGGCTTAGATAGGCTACCACGGACCATTTACTGTTCTAGTTCTACAAGCTGATTCACAAAATCTTGAAGTGTGGGAAGGGGAGAGGGAGAGGAATTCAGAGTAGGGATCTCAGTTACAGCAACAATGAATAACGTCATTCTTAGCCCATAACATTTAATTAAAGGCATGACCCAATCAGCATTTTTATTTGTATTTTTTGTGTGTATTTGTTTGGTTGTGGTTTGTTGTGTTTTTGGTTTGTTTGTTTGTTTGTATGTTTTTCTGTCTGTTTGCTTGTTGGGTTGCTTGTTTGTTTGTTTGTTTGTTTGTTTGTTTGTTTGTTTGTTTGTTTGTTTGTTTGTTTGTTTGTTTGTTTCAGTGTTTGTTTGTTGGGTTGTTTGCTTGTTGGGTTGATGGGTTGTTGGGCTGTTTGTTTTTTGTTTTTTTCTCTCATTGGTTTTTGAGAGCACTTGTTACGTTTTATTTACTTTTTTATTTTTATTTTATTAATTTTTCCATTTTATATCATTTTTTTTCTTTGGTTCTTTGTATATTTATCGATGCTATTTTAGTTTTACTTATTTAATTATTTATACAGACATATAGGTTACAAAACGGGGGGGGGGTTGAATTTTTGCTGGCTTCCGGCATGCAACTGTGTAGTTGAAACAGAAGAGGAGATTCTCGTTACCTCCCTATCAGGCGCAGAGGTCAGCTAGCGAAACAAAGTTGACCAATAACAAACAGCACAGACACGCTAGACAAAACACACGACCTGGTCGAGGCCTTTGGGTATATTTATTTTTTCAATATTTACTTTTTTCCTAATATTGCTTGGAAGTAGAATACACAACTGGTATTCATCTGCAAAACATTATTAGTATCAGTCTGAAAGCTTATCGATTATGAAGTTCATACCAGTGCCAATCTTCCACTGGAATGTTTCTGTCTGAAATACTGGCAAAGTCAAGAAAATAGAATTTGAAGACCCCGATTTTAATGTCGGTTGTCACAATCGAAATTAAGGACAATGTGTTTACATGCTGAAAAGTGTGCACGATTTGTTTCTATTTCCTCCTGAAGAATCACACTACTTAAATCGCACAAAGTATTAGAACACTTCTACGCCATCAGCTTTACCTAGATTTGACCTTTAAATTGGAAACTGAATTTCTATTTTCAGTTATTTCTGTCGACCCACCCACCCACAAGTCCGAAAATGTTTCGATTTGTTTAAGTATTGATTATTCTGAATGACCCCTAAGTAGGGTTCTGATTGTGCCACTCGTAGCGACAAGGGAAAACAATCAACGAGGGGTACAGTTATTGTTCTATTCTTAATCGATAAGTCGTTCTTGTAAATATCGTGACAAATTGGTTTCTCGATCTGACATCTGATGTTTTTTTATTCTGTGGACAATTCGAATTTGTGTGTGTGTTGTTTTTTTATTGACCCCTTGCACGCACGTCACACGCGGCGACTGGACGCTCACCATTTTAGAAGTCAATAGGTAAGCGTTTAAATGCCGTATCGCCTAAAATGCGCATCACACTCCATTTACGTGCATAGACATTGACTTGCAAAATGGCGCAACCAAGATTAATGGTGACGTCACGTGAGTTGGGTCAATAGACTAATCCGAGCAGCTCTGTTCGTGGTGGTTTACACCACTGCAGCTATGGTCTCGGCACGCGCGCGTCAACGCACACGCACTGTGAATCCTCCATGCTGATTGGTATAATGTGCGCTGGAGCGCTATTGTCATGCCGCGCACATTAAAATTCAAATGTTTGGGGGGGGGACAAATTAGCACCATTTAACCAGACATTTTCGTTGGGGGAGGGGGCCATGCGAAGACAAAGAAATGATATGGGGGCTATTTAAGGCATCGAACTATTCATTTGTGCATTTTTTAAATCTGATTTGGGGTTAGGGGGAAAGGGGGTCAAGGGTTCTACTAAGCGGGGGCTCCCGCCCTCCCCCGCCCCTCCGGTTATGCTACTGGCGCGTATGAATAAAATTTACGTAATGCAAAACAAGTAAAACAAACTGTTTTTTCCATTGTTATTATTTATTTGGCCATTGGTACAAACAAACAAAAAACATACAAGCAGTCAAAATAAAATAAAACTGTAATTGTGATGCAAGGAAATTAGCCGTTGAAAGCGCCTTCATGCGGTAAAAGAAACGGTCAACTGCAACTTCGCATTAAATCTATTTAATTGATTGCGATACCCGCTTATTACTGGATTCGAACTGGTCTCTCGACACCTCCCGGTGGTCTACTGGTTGAGTTGTTCTAGAAAATGGGGTTCTTGGGTTCGCGTCCCACCTGAATGGTACGCCTTCGAATTGTTTTTCCCCAGCACTTGGGAAAGCGCTGTGTATACAGTGCTTTTTACCACACAAAGGTAAAACCAACATTAACCGGGTATGGGTTCGAATCCCGATCATGACACTTGCGTCATTGAGTAAGTTGTTTTATTACTATAGCTTCTCTTCACCCAGGAGTATAAATGAGTACCTGCGAGGATAGAGGTTGATATTATAAAAAAATAAAAACGAAAAACGGACCGCGTTTTGTCGTCAGTGATTCTGCGCATGTTCAAACAGCCTACTTCGGTCACGCAGCAAGCAAAATAAGCAACGGTTATCTGTAGGGTTTTCAAATGTTATTTGATCGACCGGGTATGCCTTACGGTGCTATCGTTCATCGTATGTAGCAGAAGCTACGGTGCTTCAGCGGTGCCATACAACTTCCCCAGCTAACAAGATACTAATTATCTCGTTGGCTGTATAGAAACGGTATGCCACTACTGCTGCAGCTCCGTAAAAAAAGAATGGCTGTAAAGAATAACGCGTAAACAGATTTCTAATGATTGCTTTATAATGACGTGCTAAACTGTGTTTTTCATTCTGCTGAATGTCTGAGGACCGATTACCTTTTCCAATAACAAAAACTGAAATCTTATTAGACGTTTTCTTTTAATTGTAGACACCTTTACTTAAAACGCACGTTGTATAAAAGAAGAAGAAGAAGAAACTTTCACCAACCTGACGGAGTCTCGCCCTCTTGTGTGACTTTGTCTTGATTCTTCTTGCAACTTCAAGCAAAAACGAAGATGAGATGCGATGGCAACGGGAAGATGTTTCTTTTGTTTTCCTCGAAGATTGTGTAAACTGAGAGATGTTTCCTGCTCGTGCCCCAACGTTTGTTCTGACTATTAAGCTTGTAGATAGCGGCCGCCTTTATATAAGTGCATTCACGACGCGTGCCTTGGGTGAAATCTCGCAAAATCACACCCAAAAAACCTTGGGGGGAGGGGTTAATATTATTTTCATCCCCTGTAATCTATTCAAACCATAAGTGTTGATTTCCCAGGGGAGGAGGTTGTTTCGCGCGTGCGCGCGGCGAGAAGTGTTGTCAATCGATGGATCGGTACAGACTTGTTGATCGATATCTGCCTGTGATGTCATCGGCGACCTGACACGTCATTCACGGATTCGATTACTATATTATAACATCACGGGATGATCTATTATTATAGAAAATGATTAATTTGTTCAAAGACTTTTACCGAAGAAAAAACTTGTTCTTAGTGATGCTAAAACTGGAATGTCAATTTTGAGATAGACCCCAATATAAGATGCTGCAGTGACATGATGAAAACATGCTTCGTGGATGACCACTCTCTTTAAATCAAGTTAAGGTATACTTAGTAAGGTAGTCCCACAGACCGGTCCTTTTCCATTGTTCTCAACGATGAAAACAATGGAAAAGGACCGGTCTGTGGGACGCCCGCTATCGTCTCAAAAGTCTCCCATTAGCAAAAAACTCACGGTTATGTTTTCTGCCTTTGAATCAGTATAAGGTATAGCAGTGGTAATGTTGGCAAAACTGCTACTACTGACAAGCTTTGAAGCAATATAAGGTACATCAGTGGTAATGTTGGCTGAAGCTACTGGTATGCTTACTCTCTTTGAATCAATATAAGGTACATCAGTGGTAAATTTGGCAAAACTGCTGCTACTGATGAGCTTATTTTCTTTGAATCAACAGCATTGGTAATGTTGACTGAAGCTACTGGTATGCTTACTCTCTTTGAATCAACATAAGGTACAGTATTGAAACTGGAGGTTCCGGTGTATTTACTTCCCCTTCTAACCATGGCTTTCATTATGAGTCAAATAATGGGAACCAGCATTTTTGCAAAGGACGATGGGAAATAATTGCTTTACACTAAAACAGTCAAACTAGAATAATAATTATTATTTTTTATTTATTTTTCTTTCTTTATTATTTTTCTTTCTTTTCGATAATTTTAATCAGACGGCTTGGCCATGATTGAATTGATTTTTGATCTGCCCATATGCTTTTTAATGTAGAATCCTTAATAATACTTTTAGTAGGTTTCCAGAAATGTGACGACGTTCCACGGAGATTTACTCAGATTTCATTATTTTCAGATACTACTGCGTCGAATTTTCTCCCAGTAAAATGCTTGAGACTTCAAAATCAAAACATAATTATTCCTCGACTTCCCAACCAAAAAATTGATGGGGGGATTTTGATTATTGTAAATGGTGAATATATATTTTTTTTCTTTCAAAGATGACCTTGATAAGTTCTATTCTGAATGTTTTTGCACGATGTGGATAATCCACTTCTACAAATCCACTTCATCGCTGAGCTCTCACAAAGCGACTGTACGCGGGGGTTGTTTTTAAAAAACACGTATAAAAGACTAATGCCACTCCAACAAGCTCTAGCTGTAAAACCTTTTTGTAAACACGGTCGGTCTCTTGACCTTCTCTCAACATCAACAAAAGAAGTATGAGATGAAGTGGGGGTTGATTCCTTCTTAGTCAGAAGATGTTCCAAGAGGGTCAGCGAAAATGGTGTCCATTATGTCTTCAATTTGACAAAGAGTTACCTTTTAACCTAGTATTAAAATGACTTCAAACGTCTTTTTGAAGTAACTTGCTTTAAAGATGTTGTTCGGAATTGCAAACATCCTTAAAGGTTTACAGCTTTCAAATAGGCCCCTTGACTATTATCATTTTGGGGGAAATTTCAAGGGAAAAAAAAACAACTGACAAACTTTTCTGATTTTTTTAATTTATTCATTTTGTTTTTCAGACAGCACAAAATATATTCTAATTAAATTTTCAGACTATGAATTTTTTTTGTATTTTTTACATTTTTATATCATTTAGAATTTAATAGAAATATCATAAAATTACAATTAATGAATGCCAGCACTGTGTTATATATGTCAATTTCATGTCATATTTTTTCCTTTTGAAATTGGGGAATAACTTTCAAATGGGAGACTTTTACGATAGAGGGCGTCCCACAGACCGGTCCTTTTCCGTTGTTCTCAGTGATGAAAACAATGGAAAAGGACCGGTCTATGGGACGCCCGCTATTGTCTCAAAAGTCTCCCATTCTAATTGTTGAACTGCTCTTCCAACCTGCTTCGGCTGTTTTAACTCATTCACTCCGTCAATAAGTTCATTTATGGCTGCTCGTGCACAACACAAAGCCATTGATGACCTCGATTTTACAAAGTATCAAAAGACAAACAAAGACAATTACGTCCATACGCGTGCAGAAATTCCGGAGTCAAAGAGTTAATGAACGGTATTTCTACCGCCCTCATGTGTCAAAAAATAATCATTGTAGGATTGCTGTGTTTTTTTCGTCTCTATTGTCAGTCCCTCAGACCCTCAGAACCTCAAAATCTCAGCCCTGCAGCGCGTCAGCCCTGCAGCCGGCCCCACAGCCCCACAGCCCCAGTCCATCAGCCCATCAGATAAAGGCCTTAGCCCTTCAGCCCATCAGCCCCTTAGCCCCTCAGCCCCTCAGTCAGCTCCTCAGCCCCTCAGCCTCTCAGCCCCTCGCCCCCTCAGCTCAGTCAGCTTCTCAGCCCCCAGGCAGCTCCAGCCCCTCAGTTCAGTCAGCTCCTCAGCCCTCAGCCCCTCAGCCCCTCAGGCAGCTCCTCAGCCCCTCAGACAGCTCCTCAGCCCCTCAGCCCCTCAGCTCAGTCATCTCCTCAGCCCTCAGCCCCTCAGCCCCTCAGGCAGCTCCTCAGCCCCTCAGCTCCTCAGCCCCTCAAGCAGCTCCTCAGCCCTCAGCCCCTCAGCCCCTCATGCAGCTCCTCAGCCCCTCAGCTCCTCAGACCCTCAAGCAGCTCCTCAGCCCCTCAGACAGCTCCTCAGCCCCTCAGCTCATTCAGCTCCTCAGCCCCCTCAGTCCCTCATCCTCCTGGTCCCTCTGAGCCCCTTAGCTCCTCAGCCCCTCCGCCCCTCAGTCAGCTCCTCATTCCCTCAGTACCTAGCCCCTCAGTCATTCATCCTCTCAGGCTTCAACAGGCCATCAGCCCCCCAGCACATTAAATTAAAGACCGCCCTATATATCTCGTGTATTAATTTAAATCATGTTCCTGATTTAAGAGTTTAGGAGGAAGAAGGAACAAAAGTGATGAAAAGCTCAGCTTAGTTCAGCTTAGGTCAAGGCTGCCCTCTACGCTTGCTAAATATTGACAAGGTACCCAGACTCGTTTAAACATATTAGTGTACAATGTTGTGCAGGGAAACCAATCGAAATAAAATCTCAACAAAAACATAGTGTGGTACCCGTGCACTGCCGACCCAAGTCCGTCCGCAATGCACACACTAATCATCACCCATTGTAATGGAGACCAGACCAGTGGACGACATGTCAGATAATCCTGCCATAGAAATTACCGAAACGACCGTAACTGATTTGGGGACCAAAAACCTCCTGCACAGACCTCATAAACTGTCCAAAATGACGACGTTGGCTCAAAATCTTGTCAATCACATGACAACTCCTGATCTGCTCTCACAGAGTCAGTTGAAACGGCTGAAGGAGCACAAATATAGTGCCGAAGGCGTGTCGATTTGCGACGCCCCTATGCAGGTGTTCTGGAGGTGGTTGATTGAGCAAGTACCGAAGACGATAGCTCCAAATACAATCACGATCGTTGGGTTGGTTTCTAATATCATTGGAGCTTTGATTTTGATGTTTTTTTCGCCAACAGCTAAGGAACAGGTAAGTAGCTTTAGATATGAACACAATTACAAGGGAGTGGTTATGTTCAATACTTCCTTGTTGTGGCTTGTGCAGTTTTTAGCCCCCATAATTTATATAAAATATTTTTAAAAATCTGTAAATATAGTTAGTCAGGGCTCACCCTTAACACTAGCCTGGCGTACATTGTCTAGTAAAAACTGCTATGGGCTCGTAAACACCACTTCTCAACTTGCCCTGTGGGCTACTAAAAACTGTGCAACTTGCTTGCATTGTACTTGTTTATAATGCTCATGCTTCTTCCTTTTCAGATGTGAATAATACTTTAGAAATGTGTTAATTTATTTTTGAGTGTAACTTCATTTGACCATTAAACTGGCATGACTGGTTGTGATCACTACCATTTTAGTATCACATTTATGACAATACATGTTTAGAATTTGGGCAACGAAAACTTTCTGGGGGGCAAGTAAAATGCACAGTTTACTACTTTATAAAAAGCTTAAGCACAAGGCCTGTTTGTAACTAGTGCCAAATATGTTGTACGCTGGACTACGTCCACTCCTTGCTTGGCCCTACGTCTCAAAATATTATTTGTTTTTTTGGCCCTTACACCGATGCCTGTTAACTCTTTCACTACGACGTGCCGCTCACAGCGGCTCGTTGAATTACTTCATACGCCGGAGAGCCGCTGCAAGCAGCTCAAAATAAACAAAATATTAAACAATTCCGTCACAGCTGTATTTTTATTCCGTAGTGCTGTGAAAGACTTAAGCACTGTATACTCAGTACATGTACTTTCCCGAGTCCTGTAAAAGAATTAACATCTATTAACCCTTACCTCGCCCTACACTACTCCTAGAACTATGAGGTTCGTTCCGCTATCGTCTCCACGAACCTCATAGAGTGACATGTACAAAATCCTATTCGTAACTTTCTGCCCTTCACGTTTACATGGCTACAGTTCTTTTTTGAAATCAGATCTCGCCAAAACTAGGCTCTATGTGTTCTTTCAACTCTCATCGAGCGTTGCACAGGTCCAGAAAATCCACTCCGCAAACTAAAAGTTGTTAAAAAGTGATAAATTCTCACCGTAAATCAGATCCCATTCAAACAGTATTGCAACAAATATGGCGACCGGAGTTGCAAAATTAACTGGTATGCTGGTATGCGGTGCGCTGGTCCTATGGGCTGGTTCCGCGTACCAGTTAATTTTGCAACTCCACCGCCATATTTGTTGCAATACTGTTTGATATAGAAAAATGAAATTGACTTCACGTGGCACTATAAAAAAAATACAAGCCACAATTTTGATCGAGAGCTAATTAAAATTATTACAGCAATTCCATGCAAATACCAATGCAGTGTGCTTTGCTGTACATGTTTGAACGGTGGCATGACATTGAGAAGTAAGAAAAGATGAGCAGTATTCTTTTTTATTCAATATTTTGGAAGTTTGCAAAGTTTGATTGTTTGTCATAATCACTAGCTCAATGAGAATAAGAATCTACTGCTGAAATTTTATAGCCAGGAAAAAATTAACGTTGTGGTAATATTACTAATACATGGAATTAGTAGCAGGTTGTGCTTACATGTACATGTATGCTGAAGTCATTGTTATATCTTTCCGATCTACATGTATTTAAGGTTTGCTGTAAAACCGTGTACATGTACACGATGAAAATAATCTCTAGCAATAGAGGGAAATTGACTGGGCACAGTTTTAAATAAATTTTGGGGTGAACCAAGAAGAATTTACTGGGCCGGATTTGAACCTGTGACCACCGGCTAAACGTACTGATGCTCTGCCAACTGAGCTGTGAAAAAATCTCTCTACGAGTTGTGATGGTTCTGAAAAGAACCGATGATGTAACCACAACAACTCAAAAGACCAAATTTGCATGTGCACATGGTGTTGCCGCAGATATCCTGATTCAAGTGTCAAATCCTCATTTCACGTCCTTTTTCAACCTTCAATATTTCCAGGCACCAGGCTGGGCGTACATCGTCGCTGCTGTTACCCTTTTTATTTATCAATCTCTGGATGCCATTGATGGGAAGCAAGCTAGACGAACCCAGACCAGCACTCCGATGGGGGAGCTGTTCGACCACGGATGTGATTCTGTCTCAATTGGTAATTCCCCTCCCTCTAAACCCTTCATGAAATCACCCACCTAAATATACCCACCCCACCCAACAATCAATAAATGTCACCTGGGTTGGATTTCACAAAACAAGTCATAATGATAATAATAATAACGAATATAAATTTTAATTTGCCTTACACCGATGTTAAGACATCTGCTCTAGTCATGCGGGAGTCGTGGGTTCGAATCCCACCCGAGTTGCCTGTGGATTTTTTTTCCACAGGACTCGAAAGCACTGAGTATACAGTGCTTATCACACATCGGTGTAAGGCAAATTGAAATTTATATTCATTCCCCCGACGCAAATATTAATGTCTATCTAATAATAACAAAGTCTTATAAAGCGCACGCATCTACCAAAAAAGGTGCTCAAGGCGCTGTTACAGAAGAAACAGGAAAGGCTTAATGGAAAAGCTAAAGGGAAAGAGACGAAAAGAACAAATTAGTATTGAGAAGAAAAGACCGTAGTCAAGAGATGTGTCTTGAGAGATTTCTTGAAAGAGTGAGTTGTATCGCTAGATGTTCATCGTCCAGTTTTTCCCTCGAATCATTAGGCCCCAACTGTCAAATTTAGTCCAGTGGACTCCAGGAGGTTAGTTTTAAACACCTAGGACATTCTGGAACAAGCTGGAACAGGTTGCAGTCCAGTCAAAAATGTGCAGAAAATTCAGAGAGAAATGTGTGCATGGCAGCCTGTCAGGTCAGCAGCCAAATTATAGTCCTAACTGCATGAACTGAGGAGTCCTTACTTATGACTAGTCCTATAAGTTGGGACTAGTTACTCATCCTAACTCAAGATAAAACTAGTCCTAGCGCTTTGTGAAATCCACACTTACAGGCTTACAGCTAAACCACGATGTTGTAATTCAAATGAGAGTTTGCAGAGCCTTATGGTCTTTGCAGATGTGCCCAACCCTCACTCACACACTCTCACACCCATTCCCCTATTGTCACGCCCACACCCAACCCCTACCCTCCCGTCAACACCCAACATGTACCCTCACAGTCACACCCGGAACTCCCTACCCGCACGCCCATCCCTCAAACTCAAGCCTACCCCTCACGACCGACCAGTTGCCGGAACTAGGGTAAATACTTTATGGGCGCATGGGGGGTGCTCCATTTTTCTACGGGGGGCTCTTCTGACCAATTAAAACTGTAGTTTTCAGTTTGCATTTTTCTTAAACATGCCCCTTTTCAGGGCTCTTTTCATTTTATTTATATCAGACAATCACATAGTGGAAATAAAAACAAATATTTTGTACGCGTGTAAATTGAAAAACAGTTTTGTAATACTGAAATTGCGACATAAAAGCTTTTGAACTGTAACATTTTATTCTGATAATTTTTAATGGGGGGGGAGGGGCACAGACATCAGTTGGGCGGGAGGCATGTTGCCTCCCCCCTCCTCTTTACGCCACTGCAACCAACCCCTTCACCCCTTCACTCAAAAAAACACAATCCTGCATTTTCAAAGGTTGGTTGTACAGTGTGTTTACTCAAAACTACAGGATGGGGTTTAATTTACTCAAGAAGATTTTAAAGTACATGTACTAATGATGTACGGAACGAAACTTCGTTTTTTAAACTCTTGTCTCTTCATCTCTGTTCTCTTGCAGTGTTTGTCTCCATTGAGTTCAGTATTGCACTACAGTTAGGTGAATGGCCAGAGCTTTTCTTCACTACATCAGTGCTATCTATGTTTATGTTCTATACCGCACACTGGCAAACTTACGTATCGGGAACGCTTCAGTTTGGAAAGTAAGTCAATCAGCCAGTCTACCCCGCCTCCAAAATCTGTGGAAATGAACCATTTTGAATAATTGCTTGATTTTGTATTTTATCACTTAAGCGAGTCTTTTTTATCTCTTTAACCCTCCCCAATCTTCTATAACATTTGCCGGATGATATTGAATGGTCAGACAGTAGGAGGGTTGACTGTGTGCATTCACCACATGATATCATGAAGCGGGCTGGCATGGTGTCTATCATTCAAAACCACAGTGGATGTTATTGAATGGTCAAACAGTAGGAGGGTTGACTGTGTGGTGCATTCACCATATGATACCTTGCAGACAGGCATGGTGTGTACATCTATCACTCAAAACCATGTGGTGTGATATTGAATGGTCAGGGAGTAGGAGGGTTAAAAATTGTTTTTTAATTGTCAGTTTTTTTTTTTTCTTTCTTAGATTTGACGTGACGGAATCACAGTTAGTGATTTGCTCCATCTTCTTAGTGTCAGCATTCTTCGGGCCACAGATTTGGGCGTTGAAGGTAATAGTATGTCCTGGAATCTGGGATTGTTTTCAAAATGCACAACAGTCGTATCTCAACCGTGTGATACATTGTTGTTTTTTTCAAAAAAACCTAAATCAAACCTCAAATCTCAATTTTTATTTTTGTAATCTTCCACTTTTCAGTAAACATGCCGTCATCCAGTGAAAATGTCATCCAAAAGGCAGTCAGTCTCTCCAGAAAACACTGAATAATTGTTTATGGTTTAGTTGAAGTGTTGACATGGTGATCTTGATTTGGTGAATTGAAATTGGAAAACAAAGTGGCAGGAGGTGAGGGGTAGTATTCTTGCCCAAGGCATCATTTCAGATGGAAATGTTGAAAAGATGAAAATTTGAAAAGATATGCACATATCGATGGCGATACCATAATGTCTAGTTTATTGTTATTATTATTATTCTTGTTGCTTATCATTATTTTAATTTATTCTTGTAGCTTTGTTATTGTACTCTTTTAATGTAATTATTTCATTATTAATTTCCTGTTAAGCGCCTAAGAGCATGTTTTTCATCATTTCGGTGATACATAAATTCTGTACTATTATTATTATTATTGTTATTACGTCTTTGTTGTGGAACTGAACTGAAGGTTTCTGTGATCCTAGCCAGAGTGATTACGGCAGTTCCATTTGTCTAGTTAGATACATGTATTATTGTTTGAGTTATTATTCTTGCTTTTGAGATCTCAGAGTGATTTGAGAAATCTAGTATACCTAGTTTATTGTTGTTATGATTACTTTTATTCTCGCTGTTTAGGTCCTCGATGTGGAACTTAAGGTTTCTGTGTTCCCAGGCAGAGTGATTATGGCAGTCCCATTTTCTAGTTAAATATATTATTATTTTTGTTATTATTCTTGCTTTTTCGGCCTTTGGTGTAGAACTGAAGGTTCATGTTTTCATAGCCAGAGTGATTCTGGAAATTATATATACCTTATTTATTGTTGTTGTTATAATTATATTGTTTAGGTCTTCAGCATGGAACTGAAGGTTCTTGTGTTCCTAGGTGGAGTGATTATGGCAGTACTGTCTTTCTTCAACTACACCCTAGTCATCTTCGGCGGTGGAGGAAAGGGGAAGGATGGATCTACTGTCGCAGTAAGTAACAAATCAAAACTTTGACTTTGTCTCGAAGCCTGTTGCTGTAAATCATCACTCAAGATTTCTGCTTTGCGTGATTTGAAAAGCTAAGGGCAGCCCAATATGTCAGTTTGTTTTCATTTTGAAATATGTTAAAACTTCATATTTGTCATCAATTTAAACCTTTAGGCCTATATCCTCAAAATTGTTGTTTTGTTTTTTTGTTTTGTTTTAAGAACATGTGATAAAAAGAAATCTGTGAGCACCTTTACCTTTTCATTTTCGCTTACAAATGATAATCGTTGATTGTGAATCCTAAATTCTGTAAACCTCTCTTCCATTAGTGATTCACTACGAACCTTCATCACTCTAACAACAAACAAAATCTACGCCATCATGTTAGACTCTGATTATAGTGATATGCCTGATCCCATGTAAAGCATGATTAGTTTACTAGTGCAGTCCTCAGTCCAACTCCATTCAGTAACTCAACACCCACACTGTTGGACTCTGATTATAGTGATATGCCTGATCCCATGTAAAGCATGATCAGTTTACTAGTGCTGTCCTCAGTCCAACACCATTCAGTAACTCAACACCCAAACTGTTGGACTCTGATTATGGTGGTATGCCTGATCCCATGTAAAGCATGATTAGTTTACTAGTGCAGTCCTCAGTCCAACACCATTCAGTAACTCAACACCCAAGCTGTTGGACTCTGATTATGGTGGCATGCCTGATCCCATGTAAAGCATGATCAGTTTACTAGTGCAGTCCTCAGTCCAACACCATTCATTAACTCAACACCCAAACTGTTGGACTCTGATTATGGTGGTATGCCTGATCCCATGTAAAAAGCATGATCACTTTACTTCAGTCCTCAGTCCAACAGAATCAAACAAAGCATGCAGTTGGATTTTTGAAGGATTTGGGATGTAAAGGTTTACAACGAAAGTAACTGAAAATGTTTACAGGGATCAGGTTAGCTCTGTGTTTTTTTTTCCCTGCCTTTCACCTCTGTGGACCCCAGTTCGAATCCCACCTCAGGTCGGAGCCTTGCATGCGAATTTAGTTTTCAGCCCCTACCTGATTGTATGGGTTTTTTCCCCATTTGGGGTTTTCCTCCCACATCTAAAACTGAACATTAATTTATTCTTGTTTCCAGTTCATTCTGTAATTGGGAACTAATTGTGATGTTGGATGTGTAATAGTCCTAGTGTGTAATATAATCAATCAATTAATTAATTAATTAAAAATTATGTTTGAGATTAAGGGAACCGTTTCAACTAAAAATTTACCATCCAAATTTCCAGGATACCAGCGTGATTGCGCCCGCACTCCACATCGCCTTCGTCATTCTTCTAGAAGTGATCATCAAGGAGAAGTCCCACACGGGTCTGTATGAGAATCAGCCGTGTGTCTACCTTCTGACGTTCGGACTCGTTGGCGCAAAGATTATCAATAAGCTTGTGGTAAGTAACAAGGTTGATACATCTTCATGGAAAACATTGTCACTTGAATAATAGGCTCATTTAGCCTTTGAGAAGGACTCTGCTAGGGGCGAAACGTGAGGCCATGAAATAGTTTTTTTGGCATTTATACAACAATTCCTTGTGGTTAGTAAGCAGTTTGCAACAGTTAATTTTATTTTGTAATTTCAATAATAATAATACATGAGTCTTGTATAGCGCACGTATCTAACAACAATTAGGTACTCAAGGAGCTTATTGAATTATTTTTAAGGCAGGTTTTTTATTTTTTTATTTTTTTATTTTTTTATTTTTAAGAGAGCCATTTATGTATTCAGCAGCCACTGCTAGCACACCAGGGCAAACCCCTTCTCTTAGCAACATGTGGGTACGTGCATTGCACAGCACACGGGACCAACGGCTTTACGTCCCATCCGAAGGACGAAGCAATAATGGTTAAGTGTCTTGCCCAAGGACACAAGTGTCAAGACCGGGACTCAAACCCACACTCTGCTGATCAGAACACCAGAGCTTGAGTCCAGTGCACTTGACCGCTCGGCCACGACAGGCCATTTAACCAACCAGCTACGGTTTTGTTCTATTTTTATGCTAATTTTTTAATGTGAATATAACAGAATCTTTATGCCAAATACTTTGCATTGTTTGTGTTTTAATTTATATTGGTGTATCTTCCAATGATCATTACCTTAAACGAGTTGCCGCCGGGATTTTTTTTTTAATTTTTTGTCCCGTCCCCCTGGTGGGATTCTTTTGGCGGAATTGCAGGAATCTTTTTTCCCTGACTTGACAATGCCACGAGAGAACAAAGATTCTCTTTATTGGAGCGTCCGTTTTGTTTCTCGAACGAGAAAATGTCAAATTCCCACAGTGTGAATCGCAAAACACTGGTTGTTACCTATGGCATAGGAGTGGAACTAAACACAGCAATTGCCATGGTGCCCTGTGCTTTTACTGTAGTGCCCTTTGCAAAGTTCAAATACAGATTTGAATTTTCCTCATAGAGGTGCCCCTTACCAGAGGAAAATTGCCGTGCCCTTTCAAAAGCGAAGTTCAAGGCCTGATATTAGGTAAAATTCCTTTGTGATGTTTCTTGTAAACTAGAGGATTGGAATGAATGTACTCTTCCAAAAACCAATGATGTACCATCCCTTTATGATATGTTTCTTGATAACTAGAAGATTGGAATGAATGTACTTTTCCAATAACCAATGATGTACCATCCCTTAATGATATGTTTCTTGATAACTAGAAGATTGGAACGAATGTACTCTTCCAAAAACCAATGATGTACCATCCCTTTATGATATGTTTCTTGATAACTAGAAGATTGGAATGAATGTACTTTTCCAATAACCAATGATGTACCATCCCTTAATGATATGTTTCTTGATAACTAGAAGATTGGAACGAATGTACTCTTCCAAAAACCAATGATGTACCATCCCTTTATGATATGTTTCTTGATAACTAGAAGATTGGAATGAATGTACTTTTCCAATAACCAATGATGTACCATCCCTTTATGATATGTTTCTTGATAACTAGAGGATTGGAATGAATGTACTCTTCCAAAAACCAATGATGTACCATCCCTTTATGATATGTTTCTTGATAACTAGAAGATTGGAATGAATGTACTTTTCCAATAACCAATGATGTACCATCCCTTTATGATATTTTTCTTGAAAACTAGAGGATTGGAATGAATGCACTCTTCCAATAACCAATGATGTACCATCCCTTTATGATATGTTTCTTGAAAACTACAGGAATGGAATGAATTGATTTTTTCCCAAAACCAATTATGTACAATCCTATTGAGTAAACTGACATTTTTCTGCTTCTGTACTTTGTCTTTCTTTTCTCGCCCCAGGTTGCCCATATGACCAAAAGCCCGATGGATCTTCTAGACACAGTCTTCATCGGACCGGGTCTACTCTTTCTCAATCAGTATTTTGACACGCCTCTTCCAGAGAGCGTACTTCTTTGGATTGCTATGGTGAGTTAATTTATAGGTCAGACGATCGATATCCTGTTTGTATGGCGTGGGTTCGAATCTTACCTGAGTTGTCTGGATTTGTAGCTACATGACTCTGGAAGCATGGCGTGTACAGCACTTAAGACATGTAATAATTGCATCTGGTATAAAGAATATTTTGGGGGATTATAATAATAATAATACGCAGTTCTTATATAGCGCTTTATGACACCCAATGGGCATCTCAAAGTGCACAGTATTTTTTCTTGCAAGTTATGGGCAGTTATGTTTTGAAGTCTGAAACCTGTTCACACTGTTCTAACTCCCATCTTCAGAATTCATTGTAAATTCACCGTAAATTCAAAAGTGGCAGGCTTGCTTGATGATGAATCCGTTATCACACGCACGTTCAGGGACTCTGGAAAATAATTAGAGCACGTTTGCGTCTCATATCCAACTTAGCCTTTCGCCAAGGCCTTCGTGGCTTAGACATCTGTGTAGCCGCGAAGCAACTGCAGCGAAGACCAAGTCGTGCACGCACAAGTGGCAAAGCCACAAGAACCTTTTCCAACTTGTCAGGAAATTCTAATGTTTTTCTTTATTTCTCGATTTCTGCTACCCTAACAGGGTAGCAAAAGTCCAAGCGATGGGGTCAGCGAGCATAAACCTCATCCGCATTGTGATTGGTTAACGTTTCAGCGCTGTTCCATTTGAAACTTCATGAATAATACAACATCAAAAACCGCAAAATCAAGTTGGAAAAGGCCCTCGTGGCTTCCCCACTCGATCAGGCGTGCTGACTTGTTTTGGTTATCACATAGCTGTCTGTAAAGCCACGAAGGCCTTGACGAAAGGCTATATCCAACTCGGCCTGCAGCCTTGTAGGATATGGGACACAGAAGTGCTATATTTTTCCGTATTCCGCTTCCTAAACTCTGCAGGGAAAAGTCCACATACTACTTCAGAGGGATTCCAAACTCATGACCTCTGCATTCTAGAGCAGATGAATTTGATATTGACTAAACATGTTTGCATTTCTTTTATTCATTTTGCTTGTATTTGATGTGTTAAATCGTGTGTCCTTTTAGCTGTTTTGATATTTTGTATTTATGCTCATTTTTATATATATTTGTAGAGAGACACTTTGGTATTTTAAACGAAAATGTATTTCTGTGTCTTGCTGTATTTTTTTTTCCATTCCCTTCCATTTCCAGACTGACACTTTGGTATTTTTGATGTGTTAAATCTTGTGTGTTTTTTTGCCGTTTCTTGATATTTTGTATTTATGCTCTTTTTTCTATATATTTGTAGACAAACACTTTGGTATTTTAACCAAAAATGTATTTCTGTGTCTTGCTGTATTTTTTTTTTCTCCATTCCCTTCCATTTCCAGACTGACACTTTGGTATTTTTGATGTGTTAAATCTTGTGTGTTTTTTTGCCGTTTCTTGATATTTTGTATTTACGCTCTTTTTTATATATATTTGTAGACAAACACTTTGGTATTTTAACCAAAAATGTATTTCTGTGTCTTGCTGTATTTTTCTTTCCATTCCCTTCCATTGTGTTTGTTATGATGGTTGTGTTTTATCATTTGCAACCACTTTTAATGCAGTTTTGTATCAACTTGTAAATTTTAAAATTACTTTTGCTGAAATTTAAACTATTGTTTTCAATTATTTTCATTTTTGACAGATACACATTTACATGTTCTAAGTGAAAATCTGGATTACTTAAATAACTCTTGTTTGAATAGTTAATGCAGTTACATTAAGATTACAAGTCAGGATACCATACCTAATCATCACTAACTGATATCGATCAACTGCTCTATTAATGCAGTTACATTAAGATTTTGAGTCAGGATACCATACCTAATTATCAATAACTGATATTGATCAACTACTCTTATCTATTTATGCAGTTACATTAAGATTAGGAGTCAGGATACCATACCTAATCATCAATAACTGATATTGTTCAACTTAATGATTTCAGGTGTACTGTCTGGCGGATCTAGTGCGCTATGCTGCCCTCGTGTGTCAACAGATATCAGTTTATCTCGGCATATACATCTTCAACATCATCCAAAGGAGGCCAGTCCAAGTCACTTCCCGCCCCTCCTTGAAGTAACCGAACACAAGTAACAGTCGTCTATTTTTAAAAGTGAAAAAATCCGTAGTCAGTAATCTTGTTGTCACTCATACGTGGGTGTACTTCATCGAGGACTAGGGACAAATATCCTAAATGAAATAAGAAAACTTGTATGAGTTAAATTGTTTGTGGTATCCACTGCTCATGAAGGGTGTTCGAACTGGCATCTCGGCCCCATGGGTAAGCTCGATGGTTTAGTAGGTAAGACGTCTTCTTAAGATGGCGGGGTGTCGTGGGTTCGAATCCCACTTGAGTAGTCTATGGACTTGTGAAGCACTATATTTACATTTACAGGCACTGAATGCTTGTCACAGCTCCGTTTTTGTCAAAACTCAATCATTTTTTTTTTTTTTTTAGCCCATTTCATACTAGAGAGCTTATTCCTGGGAAATAAAATCCCCTGGAGTTTTTAACCCCGGCCGCCGGAACCAACAACTGTTCACACTAGACCTACCTGATCACTCCCAGTAACAATCCCAGGGAATTATGCAGGGTCGATTCACACTCGCAATGAATTCCCCTGGGCCAGTTTGCAGTATTATTTGACTGCATGAGGGAGTGTGCGTGAACCAAGTTTCAATGCAAAACAAGTTAAACTTTTTTTTCATTGTTATTAATTTTTTTTTATTATTATTTGGCCATTGAGGCATACAGGCAGTCAAAATAAGAGAAAACTGTAATTGTCATGTAAGGAAATTTGCCGTTGAAAGCGCCCTCATGGGTCAAAAAACGGTCAATTACGAAAGTTGGAACTATTTGTATGTTTATAAAATTATTTCCTCAAACACTATGGAGGAAATTTTTTTTTTTAAATAGACATTCAACACTAGATATTACTACACGAAATACTTGGCTCGTCATTCGTGACCTTGTAAATATTTTGAAGTTGCGTTGACGGTGGCTTAAGCTGGGGTCAGTTGAACTCGCTTTCTGTTCACACTAGTCCCCGGGAAAAATGCTTGATAACTCGCTTAACCCTACCCCCCCCCCCCCCCCCCCCCCCGAGCAGGGGTAATCATTTTCCCGAGCAGGGGTAATCATTTTCCCGAGCATAAGCTACTTCCCCGGATTTTCTTTTCAAGTGTGAACAGATCGACCGAAATTCCTGGGGTTTTCTCTAGAGAAAACTTCTGGGTTGATTAAAGCTTTTTACTGTGGTTAGATTTGTTATTAGTAGACCATTTACACCAGGGGCGGATCCAGGGGGGCGTGAGGGGCGCACGCCCTGCCCTCCCTTTTTTTCCTTCCAAAAAAAAAAAATCAAGATATTATCCCACCCACTTGCAATGCGAAATAAACTTTCAACATTTCTCTCTCCCTTACATTTGAGGGCCCGGACCCCACAGTCGCCACAACTTGCCTTCAATCATCATTTGCTGCTTCATTGATAAATTTCACGCCCCCCACCCTTCCCCCGTTTGTAAAATCCTGGACCCGCCCCTGTACACACACAGCGCAGTAAGCATCAAAGACCTAATTTGCAAATCGATCACATGCCCGTGTTGCAAACATTTACCTGCACTGGTGGAAAAACGGCTTTGCGATCGTCGTCAATTACCAAACTGGTAGAAGCCAGAATTTTAACTAAATAAATATTAAAATCAGAGTCATATGATACTCAAGGCGCTTATTTGTTATTTTATTAAAGACGGGTTTTTGAAGGTTTTCTTTTTTAATTATGAAACCCATAATAACACCTTATAAGGTTTTAGCAGCTACTGCCGGAAACACCTGGGCAACCCCTTCTGTTAGCGATAGGTGTAAATGGGTTCTTTTACACAACGCATGGGACCTACGGCTTTAGGTCCCATCCAAAGGGACGGAGCAATAATGGCTAAGTGTCTCGCTTAAGGACACAAGTGTCAAGACCGGGACTCGAACCCACACTCTGCTGGTCAGAATACCAGCGCTTGAGTCCGGTACGCTTGACCCCTCAGCCACGACACACCACTGAATTCGTCCTGTATGATCAACTTCAGTCACGACGTTGGTTCTCATCTCAGCATCCGATAATATGAATTATATGTTTAAGTTGTTGGCTTTTGTAGCGCGAAATGTTGCACAAATTTTGTGTTTATTAGAGGATGGTTTCAGAAATTAAATAATAAACATGCAGTTCGTGATAATTGTGGGCATTGTACAATCGTTGACTTCAACTGCCTGTTACATATTGCTTTGGTAGACTTTGTTAGCCAATTAAAAACACAGCTTTGTGACTATTTAGTGATGTTGGTTATGTAATAGTCTGTGCCAAATTCTAACTTGCCAATTAATAAACGTACAGTTCGTGATGACTGTAGCCGTCTTACAGTCACTGTCTTCAACTGCCTGTTACATATTGGTGAACAGTCTGTGTACATTTCGGTAGCCAATTTAATGGACAGCTTTTTGACCGATCGTGTCTGTTTGGTGATGTTTGGTTATGTAAAAGTGTTCGGCAAGTATTAACTTACCAATTAATAAGCGTACAGTTTGTGATGACTGTAAGCATTGACTTCGGGGGTAATGAATTGATTGGCAAATAAATGTAATTTTTAATTTAAAATGGGCACAAATTTTTGTAAAGCGTGTGAGAAAATGTCGTAGATTGCACCGGAGAGAATGTTTTTAAATGTCCTGGGACTTTTGCATCTCAAGCGGGGTCCGGACCCCACGCAATGATTATGATCAACTTATCTGAATTCAACAGCTGGATTTCTGAAATGTTCAACTAGGAAACCAAAGTTTGGGCCCCCTTTCCAAAACAAATCCTGGATCCGCCCCCTGGTAGCAACCACAGAAGTCGGTATATTTGGCTACCCCGGCTTAAAGGGGCTGTTTCGTCATGATTATAGCAGGCCTGTGGCTGTGCGTGGACAGATGAACTCTCACCCCAGATACTGAACACGCGTGCACTTGCGGTCAAATCACAAAAGGTGTACCGGTAGTCTTTATCAGCGTGCGTGTAGTATTTGGGTTATTCCATTTACTGCTTTAATCGTGAAAACACAGCCCCTCTGATTTCAAAACCATGTGAAATAAGAATGGAAAGCAGTAACTTGTAGCACATCTAGAAGTGAATCCACCCAGCCTCACTATGGAGACATTAATTTGAATGGGTGAATAGCAAGATGGCTGCACATAATGTAATAGGTGTTTTGAGTGAAAAGGTCAAATTAGCAAGTTTGTTAAACCAGAATTTAAATTATTTGGGGGGGGGGGACATGTAGTTAGTGTATTTAAGAAATTAAAAAAACAAACGTTTCACACACAAGTCAAGCTGATAACTAAAATAATAGTTAAAACATTTATATTGGTGTATGTGTTTATGCTTATGGCACATGAATGCTACCGTAGTCACTGAACCATTTATTTCACTTCTTAAACCATCTCAGCTTCCTGGGGAGTATACAGCCTGTGCTGCCAAGTATGTAGCGCACCAAGCTAAATCAATCACAAGAACCATCCCTGCCCTCACAGGTACCCGTTTATAACTCCTGGGTGAAGAGGAGCAATTTTATCTGCACTATTCGCGGTAATTTTGACCGCGTGGGGGCGTGTGTGAATCAAATTTGCATGATGCAAAACAAGTAAAACCATAGAGCAAGGAACATACAGCGAACTGGTTTTTCAATTGTTAATAATCTTATTTATTTATTTGGCCATCGATACAAAAAAAAACATACACGTAGTCAAAGCAGCATGAATCTAAAATGTAATGCAAGGAAATAAGCTGTTGAAAGCGCCCTCATGCGGTCAAAAATACGGTTAATTACTCGGTGTTAATGATAGACTAGCAATCTAAATGTATTTTTATGTATGGAAAAAACCGAGGCTTATTTATTTAAAACCCTACTTCTGATGTAATACGAAGGCAAATTTTCCCTAGAAATGTGGCAATCTGAAATACTGGAAAATGTGCGAAAATTGTTTCTCAAAACTCCGTTCTTATTTTTTATTAGCTTTTAGTAATAAACACCTTGAAATAAGTTCACTGAGTGTCTGATTCACATTCCAATCGGTTGGTCATCTCGTCACACGTGCGTATATCTGCCGAGCGCGCGCAGTTTCGACCACTTCTGTATCCAAAGCTGGCTTTCTTTCGTTTGTAACTGTACAAAATACCACTTATTGCCTTCGGATTGGGCGCTATGGGACTATAAAAATCCTTTCTTATGAAATTAATTTGGTTGGATAGATATTTTAAAAGTAGAATATAATGATACACATAAATATCCCTTGAAATTGTGTGGTTTTTGTTTAATCTCGTGACAGAACACGGTCCGCCATTTTGTAGAACCAAAATTGTTGACACAACAAAATGGCGGACCGTCTCTTTCCATGTAGACTGTGGTACCGCTGGTTGTATTTTCCAGAGGCAAATTTATGTTGTTTTCTAATCACTACTCACAAAATACAACACTCTTGTGTGTGTTTTATGGCATGGAAAACGCTTTAAAAGGATCACAGAGCAGTTCCAAACAGCACTATTTTAAGAGAATTGAAGGCAATGTATCCCTTTAAGTCTGTCGTGTCTTAAAGTACATGGTCAACATTGATATTATTGTCAAAGACCAGAATCCGCACTTAGTGTGGCCCAACATAAAGTAACAAACCTGTGAAAGGTTAAGCTCAATCCGTCTTCAGAGTCACGAGAAAAATAGTGAAAAACCCCATCATATATTTTCACAAACACCTGGTTTTGGACTCGCAAGATCGAAACTAATTGTTTTACTCTCTTCTCAAAACTATAGCACTTCAGACAAAGATATTTCAAGGGAAGTTTTCCACCATCTTTAAACCATGCGAATTATGTGCAGGTCTGTGAACTTATACTTATTCAGTCTTACCATTGTTGTTCATACGCAAGTTAACCCTATCAGGACCGGGCTTTTTTTTGGTTGTACAGGGACCGAGGAGGGGCACATATTTAATCCGTGTACTGTACATGTTTGTATCCGTTTTCAAAGGATTGAAAAATGTTTTTCCTTATACATGTATTACAGTTTTATCTTTAATTTTATTAACAATTCATGGTGTATCAGTTTTTGTTTTTTGTTGTGTTTTTTTGTTTAAAACGTTTTTATTTACATGACATCAAATTATGACATCAAATTATTTTTTTAGATGCAGGGCGTGTCATGGATACAAAAAAATGATACGGTTCAGGACGGAGTCTCGGTTCAATTCGCTATAATTATAATCAGTACTTCACGATCGATGTCCAGAAGATAGCAGTGTTAGATGGGGGGTTGAAATGTTATCTGGAAGTAAGACTAGTCCTATCATAAACTCATTGATTTGGATTATAAAATTATATTATAAATACATGTACCGTGCCTGCAATTAATGTTTAAGTGCCAAGCATTGTTTTAAAAATTAACTATTATTAACTATTATTGTTAAATTAAAACCCTCCTAAAGTATGTCCATTCAATATCATCAAGTGGGTATAAATAATAGATTAGACAAACCATGCCAGACCGCAATCTATTATTATATCATGTGTTGAATGCATCTACACATGGTGAATGCATAGTGTAGGGTCAACCCTTCTACTGTCCGGCCATTCAATATCATCCACTGTAGTTTTTAGTTTTGAATAATAGATGCCAGCCTGCAGTATGATATCCCTTTAATGGATAAATCTACACATTACACAGTCAACCCTCTTACTGTCTGACCATTGAATACCGTGCACTGTAGTTTTGAATAATAGATGCCAGCCTGCAATATGATATAATTTTAATGAATAAATCTACACAGTACACAGTCAACCCTCTTACTGTCTGACCATTGAATATAATGCACTGTGGTTTTGAATAATAGATGCCAGCCTGCAATATATCATTTTAATGAATAAATCTACACAGTACACAGTTCCACTATCAACCTGTGTAGTTAAATTGTTCGGAATGTTTTGTTCACTGGCAACTGAAAAATGTAAATGAAGTTCATACGTCAAGAATAGGTATTATAGGTGTTACACTGTTGGTGTTATAGGTGTTACATTGTCTGGTACAAATGTATTTCAGTGTTGATTTCGTGTAGAATTTAATCTGAAGGTGGTTTCTTTTCCCCCTACCTTCCCATCATGAGGGGCCGCAATAAAACTAGTATTATTAAACAAAACAAAACAATCAGTCTGAGTTCCATGTACTCAATGTATGAAATGGGAGACTTTTTGGGGACGCTAGGTGGCAGCAGACTTAGCAATTAAGTCCATTGTTCTCGGAAATGTACATGCTCAGAACTACGTAAACAATGGAAATTTACTTGCTACCATCTAACGTTGGGAAGTGTCCTATTGGCAACAGCTACAAAGTCATTATAAAATTTAACTGCACAATACTGATATAAGCCTATGTACATCGATGTTTCTTTTTTTTATATGAATAAAAAGTGTCACACAAAAGTCATGTTTAGATACTGTGAATAATCTCATATTGTGAAACGAACAAACGGCCGTGCCGGAATTAATGGTTATAGGCTATGGTGTCTTTGCAGCCAACACCCGTAGCTGAAGTGGCTTGATTCGGACGATGCGCTCTTGCTAGTCTAGGTCTGGTTCCCAAACCCAACGATCTCCGACCCAACAGTCTCCGACCCAATACCACGTGACCAAAAAGGAGGAAATCCCCTTTTCCGAAATGTTCCGAACTCGTTGTTGTCAACATTCGGATAGTTTCGTTGATGGTCACACATTACCGGGGTGTATTGACATTTCTTTTGTTGCTAACAAGCCGCGCTGGTTGGCGTGGACGGCCAAATTTTAGCAAAACATCCGATTTGATTTGATTTTTTCGGAGAACAATACACAAAAAGTTATAATAATAATTAATTCTACAAAAAAGGCAGACAGTATAAAGTAAAGAAATATTGCATACATGTACTAGGTAGTATTAAAGCTTCCTATCTCGCAGTATTTGATCCCTTGCCACCAGGACTGTGTTTTGTTAAGTTTCTTCAGCAATATTTCCACCATACCTCAACTTTTATATCAGCCACATATTATGTTTTTTCAGGATGTCTACTTTGTCTTTGTGATTAATGAAAGATGATAAATGTACAACCATCGTTTCATTATGTGCTTGTCTCCAACCTGGTTTGCGGAAGTACTTTCTACCACCAGGGAAATAAGATGCATTCAAACTTTTCACTTTCAACGTGGGGAATTTTTTCCCCGCAATCAATCTGTTCATAACTCGCTGGTCGGGTTCTTTAGACTTTTGTAATAACCGTGACCATTCTTTGAAAAACGCAATAGTGTTTTGTGTGGAGCGGTGATAAGCAAGCCCGTCACAGAATCTAATCTGATTAAGCTCGTCGAACAGCTCGTTAAACATGGCCGTATCAAAATCCCCTTTTAGTTCTTCAAACGGATCTCTGAACCAAAATACATCTGCATCAACAAAAAGTACGTCGTAACCCTACACAAGAAATTCCAGTACGTACGCTGGTCGCTTGTTCACGAGTCGGTTGTACTCCGGTGAGTTTAACTTCAGCTGGTCTGAGGATGTTTTAGCGGCGTTCGATCTCTTGAAATGAAGTCCTGGTTGTGATTTGGCTCTCTCGGCTAAAGCTTTGTAGGACTGTTCGTCTTCAGCGATGACTGTGATGTTAGGACACGCCCCGGTTCTCTTGATGCTCTCCAGCATGTTTTCTGTGACATCCAGGAACCCAGCGTTTGTGGTGGTCAAAACAATAGTTTTAGGTCTTTTCTTGATGTCATCTTCGGTGCACTTCCAAGTTGGCGTTACAACTGCTGCCGATGTGGTCGAGTCAGATTTTTCTGCCCGCATGAAGTGATAGTGATCCAGAGGCCTCAATACTTTTGGAACGTTGTCATGGTTGTAAAAAGGCCCATACTCTATTGCTGTATAAATTAAAACTGAATAATGAAAGAGAATTTTATAAAATTGCATCTGGGAAAAGAAAAAAATTAGTTCTTGGTTTGCTCTGATGAGAATAATTGGGACAGTGCTACTCTCATTCAAAAGGAGCCTAAAGAATTCATGATGGAAACATGAAACTCAAGGACAGTCATGTGGTCTCAACAAGAAGAATGCACAGAGCCCCCTATAGGAGAATACAAGTAAAGAAACGTTTTTTTTAACATGGAAATGTGTTCGCTCCCTCCAGATTTTAAGCCGCTCCCTCCAACTATTATTTCGTTTACCTGTTGTATTTGTATATTATAATCTCTGATCATAGTATAGGGCTCTGGCATTCAAATAGACCTTTCTTATGTAATGTTTACAGCCCGAGTTTTTGCCAACCAAGATGGAAAAACTACGGGGAGCCATGAAGGCGAAGCAAAAACAGATAATCACAGTTTGCAAACATGTTACAGAAATATTCGAAAATTGTTCAAAATTTGTTGGAAATGAACCAACCAATAATGGGATGTATTTCCTTTAAGTAGAAAGTTTGCAAAAATGTTGAATTTGGTCACAACGTCTGTCAACAAGACTTGAATGTTTTGCTACATTTGGCCGTCCATGCCAACCAGCGTGGTTTGTTTATCAACAATGGAAATGTCTGTAAATGGCCCATTTAGTGAAGCAATGTTTACAGTGGGTAGCTGGTGTGTGAAGCGCTCGCCTTCTGCCACCACTTTTTGCCCCAGTTCCAATGGGATACTTTTGAGACGTTAGTGGGCGCCCCAGTAACTTGTCCCTTTCTATTGCTCTCATAATAGAAAAGGACCAGTTACGGGGGCGCCCGCTACCATCTCAAAAGTCTTCCATTCCCGATTAGGACCATTAGGTATTTTTTTAAACATGAAAATATGTTCGCTCCCTCCAGATATTAATTCGCTCCCTCGACCTGTTATTTTCTTTACCTGTTGTATTTGTATAATATAATCTCTGATCATAGTATGGGGCTCCGGAAAGTTTTCCCCAGCATTCCAATACGTAGCCCATTTGGTGAAGCAATGTTCACAGTGGGTAGGCCCTAGCTGGTGTGTGAAGCGCTCGCCTGCCACCACTTTTGGCCCTAGTTCCAATTCCCGGCTTGGACCATTATCCGAGTGCCACGAGGGGTTTTCTCCGGGCCCTCGGGAAAAATCCAACACTTTCGATCTCTGACTATAATTATATGCTCCGTGGTCATGGGTCAATGTGACTGCCTGCCAAAATGCGCCTTTACATGCCTGGGGCTTGACCACGTTCTCAGCTGCCAGTAAGGAGGATTAGCCTCCCAAATTATTGGTAATATTTTTTGTTCATGACGTCCTTTAGAAAGAGGAAAAATTACAATTATTTACCTGATGTGATGATTGTGATGACGCATACACATTCGAAGAGTAACTTCTTTTGCGAATGCATTGTTGGTCTGGAATGAAGTTTAAAAATACTGTTACTAAAAATAAACCTCACAAAAACAAAAATAAACTTCACAAAAACAAAAAATAAACTTCACAAAAACAAGACTCGCGAAACATACTTGGAAAAAACAAGACTTGTTAAACATTATTATACTTCCTAAAAACAAGACTTGCCAAAATATACTTCCCCAAACCAAAACACTGTTGCTTAAAAAAGACTTCACAAAAACAAGACTCGCGAAACATACTTGTCAAAAATTAGACTCGGGAAAAATGTACTTCCAAAAACACAAAACTGTTTCTAAAAATAGACTTCTTCACAAAAACAAGACTTCGCGAAACATACTCGCAAAAAACAAGACTCGCCAAATATAGCCTACTTGCAAAAAACAAGATTTGCGAAACATCCCTTGCAAAAAAACAAGATTCACAAAAAATCCAACTTCAGATTCGCCAAACATATACTTTCGATGACACTAACGGGCTCTCGTATACAACCCTAAAATACATACATAATAACTAGGTCTAGTTGATCTCTGAGATCATAGAGCAAGGGATCCGGTCCTACTAATTGCCGACCCCTGCCGACCCCTACCGACAACTCGAAAAAACCTACCGACAACTCATTCCAAATGCACTCTTAGTCACTGGTTTAAGCTTCAAATGGTAGATAATGTTACTTTAAGTCCTAGAAGTCTTATTTTTACTTCTCTGATATAAGAGAAATAAGTATTTTCAATCACGGAATGTGATTTTCCGCGAAGCAGTAGTGCTGTCCGCCGTGATGCTCGATTATATGCGTAGTGGACTAAACCATCGATGGGTATAGTAAACATTTGTATGACACGTTAATTGAATATTCTACAAAAAGCATATGTGTAGCATTTCTAGTTTGATGAAAATAACATTTACATATGAACATTTTTAAACCTTTACCAAGTAAACACTTACCAACTGGACACAAGCTTCAGGAATGCGTACACTATTATAGATGGCGTGCTGTGGTGCTGTACAACTGTCCAACTATGCGTGTCTGACGGCAAGAACGCGGTGGAGTCAGTAGCCTTTGGAGACCTTTAAGAACGTCTGAATTGAATACGGCGTCTTCTTGTTACATACAATCTGTTCACTGACCCGTGGGATAGGGATAGGTGCAGGTGTAGGTTTGTAGGGATAGGTGTGGGCTTACATTAAAGTTCTGAAGTAGGAGCTAGACTATTTCTGACTTTAAAAACGAAGTTTTGTTAATTTGGGAAGCAATTAGTGATTAGAATGAAGGACAGGTGCAGGGCTCTCAGAATTTTGCCCGGGCACCGGCGTGGTGCTCTGTTTTGGATGGATCGGAGTGGATTGTGGATGTTGTCAAAGATGCCATTACGATCGTTGATGTTGTTGGCCATCGGTTCAGACTCCTTGCATATGACGTCACACTCTCAAACAGCGCCCACACTGAGGTCAAAAGGAGGCAGATCCAGTTACTGGGAAGATCATTGGACGAGCTGCTCTTGGTGCGCAGCGTAAAAGAAAATGTACGTGGCCTCAGCGTGTCAGAAGCCTGTCGCGTTATGCAATAAGTGATGACGTTTTGGAGCCGGAAGTACAGTGTAATGAATATTCATGTACATGTACGTGTATGTATACCATTTCAATGTACATGTATACCACTTCCGGCTCCAAAGATCATAACTTACCAACAGGATAGGGAGCTGTTCAAGTCCCCCTAAAGGTTAAAAAGCTAACTTCATTTCTTCAGAGCTGAAGTGACCAACCAAACAACCACCTGTGCTTGATTCGGACGATGCGTCCATGCTGGTCTACGTCTGGTTCCGAAACCCAATAATCTCCGACTATTCTCTTTCGATTTTAGGGTCTCATATGTTCTTTTTTTCTGCAGTCCAAAATTGCCACTGTCGTAATGATTTTCAATAGTTGTTTTTTAATCAATTCAAAAAGGGGGAATCCTTTTTAAAAAAATGTTGAAAATTTTCGAGGATGGCAATTCTCGAACTGCAGAAAAAAACTGCGTCCGGTAAGACCCAATATCATGAGACCAAGAAGGAAGAAATCCACCTTTCCGAAAATATCCGAACTCGTTTTCGTCCACATTCGGATATTATCGTGGATGGTCGCACATTTCTGGGCGTGTATTTACCTTTCTTTTGTTGCTAAACAAATCGCAGTGTTTGGCGTGGACGGCAAAGCAAAACATTCGATTTGGTTTTATAATGGCTGAATTGTCAATCACAACTGTCCCACACACTATATGAGAACACAGAGCCAAATCACATACCAACTACAACAATATATCCGTAATCAGGAACAAATCTTGACAATTTCAAAAATATAACAACTACACTGTAAAGAGCAACACCCGTCACCAACAGTACTTAGGGTTACAACATTAAAGGAGTTAGGGAGCCACACAAAATACATATTTCTTAAAGGGCCGATGAAGAGCAACTTTTTGTAAATACATTTTTTATCAAATATCCATGCTTTGGGACAGTTTAAGGAAAATGAAAAATAGTTTTTTGTACTAAAATTAAGGTTTAATGTACTAATTGAATTTTCAAAAATGACCTGTCTTTAACTGGACACATGAGGGCTCTGTTGTGTGACTCATAAGAGGAACAAAGTCATACAGCAGCATTAAAAATGTACAAAATCAAAATCCCAATCTTTGCAAAAGAAAGCGGCGGTCATCCCAAAATACGTACTGACATTTTTCAACACTCATCAATAAGACAACCAAATAATTTTAAGTGGAGTGGAAAATTTGAAAAACCCAAAAAAAAATCTGTAGTTTTTTGTGCACAAACCAACCATGATGTTGCAGCTTTGGCTTCGATGACATCACACATTTGCTCATAAATATGCAAAATTCAATTTGCATAAAACACAAAATCCAGAAAAAAAGTGTCAAATCACCCCAAATATGACAATCAAAATGTGAAATTATTTTATCAGAATGAATGTAGAGTTGTTTAAAGTGATGAAAAATCCTATTTCATAGGCCATTTAATACTAAATGTCAGACAGATGAAGTCTCACCAAGGGATTATATAAACACTCCCCATCAAATAGTCGACACAAAAATCAGCTGGCTAACCAAATACAAAAATGCCGACTTATTACAACCCGTCACAGAAAGTCTGTTGGGTTAGAAACGCTAAACACAATACAACTCCCAAACCATATAAAATACAGCGATTGATACATAAAACATGTCAGAACTTTTCTCCAGCAATTCTAAAAGCACACAGAAATAATCTGTGAATAGAAACACAGACATCTACTTTGACATACATGTATCTTATTTTCAAAATACAAGACACATGCATATAATCATACACTCTTCAAAAAATACATGTTATATGCAGGACTCAAAATAATATAGCATGGTGAAAAAAGATTGACTTTTACAAATATATAAATTAGGCCTAAACAATACCAAGAGGTAGCACACGTCTCATTCTGTCACCTATAAGTGAACAGACAGCCTCTCGTTCTTTAGACACAAACAAAAATGAATACTTATCTATCAAAACACAAGGTTAGATTAACCTGAAACAAACCAATGTTCGTGCCTTAGCTTATCACATGATATAAAATGAGTAAGTTGAGTTATGGCATGTGGCCACTGGCCACACATGAACGAGAAGGAGTACCGATCTCGCGGTTGTCTCTACAACTTGCCATGTCTCTGAAGAATAACAATTCATTAATGGTGTATTGTTCCCTAACTCAGTGACAAACTCGGTGAGTGGCTTACAATTTCACTAGAACTGTCTTGAGGAAAAACAGGTACACTACCCACAACGTTGACAGAATTATTAAAAACATCAACAGAATTAATATAAATCCCTTCTGTCATATCCACCTCAAGAAAAACTGCTGTCTCCATCGAAACAGGATTAACCACTAAAATGAATCAGCAACTTCACTGTTAAAATCTTCCATACATAATGTAGTACATGTGGGAACTATATGACTACCATATGAAATTGCATGATTACCACCTTTGTCTTTTTCAAAGAACTTGAAAAGGGTTTCGTACTGGCAATTAAAAATACTTTGGATGTTAGAAGTCAACTCTTGTTTATCAACAGAGCATACATCATTATCAACAAGGTCTGCAAATGCACTGGCATTAGTCTGGGCTAAAATGCGATTCAACTTTAAAATACTGTCCGGCAAAGACATGGTTGGACAATGTTAACTATAGGGTCTATACCCAAAATCATAACTACACTGATATAGTACATAAAATATGACTTATCAAATTGATACCAGGCCCACAAGACCTACACTGTGTCTACACAAGACAACTTCAACTATCCACACATGTCATCAAAACCATGTCCTACACATGGACATAAAAGATACAAGCTGTAGCTCCAAAATACTTTCCAATCAAAATATTACATACTCAAATATGCACAAAATGCCAAGACAAGAATGATCGCTTCTAACTGTTACACAAACACTAGTGTAACACAAATATGCCTTAAATAATTATGCCGTTGGTTACAATTTACATTCATTATGAGTGCATTTTAACAAATTTGACTCAAATCTTATTAAGACATTATCCAGATCTTCACAAAAGGCCAAAAATCACTCAATCTGTTTCAAACTCGAATTGGAGGCCAAAGGCTTTACATGAACAGACAAACAACCTCGTTATAAAAGTGGTCAAAATACAACGTTTGTTGTTAAAAATTTACAAAACTACACGCATATTATGTTTTATCTAAACATCAACCTTACACAAGTAATACCAATGACAATGTAGGATACTAAAATATTCTCCATCCAAAGGCAAAATACAACTTAGAGTTCGCACGCGAGATCACGATCTCCATTCAACACAGTCCTCGACAAATTAACAAGGGTCCAGTGAATTAAACGTCTCGGTGGTTATCGCGACTAACGAATGCGAATAATTTTATACCAAAAAAATGTCCACCGGGATCCCTGGGTTCACGCAACGCTATCTGCAGCAAAAGTAACGTAGATTATCCGAAATGCTCTATCCTGTCTACGACGCCAATTTGTAACGACATGTGAAGGAGGCCGGTCCTCTAATAAACCGATTGCGCGACAATGTTGACATGCGGTCACGTGACCTCCTACTGGGTATAACGCCATACAGCTGATGGCAAAATACGTGTAAAGAGATATGCCGTAACAAAGAGTGAGTACAAAAACAGTCGATTTTACTTTAGTTAATCAGCTCCTTTATTTAAAGTAGTATGTTGTGGCATTAATTTAAATCACATCTCTGTTTCATAATTTAACAGAACTCTACTAAAAAGAGGTTTTTTTTAGCCATGCACTACCGGTGTCGGACGACTATTATGTAGCCACCCGCCTGTTATTTTGTTTGTAATGTATAGACCTAAATCACTGTAAAAAAAGGATAACCAACGTTGGAAAAGTGAGCATTAATACCTAGCCTTGCAGAATTTCAGATAGGCAAAGGAATCACACAGTTTTGGAAAGCAATTTCTTTGGAGGATTTCAACTTCAAAACTTTGACATTTTTGTGTTGAAAAGTGTGTGGTGATCGCGGTCGTCTGGCCTAACGTTCCGTCGCGCGCTGTACACATCGTGCACATTTATACGGTACTTTTACAATTTTCAAGACTTGCTGGAACTGTCCTTACTGGCTTTATTCAGCCACTTGAAGGTCTTTGGTACAAACTCTGGAATATGTTTCACAGATTTCGAGCAAGAAAAGCCTCGATCGAATTAACTAAATGCATTAATCATCGTGTACCGTACCACCCTTTCCTATGGAGGATTACGTGTGTGTTTACATTTTTAACCCAACAGGGGTCACGTGACGTAGGTCGCGCAATCGGTCTATTCCCTTACGACAGCAAGGATGATGATAACTAGCAAGCACACAGTCGAAACGTCGACATCCTCGGTTCTTCTTATTAGAACAATTAGAGATTGTACTCAGGCTGATTAGCCCGGTCCCGATAGGGTAAACACCGCAAACCTACCCAGTTCATCAGTGACATAAACATACATTTTCATTTCCAGCAGGGGGGGGGGGGGGGACAAACGGGGTCAAATACATAATTTGGGAGCTATTTCATGATTGTAGAATCATTAATTTGTGCATTTCTTCGAATGGTGGTTGGGGGGTAAAGTTCTGAACAGGAGCTCTCAACCCCACCCCCCCCCCACCCCCCCCCCCCCCGCCCCTTGGTTTCGCCCCTGATACTTCAAAAGCCACAAGCCTTTACAGTAGTTTGTCCTCTTGTGTTAACCCAGGCCTGTGGTGTTTCGTTTTTTTTCAACAATATTTTCACCATGCCTCAACTTTTACAATAGCCACATATCATGTTTTTTCAGGATGTCTACTTTGTCTTTGTGATTAATGATATATGATAAATGTACAACCATCGTTTCATTATGTGCTTGTCTCCAACCTGGTTTGCGGAAGTACTCTCTACCACCAGGGAAATAAGATGCATTCAAACTTTTCAATTTCAACATGGGGATTTTTTTCTCCGCAATCAATCTGTTCATATTTGGTTGGTCGGATTCTTCGTTTTTTTCTAATACGCGTGACCATTCTTTGAAAAACGCAATAGTGTTTTGTGTGGAGCGGTGATAAGCAATTCCGTCACAGAATCTAGTCTGATTAAGCTCGTCGAACAGCTCGTTAAACATGGCCGTATCAAAATCCCCTTTTAGTTCTTCAAACGGATCTCTGAACCAAAATACATCTGCATCAACAAAAAGTACGTCGTAACCCTGCACAAGAAATTCCAGTACGTACGCTGGTCGCTTTTTCACGAGTCGTTTGAACTCCGGCGAGCGAAACTTCAGCTGGTCTGAGGATGTATTAGCGTCGTTCGATCTCTTGAAATGAAGTCCTGGTTGTGATTTGGCTCTCTCGGCTAATGCTTTGTAGGACTGTTCGTCTTCAGCGATGACTGTGATGTTAGGACACGCCCCGGTTCTCTTGATACTCTCCAGCATGTTTTCTGTGATATCCAGGTACCCAGCGTTTGTGGTGGTCAAAACAATAGTTTTAGGTCTTTTATTGATGTCATCTTCGGTGCATTTCCCAGTTGGCGTTACAACTACTGCCGATGTGGTCGAGTCAGATTTTTCTGCCCGCATGAAGTGATAGTGATCCAGAGGCCTCAATACTTTTGGAACGTCGTTGTGGTTGTAAAAAGGCCCATACTCTATTGCTGTATAAATTAAAACTGAATAAAGAAAGAGAATTTTATAAAATTGCATCTGGGAAAAGAAAAAAATTAGTTCTTGGTTTGCTCTGATGAGAATAATTGGGACAGTGCTACTCTCATTCAAAAGGAGCCTTAAGAATTCATGATGGAAACATGTGACACTCAAGGACAGTCAGGTGGTCTCAACAAGAAGAATGCACAGAGCCCCCTATAGGAGAATACAAGTAAAGAAACGGGTTTAAAAAAAACATGGAAATATGTTCGCTCCCTCCAGATATCAATTCGCTCCCTCGACCTATTATTTTCTTTACCTGTTGTATTTGTATAATATAATCTCTGATCATAGTATAGGGCTCCGGAAAGTCTTCCCCTGCATTCCAATACGTTGGTGAAGCAATGTTTACAGTGGGTAAATGGTGTGTGAAGCGCTCGCCTTCTGCCACCACTTTTGGCCCCAGTTCCAATGGGATACTTTTGAGACGTTAGCGGGCGCCCCAGTAACTTGTCCTTTTCTATTGCTCTCATAATAGAAAAGGACCGGTTACTTGGGCGCCCGCTATAACGTCTCAAAAGTCTCCCATTCCCGGCTAGGACCATTATCCGAGTGCCACGAGGGGTTTTCTCCGGGCCCTCGGGAAAAATCCAACACTTTCGATCTCTGACTTTGCTCCGTGGTCATGGGTCAATGCGACTGCCTGACAAAATGCGCCTTTACATGCCTGGGGCTCGACCACGTTGTAGGCTCGTCCTTCTCAGTTCAGCTTCTCAGCTGCCAGTAAGGAGGATTAGCCTCCCAAATTATTAGCAATATTTTTGTTCATGGCGTCCTTTAGAAAGAGGACAAATTAAAATTACTTACATGATTCGAAGATTGTGATGACGCATACACATCTGCAGAGTAACTTCTTTTTCGAATGCATTGTTGGTCTGGAATGAAGTTTAAAAATACTGTTACGAAAAAGAAACTTCACAAAAACAAGACTCGCGAAACACACTTGCAAAAAACAAGACTTGCAAAAACATATACTTCCTAAAAACAAGACTCGCCAAAATATGCTTTCCCAAAACAAGACTGTTACTTAAAAAAGACTTCACAAAAACAAGACTCGCCAAATATACTTGCAAAAAGCAAGATTCACCAAACACAACTTCCAAAAATGTTATTTTTTCTGCTGTCTGAAATTGCCACTGTCGTAATGATTTTCAATGGGGATTTTGTTTAATCGATTCCAAAAGGGGGAATCCTTAAAAAAAAATGTGAAAGATTTTTGAGGATGGCAATTCTCGAACTGCAGAAGAAAATTGCGTCCGGTATATGACCCAATATCATGAGACCAAGAAGGAAGAAATCCACCTTTCCGAAAATATCCGAAATGTTCCGAACTCGTTGTCGTCAACATTTGGATATTATCGTTGATGGCCGCACAATTCCGGGCTTGTATTTACCTTTCTTTTGTTGCTAAACAAACCGCAGTGTTTGGCGTGGACGGCAAAACAAAACATTCGATTTGATTTTATTATATTTATTTCGGATAACAAACAGCAAGATACTGTGGCGGGAAACAAAAGAGAAATCCAGTATGCGATCCCCTTTTATTATTATTAACTTGGTCCCGAGTCTAATTGTTCCTCAGGCTAAAGTCACTAAGCGACCTATAAAGGCTAAGAGACGAGATTCGTTTTGGAGGAAGTATACTGCCGATTAAAACTGACTGTAAATCCTCTGTTCAGTGTACACAAAAGGCTCAATAAATAACTCACAAGTGACGATGAGTTCATGAATAAGAAATGCATCAACCAAGTAATTTATTTCACTCTCTGGGCATCAACCATGCAGTTAGTCAGCCTAAAACATCAGGAATAACATGCCCAAAATAACCCGTGTCAATTCTCAATAAACCATGTATAAAGTGATCTACTCTTTCTCACCCGTGGGTTTAGCTCAATTAAAGATTAAACATCTACTAGTCACCCATGCACAAAGCACAACCTAGTATGATTCCCACGAACCCTGGCATTAACATCCCCCCTACTGTTAAGCCAACAAATACTACCGCACCCACGTGTATAAACAAGGACAGATATACACACGCACACCCCCTAACAATGGCGTCACACAGAGCCAAAATATTCCCGGATCACAGTTCACCTTACCGGTCAACCACGCACGGCGAAGTCTTTCCCCGTGGCAAACTGTTCCCCTTTAACAAAGATGACGAAGCACCAAGATCTCGACAACCTTGACCACACAGACAAGGTTTCACGGTCAACCAGCCTCGGCTGTTGTCAACCTTGTGATTCCTCCCAAAGCTCGCACACATACACCAAGCAATAACCCACGCACAAAGCGAATTGCTAAGCATAAACCCGGGCAACACTTTGAGAGCACAAATCACTAACTAGTCCAGCAGCCAGAGGGGTTAACCATGTTTTATCGGATATACAATGTTTTTTTGCATTTTCTGATCAAGAAAGTCATACTAATAAATAATTTGAATGATGACACTTTCTCAGAGTTGGGCAATTTGTGATATCGATTATTTAAGTTTTTATCAATATTTATCAATACTTATGGTTTAAACAATGTTAAAACTAATTCAAAAAATGGCTAATGTCGATGAAGATGTTTCATATTTACTTTTAAGAAGCATTGGGCATGATAAATTTTCAAAAAAGTGATTTCAGAGGTGTGGCTTAGGGTGTGGCTAAGGGCGTGACTAAAGCATACCTTGTACATAGGTGTTACTTGGCCAAAAATATGCTCAAATCCAATATAAACTAATTCAAAAACTTACTAATGTCCATGAAGATGTTTCATATTTGCTTTTAAGAAGCATTGGGCATGATAAATTTTCAAAAAAGTGATTTCAGAGGTGTGGCTTACGGTGTGGCTAAGGGCGTGGCTCAAGCATACCTTGTACATAGGTGTTACTTGGCGCAAAAATATGCTCAAATCCAATAAAAACTAATTCAAAAACTTAATAATGTCGATGAAGATGTTTCATATTTGCTTTTAAGAAGCATTGGGCATGATAAATTTTCAAAAAGAGATTTCAGAGGTGTGGCTTAGGGTGTGGCTAAGGGCGTGGCTAAAGCATACCTTGTACATAGGTGTTACTTAGGGTGCAAAAATATGCTCAAATCCAACAAAAACTAATGCATTTAAAGACTTAAAGACGCCCACTCGTCAACGCGCGACAAACAAATTCGTGCCACAAAAGATCACCGTTGACCTGTGCACGCATTGTATGTAAACTGTGTACGGGTAGATGATCGTTTTGTGCCACAGAAACAGTCGTCGGGTAATGATGACGAGTGGACGTCTTTAATAGGTGATATGTAATTTGCAAAGATCAGTAGGTATGATTTGACAAGAACTGAAGTGGCTTGTGATGACCTTAGTAAATGTCAGTGGGGGCGAATAAGTTGTGGATCAATTATTTAAGAAACTGCCATACAAAGGAACTAAATTTATGCTGTACATTTGAAGAAATAAATGTTTCGGGAAAGATTTTTATTTCACTTCATCAATACAAATTAAATAATTGGCCTCCTTAGTTCAAAACATACATGCGCAGGTGATTTTTTTTATATTTAGTCTGATGTTGTATCCATTAAATTCTGGACAATCTTCCTGGGTGAGCATTTCTTGCAAAAAAGCAAAATCTCTCTCGTTGGCCCGTTGGGCCGCTATGACTCCATGGGCAGTTAACTTCAAAGGCAACACTGACTTTAGTGACTTCTGAGATGGCATTTGTGGATTTTTGGGTCCACGGTAATGCTGAGAATTTATATTGTAATCAACTGGTTTGGCCATTGCAGATTTAGAGATACGAGTAATTGTTACTGGTGTGTCGAATGCATTGTGAGAATCATGTTCAGGTTGGGTGAGAAGAACTGCAAGAGAATGCGTTGACAATTTTCCATTCTGAGATGAAATGTCTGCATCAAAGTTATCAGCAACAACCTGGATCATACCCAACCCACCCCCAGAGATTCCTGAGGATTGCTTTGTTGCTGCATTTGCAGCCGATTTCTTGAAGCACCGGAGTTCATCATAACTGCAAGTCACACCAAAGTCATACATCTGACTGACCAGAGCTTTAGAATTTTTCATCAATACCCCAAGAGCAATTTGCAGACTAGTTGGACGATTGGTCAGGACATTTGTAATAATGTTGCCAATGAGTATTGCAGGTAGAGTTCTATCTAATTTTGCAGATAGTTTGGATAGAAGTTCTAATACTGTGTCACTCACACATTCCATGGCAATATCCTTGTTCAATGAAACATTGTACAGTGTTTTGTCTATTAAAGGCAAAGCTTTAACTTCCTGAGCTATCTTTCTTTTAACCTTGTTTAGCTCATAACTGATATCCCCATCTTCCTGATCTGCCTTAATCTTCAATAATGCTGATGCCTTCTCATGAAACATAATTATGCTGGATATACCTGGAGATGAGAGCACAAGAATATCACCACCAAAGTAATCTGACACCTGCTGAATAAGTTGTCGGCAGGGAACTTTATGACCTCCGTGTGACTGGTAAATCTCAAACAGTTCTGCTGAGTTCCACATTTCTGATTTATTTTGACCAAGCTTTTCAATGAGAGACTCAAATGCCTCATCAGTGTCAGCTTCACTCGCAAGCTCTCGTGCGGCTCTTTCAACAGACTTTTTGGACATAAACTTTGCCATGCAGTCAACATGATAACGAGCATCTGCAGCATGAAGATCACTTAGTGCTCCTTGGACACGAACCAAAACCTGACTTGCCCAAGTATCTCCCCGCTCGGAACAAGTAGCCACGATATTCTCCTTACATTTGCTCTGGGACCACGATCAGCAGTTCTACATGATATTGATTTTTCTCCATCTTTTTTGATGCTTTTTGTCTTTCACCACATTACAATCAAGCCCGCAAAACAGACAGTGTTTTTGAAAAACAAATGTTGGGACATCACATCTTCGTTGTCTCTTGGAAGGAATGGGGTCTTCTACACATTTTGCAGTTCGATTCAGATGTCTACTGACCTGTGATCTAGATGTGTATGTTGATACACAGTTTCTGTGGCAGTGCACATGCATAGAACTGTCTTCATTGAGTTTTAATTGTAGTTGTTTATGAAAATCATCGCCATATTCTTTACTACAGCTAATGATTGTTTTTATTCGTTCGGGCCCAGCTTCTGACAAAATTGAATCTTGCTGACAATTAAACTTCCACCTAAAAATGCATGCCTCTGTTTCCATAATAATAATGGGACTAGAAAGAACCAAATGTTAAGCCAAATACAGTGGTTGGTTCAAATATTTAAGTTGCTTATGACATAATATTTTCACTCAGTACCCACAGAGATTGCATTCGAAGGCCAAATTAACAGTCAGATTGGTGCACCAAAAGCCCCCAAAGTAGCCAAACAAAACTTCAACAAAATCCTCCTGATGATCTGTATTGTTTCTCAATCACAAATGTCACAATTAAAACATATAATTACCATAAAAATGAATAAATGCTGACAGAACTTCCAGACCAAAGCAACCAGGTTCTCTGCATGTCACTTGACAGGTAAGCACATTGTTTACATGTGTGTGTGAACGGTTGTGTACCCAGACACCCCCAGCAACATAGCAAGTATTAGTACACATGAACAAAAATAACCAGACTAGTCAATGTTCAGCCTCTTCAACAACTTTCACTAATAAAATAGTAATTGCTCGTTAAAAAAAAATTGTAGACAATGATTCTCACTATAAAAAATTGTAATTAGCCCTTATATTATTTTTTGTGAATATAAACACTGCTTTGAAAAAAAAAAGTTAAATGAAATAAAATATTGAAAAATAAACACTAGATTAGTAACAGTAACAGCGCCACCAATAGTTGTATAAAGCTCAACATCTCTTGGCTTTATGATAAAAAAGTGGGAGGAAATTTTCACTTTATATCTCAAATTGCCCAAACTTCATGGAATGTCATCATGCAGATTCTGAGTAAGTAAGGTCTAAGGAACAGGAATCTGCATTAACATATTGTATATCCGCCAAAACAAGGTTAAGAAAAAAAGTAGGCCTACCATTTGGCTGCCGGACTAAACCCGTTCGCTCCTCGAAATCTTGCTGTCGACTGACGATGATCACACCGTCCAGTCTGTTACTACAGAATACCCGTGCAGTACAACTTATAGTAAGAACAAGTTTCCATACTGCACACTTCACACATGGTCACAACTAATTACTAAACACTTCATGCTCTGTCCATTACAATACATTGTGGAGAACGGTACAAAAAATGATAATATAAGTTTCACAAAAACGACAGACAATGCAAAACAAAAAAATTACATACATAAAAAGAAGGCACAAGAGAAGACAGCAAAATTGCACAAAAGTACCCAATGATTACCCCAAAAGCCACCGACTCTGTCTTATTTCCATTGGAGTCTATACAGCGCGTAAGATATTAAAAAAAAACTTGGGAACACACTATTCAATAAACAAAAGAATCTTGTGACAGACGGCATGACCAAATTCATAATTTTTGCAATATTTCTTAAGAAAGAAAAATATATCACATTATTCGTTGTTTATTCCCAACAAATTCAACACTATTTTGTTATATTATTTGTTGTAATATTTTTACTAACTGTATCCCAGGCTTTTAGAAATTAAACAAAGCGCGCCACCTGCACTTCGTTTTTTATCCAATGACATTGTCCACCGTTGGAGACAAGTAATGAATATTTATATAATTGCGTCATCAGAAAACAAATCAAATATATTTTCTGATAACTGAACTTCATTTTCTTTTCAATTTTTAGTAGGTTAACCGTTGAGAATTTTGGTAGGCTCATCAAAAATAAAAACACACCTGAACAAGTAAATTGGCCAGACTCCATCTTGGAAAAATGACCCTACACTTGTTAGCAAAATAGGGCCATTTTTAGAGGGCTGGTGTATCCAAAATGCTCCAGGATGAAAGTCAACAACCACAGGGGCACAATATTGGACTATTTTTCAACAATTCATAAAAGCCATGACCTACAAATCTTTGATTTACAGAAAAAATTGTGGATTTACAATTCTTTTTTAAAGAGGCTCGGTGCATGGATTTCTCTCTATTTACTAATGTAGTGCACCCCTCAGGAATTTTGGAGGCCCTCTGTTGTCCGGGTTCGTGGTAATCGTAAATAATATTTCAATTGAGAAACAAAATTTGTATTATTTCTGCTATTAACGATTACATATTCTGATTTGAAGAATGTTTACGTTTCTGCAGCTTGTGAAAACATAGTTAATCTGAAAACTTGTCTTCTTTGCGATCAAAGCACAAAGATGTGGCCGCCGGCGCGCCCGCAGCACACTGGGTTATACCATTTACTGCGATGATTATAATGACACTGCCCCTTTAAAGGCGTTATTTAAAATGATAATAATATGCGTGTTGAGATGCCCGTAGATGAAGCGCTGTATAAAAATGGTAACTTTTTATATTAATTTAATAATATGTTATATGCGCTTCTCCGAGGTAAATGTACCACCGAGGTTGGTACATTTACATATTACGTTTTATGTATTTATTTTGATCCTTTAGACATTAAACTCATTAAAATCATTGTTAACAGTTCATATATACATCCTATTTAAACATTATGTGTACACCCCTCTTGGCAATTTAAAAAACAACAACAACAGCAATAATAATAATATAAACAAAATAAAACGATTCGTTAAAATTTAACGTCGTCGTCTGTTGCAAACTCGTTCTCCTAGGTAAAACATGGTGCGTCTGATCTGTTTTCCCCCAGCCGGCCAGCTCTGTCGTTAGCCTCTTATTAAAAATTCTAAAGTATAAATTTAAATTTAAAAAATACATCAAAAAATTAGTTTGAGTGCAAGTCTAATTCTGGTTATACATCTACAACCTAAAGTAGAAATCTAAAATTAAAAGTACATCAAAAAACAGTCTGAGTTACAAGTCTAATTATGGTTAAACATCTACAAACTAAAGCATAAATCTAAAATTAAAAGTACATCAAAAATCAGTTTGAGTTACGAGTCTAATTCTGGTTATACATCTACAATGTTTGACATTGTTTACACACAACCATTGTTAAACAGTGCTTGGAGGTCAATTGTATTTTCAGTTAGCTTTATGATTTATCATAAATTCCACAGTCCATTGCGAAGTTATATTGTTACGAGCTTAAGATGCCATGAGTCTGCCAAAAATACCAATTGTCAAATATCTACTCTCTTTCGTAAAGTTAACAACACAAACGTTTAGACAAAACACGGTTTCACAAGTACACACTGGATCACATTCACTTAACAGGGAACCATGCTATCCTTTCCCTACAGCCTCGGTTGAGGTTACCATTTTTAATGGGTGGGGTAGCCAGACCACGATGCGGGTGTTGGGTGTTGTCGCAACCCATAGGCCATGGGCCAAAATCTGTACGAGGCCTAGAAAATGAGTTTCGTATTAATTTTTGAGTGGCAACCTATAATTTGGTGAATACACTAATTTGATGGTGCTGAATCCGAATCTGGCTGTTCACACGCGCCCAGATTGCACATTAACGCCACGTGGGCCACTTTTGGTCAAAAACAGTATTTTTAGTATAATTTCCACACTGTTCAATCCAATGATTTCAAAATTTGTAAATATAGTGTTTGGGTCATTACACATTAATTAAGTCACTCATTTGTCGTCATGGTCACCGATATGGGCCGTCTGACCATTTTGGGGGCAAAAATAACACTTTTTGATGTTTTATTCACTAATATTGTTACTTGAGCAGTTTTTCATTATTTTTGACTGACAACCTGCAATTTGCTCATCCGTTTGCTAATTTGATGATGCTGAATAGGAATGTTGTTGTTCTCAAGTGTTCAGATTGCACATGAATGCTTATGTATGGACAGTTATTGCTCTTTGCAGCTGTTTGCCATCAAAAAGTCACCAGCTACGGTTCCAATTACAAAATTGTTACCCTCTGACCGCCGTTAGTTGGGTTATTTGAGTTGTTTACCCTTTTTCATTCTTGACCAGACGACGCACAAACACTTCTGTGTGTGAGCTGCCATCTTGAATGCTCATTCCCAGTATAAATTGACAATCTGTGCATAAAATAATGGGCAGTGATGGTTCGAGGTTGAAGATTAGCGCCCTCTTATAGCGTAGTTACATTAGGGAAAACTCCTTCGAGAAGGCCAATTTTTCTTGCTAAATTTCTCATTAATGTGCAAACTGTGCAAGTGTGAACAGGTAAATTATTAATTAGTATGTTCCAAACTACCTATAAACGAGTTTACAGGTTGCCCCTCGAAAATTAAAACGAACCTGCACGATATGCAGGCTTCGGCCCATGGCCTACCAGGACTTCCAAGTGAGATTGGGAAAGACTTTTCCAGTCAAAAATCAGTTAAAAGTTACCAACACAAATGCAGCTGTAATATAAATATTTAGTAACATTCTTACCTGATAAAAACTTCCCGATCTTCTTCAAATATGTGTACACAAAATGCAAGGTTTGTAGTGAAGTATTAGGAGAAACCAACCAGTCCAGACCCGTCTATTATGCTCTGTAGTTCAAGGATGGTTTCTGTCTAGTCGAGTAGCACCCAAAATCATCCAACCGACTGACTATAAATTGTTGGTTACAAAGGTAGACGGATCGCACTCTCCGTGTATTTTTCAATTCACTGAACCATGCTTTTTAGGTATTTTGTTATCGATTCAGTTTGGCTATCGATCACGTGGTTCTTTCGTTTCTTTTTTTGTCAAGAATTTGTGTTATATGGGGCCGTGAACCCTAGGGCGAAAACCGTGGGCTTGCAGAGGCTCTGGGATCGTGTAATGTATTCACTTATAATCATTTTTTTTTTTTTTGTAAGTATTCACAATGGAGTATGACGGATTTTCTGCCACATTGCCGCGAACGTTTGTAAACAGTTTTTACGTCCAGACAAACAACAAACACAACCCATTTCAGCGCCTGAAGTGTACTGGCTTGATAATCGTATTAACATGTAAAGCTAAATTAACGTGCGAGTTTGGTTTAGTAGCAAAGTGGGGGGGGGGGGGTCGGGCATTGCGGGGGCAATGTTCGCCAGAGGCTTGGTAATCCGTGGTTATTCAGAAGATTTAGTCATTTCCACTCAAAACTTGGTCACACCTTGCACTCGGACCGTGAAAACGTCATCAAGTATTTTTTCTGGAATACAGTTTATGTTTTATTAGTGTGTCGTGGCCAAGTGGACTAGACCATCCAACTCAAATGGCTGAGTAAACAGAGTGTGGGCTCAGACCCTGGTTGTGACACTTGTGTCCTTGAGCAAGACACTTGATAATAGTTGCTTCTCATCACCCAGGAGTAAATGGGTACGTGTAAGGGTAGATATCGTTGATTGAGTGATTAGCAGTCTGTGAGCCCATTTGGGTGATGCACACTCCTAAGGAGTTGAGATTGTTTCAGGATTAGTTACGGCCCATTAAACAGGGGGTGTGCAATGCGCTTTGATACAATGTACAATAGCGCCTAATGAAACAATGCCTGTCATTATTATTATTAATAAGGTTTTGTTTTATTATTATTATTTATATGACGCCATTTTATTGAGGAATATTTTGTCCTTTTTTAACAAACAAAAAAAAACAAATGGTTTGAAAATACATAAAGTATCTGTTTATTTTCGAATGAACATTAATTTGGAGCAATGATTTTGCAAGGAACACAAAACAAATTTGGACAGATAAAATACTATTTTAACGAAAGTTATTTTTATTACAAATATACATCAAAAGGGCATAAAATGAGCCGATTGAATCGATGGCATTAGGGAAATAGAGAATATAAATAGAAGCGTAAATTCGTGCTTGCTGCTAAACTCCCGTTTGTAATTTATTACGTCACACGCACATTTCTGCAACACCGCAAGCTTTTCGCTACTCACGGCTTCAAAACAGGCGCACGTTTTTGTATAAATTGAACAAAACAAAACGTCAAGCATTTCTTTTTCTTATGATGGAAGCCGATAATTCTGACAATAGTCGGTCAGTCAGTCAGTCAGCAAGAAAACACAGATGGTAAAGCGTTTAACATAATTCGCGAAAAATTTATTAATACATTGTTACCGTTTTAGCTTCAGAAATAAATGCCACTGGAAAATTATGGCCGACGAACTATTTCATGAATTGATTAATAAGCAATCACAGTTAAATAACACAAGCATACAATATTTATAGAAATTTTCTGATATGCAATTCCCTATAGAGTAAGTGCGATGTATGATTCAAAAAGTGATATTTTTTGACAATTAAAATCAAATTAATATTGCAAAGGTGCTTCACAATCCATGGGGATTTTGGCTCGGTGTTGAGTTGGTTGTCAAAGGTCGCTGTGCTCCATGGCGTAATCTTAAACTTCTTTCACACTGACGACTTTCCCCGGGAAAATTTGATTGGCATTAGCTAGAAACTGTCTCTGATTGGTCGAACAGTCATGGCGCAAACACGGACTACTGTGCCGTACAAGTGTGCAGAGATGATGAAGTGGGCGTACATAAATCAAAACCACCGTGTGCCCTGTGATGTTTTAGTGGACCGATCCATTAAGCCCGCCCCTAAACATAAATTGACCAATCACAGCATTGGCTACATTACCACTGTACATTGTGGGCAGTGCAATTTGCGTCTCTTCAACGCCACACACTGAACGACGTGAACGCGCACGCTTTAAGTACGCGCACACGTGCTTACATTTTCCGATAGGATTTTATCGTGTCGGCCTTTTTATCAGACTTTTGGTGAGGTGGCCAAGGCTGTAATTGGTCAACACGGAAGGGGGTGGGGCTTAATGGGTCGGTCTCATAAACAAAATGAAATTGACTGAAAGCAAAAAACAGGAATTTTGAAATGCAGCCTAAAACAAACAAACAACCCCCCCGGATTTGAACTTATAGTTTGTTTGTTTTCATCGGTTGAACACCAAGATCCTTCGCCAGAGAGTCCTAAGAAAGAATATCAGACAGAAATAAATTTAGATAGTTTTGAATTTTTTATTGTCAAAGAAATCAAAGGAGAATCTCAAATCATACTTAAAGTTTCTTTGGGATATAAAAGAGAACAAAGTTCATGTTTTTATTCATTTTATCTTTTCAGAATGGGAAACTGCACACAATAGTTCCCTTGAAATTGTGTCTCAAAAAATAGTCACAAAATAATTTTAGAGAAAAACCCCAAGGTGCACAAAAATAAGTGGGACAAAAATCCCTCACCATTTTCTGGATTAGGTTACGATGGTAGAGCACTCCGCCGTCAGCGTCCACTTTCTTCATGTGTGTCCTTTCTGGATCACCAGCGACAAGGACTTCTATCTCCCCTTCTGCCTAATGAGACCACGAAGGGGGAAAATACGAATTATGGGTTAAACTTGCCCGACGGCCACCTCCCACCCTCTTGTTTATATTGGTATAGCCTGCCCCTCACATCGCACCCCTTGACAGTGTGTGCACCAGTCCTGCTCAGTATTATATGCATTCTGAGTCGAGTTGACCAATTTATGGGCGCGTACGGACATACGTCCGTGTGGAGGCAAATTTAAACTCACCATGTGAAGACGTCTGCTTGGCCAGCGTGCTTTGCGAATTGCTGCTTTGGCAATCATATTTGTTGAGAATTGTGGAAGATTTTGCCTGGACTCTGCACGAGGAAGCCCTGTTCTAGACCAAGTAAGTTGTATAGGCAACGCACAGATTATTCCTAACCCTCAATGAATGTACATGTACTTTTTGACCATTAACATTTTGTTAACCCATTGTAATTTCAAAGTGTAGACCGAGACCCAAAGGGGACTGGGGTGCTGTACTTCTATTTTGAGATTTTGACATTATCGGTCGTACTAGCTCCATAAATAGTGCCAATTATACGCTGGAATGGTACTATTCATGGGGTTACAGTCGTGTACCAGCTACTTCTACTTCTACTTCTATCAGCAGGATCCTCAAATTAGGACGTTAACGCCAAGGAGCAATCATATTTAAGTGTCTTGCTCAAGGACACAAGTGCCGGGACCGAGACTCGAACCCACATTGTGATGACTTAGTACACGACCGATGGTGTCAAAATCTCAAAAAAGGAGTAAAGCGCCCCACAGTTTACTGGTGGGTCTGTTTCGAACGATATGAAACTACTGGGTACCAGACTGTTTATGATATCATGATATCATACCTGTGTTCTGTTGATTTATGCAATACACAGTCTAGCACCATGAGGACCAATCAGTGGTGTACATGTATTATTATTTGAATGATAGATATAGGGCCAATCAGTTGATTCCAGTATATTTAAGGGCTATAAAATACATCTATAGTCACCCCTCCTCCACCGTTTGACAATCCAATATCATCCACTGACTTGGTTTTGAATGATTAGAAAAACTATGCCAGCCTGTGCAATATATAGCGTGGTGAATGCATATGTACCTCTTAACCCTCCTACCATCTGACAAATCATCCACTGCGGTTTTGAATGATACATGTAGATATTGGCCTATACATATTTATTTTTCCAAAAGACTAAATTTTCATGTTTTTTCGCTTCATATTTTCACCATTCTTCAAACATAGTTAAAACGTGGATATTTTTACTCAACTACTTGTTCGATAGCTATTAAATACAAACTGAAAAGTTGGTGGCCATTTTGAATAAAATATGTATTATATAAATACAAAACAATAAAGGTCCTCACCTAGCCCATGTTGGACTCCTCCATTGCATACAATGTCAGTAGCAGTGTAACGGAGGCTGCTGTCCTACAGGGCTAGCCCTTACCTTTTTGAGAAAAAAACAGGACTACCAACCTTTGTTTTGTTGTTTTTACTTGGCCCAAATGTTATACTATGCCAGTCTGCAGTTATGTCAATGCATACTTTCTTGCTTAAGGACACAAAATAAACGATTGGGATTCGGACCCGAAATCCAATGACTCAATCTCAACCCTCAGAACTTGAGTTTGATGTGGTAGGCTGCTCAGCTTGGACATGCCACAACATTTCAATTCCAGCAATTTTTACAATAATGGTGATTTTGGGGTCCTTCAAATGTTATTTTCTCAACCTTCACAGTACTTATTTCAGTGAAGGTATTTCTCTGGACGATTGAGGTGTCAGGTCACTTCGAAGCTTGACACTTTGTACCTTAGACACTTTGTACCTTTTACAAGGTACAAAGTGACTTTGGACACTTTGTACCTTAGACATTTCGTACCTTTTACAAGGTATGAAGCGACTTTGGAAACTTCGTACCCCAAACACTTCGTACCTTTTACAAGGTACAAAGTGACTTTGCACACTTCGTACCCTAGACACTTCGTACCTTTTACAAGGTATAAAAAAGGTACGAAGTGACTTTGGACACTTTGAACCTTAGACACTTTGTACATTTTAAAAGGTACAAAGTGACTTTGGACACTTCGTACCTTTTACAAGGTATAAAAAAGGTACGAAGTGACTTTGGACACTTTGAACCTTAGACACTTCGTACCTTTTAAAAGGTACAAAGTGACTTTAGACACTTCGTACCCAAGACATTTCGTATCTTTTACAGGGAATAAAGTGACTTTGGACACTTCGTACCCAGACACTTCGTGCCTTTTACAAGGTATAAGAAAGGTATGAAGTGACTTTGGCCACTTTGAACCTTAGACACTTCGTACCTTTTAAAAGGTACAAAGTGACTTTGGACACTTTGTACCCAATACATTTCGTACCTTTTACAAGGTATGAAACGACTTTGGAAACTTCGTACCCCGGACACTTCGTACCTTTTACAAGGTACAAAGTGACTTTGGACACTTTGTACCTTTTACAAGAAGTGACTTTGGACACTTCGAACCCAGACACTTCGTACATTTTTCAAGGTACAAAGTGACTTTGGACATTTCGTACCTTACAGTACACACTTCGTAGCTTTTACAAGATGCTTCATACCTTCCCACGAATCAACTCGTACCGTTTTTGCTTTTTACAATGGACTCCGAAATTCATTTAGGAATTATGCCTCATTACCCACCAACACTTACAGGTTCACTGGCTCTACATTCATCCATTAGGGTGGTCATCCTTCCTGTAAAACCTGGAGCGAAAGCTTCTGTGTTGATGGCAATAAAACACTGGCCCTACATAGATTTTTAAAAAAATCACATCAAAGGAAGAATATTTTGTTGTATCTCCAGAAATAGCCATTACCCAACATGAATGTTTTTAAAATCTGCAAGAATGATGACGCTTGTATTGAGTCCGAGTCCAATACTCCAAGTCCTTTGAGTGTCGTGTCCGTGACCTTGTCATTTGGGCAACAGCGTAGTCGGAATTTTTTCAATGGGGTGGGGGAGGGCACAGGGGGAGCAATGCTTTCCATCAAGGGTTTTGGGGGGTGCACAGGGGCCATTTGAATTACATGTACAGAATCTTGATTTTGTTTCATAAGAGGCACCCAGGGGCACTGGAAAATTGTGGGGAGCACGTGTCCCAAGGCCCCCTGTGACTTCGCCGCTGCATTTGGGTAAAAAGACTTGACCCAAGCAGTGCCCTAAAGATGCGTAATACTGTAATGTCATGCATTTTAAGCTGTGGTTCAGTAAGTTGTTACTTTCTTTAGAAATTGTAAATAAAAAATTATACAAACAACAACTGCAGTCCAGGCATGTAGATGTCTGAAAGTTCAAAGCTGACTTCCCAAACTTTGCAGCAGATGGGCATGTGGTGTATTGTCAGGCTTGGAATTACACAGAGGCCATGGAGGTCATGGCCTCTGTTGCCCTGGTCTAGGCTTTGGTACCCCTTCCACAATTCCCCATAGATCAGCGGCGTAGCCAGGATTTTTTCAGTTGGGGGTGGGCACGGGGGGTGGGGCGGGCAGGGTCCATGTTTTTTTTTATGAATTACACGTATGTACATTTTGTTAGGGGGCACCTGGGGGGCACTGGAAATTTGGGGGGGGCATGTGCACCCCCTGGCCCCCCTTGGCTACACCGCTGCCATAGAATATTAGATGTAAAGATTTTCCAATGGAAGTGCCCTTTGCAAAATGGAAACGGCCTTGCCCTTTCAATGATGGTATTCCAGGCTTGGTAGCTTGACTGACGGACAGGATAATGTTACACAAAATCAGTGGGCCCCTCTCCGACCCTTTAATGTGTGATTAATTTGACTAACCAAATTAGCTACAGCATCTTTCGCCTTCCAATGTCTGACGAAGGGTCCAAATGCTGCGTCTGCCAGAATACCACAAAAGATCTCCACCATCATGCTCAACCCATAACCCTGCGAATAAAAAAAGATGAAAATAAAAGCCACCCTGTCACAAAATGGACCGATCTACATGTAGCTCCGCCCTTTAAAGCCCCAGCTCAACATTGGTAAGAAAAACATAAATGTTTGTATACTAGGCCTATAGGCAGAGTTTTCGTCTCACTGCGACAAAAACTAATTTTGCATCTTATTTCATTTATTATTTAAAAACGAAATATTTCAAGGACAATTTTCTACTGTCACCATTATCTTTATACCATGTTGAGCTGGTGCTTTAATTGAAGAGTCCCCATTTGCCTATAGGCTAATGCCTTACCTCATAATTATGGTTGTCACACTCAAACTTTTTCCAGGGTATTTTTGCTTTTTATTGAAGCTTTTTCTTACCTTGTATCCTCCGCTAATTTCTTTCCCACCAAGAGGCATCAATCCCCCGTTCGAAAAGACATCTGCAGGATTGGTCGTTTCCTGAAGAATGCAATAAAAAGAATAATTCATGGAAATGATTCCAGCATACCATCTGAAAGAGTTGTAACTACAGCAAGCTATTTGTATACTACTGTAAATCATTCTAGCTCAAATACCCAAACCTAGCTCTATGGTTGTATTGTATACATTGGGTGTGATCCCTGGTTAAACGGCAATTTCAGGTTGTATGCCTTCTGACTGGCACCTCTCAACAAAGATACTAACTAGGAAGACCGCCAATATAAGGGCTGGATAGCTCAGTTGGTAGCATCAGTATGTTAAGCCGGGGGTCACAGGTTCAAATCCCACTCCAGTCAATTTTTCTTTGTCCATCCCCAAAATTTATTTCTACCTCCATGCCAAAATGTAATCAAAATCTATAGCGTTACAAACCCTTGTGGTATGAAGTGTGCATGACTTTAGATTTTCTGGACGAGTCAACAGAGAGTGGGTTCAAATCCCAGTCATGACACTTGTGTCCTTGGGGTAGACTCTAAACTATTATTGCTTCTCTCCACCCAGGATTAAATGGGTACCTGCGGGGGTAGAGATTGCTCAATTGTGATTGATTAGCAACAACTGTACAAGTACAAGATGAGCAAATTTAGCTGCCGGGGCTGCATACTCTTAACCCTAACTACCTAGTGATTCTCACTAGGAAGCTTCCTCAACCCATCAAAATCAAACAGTTCCCTGATTGGGACAGTACCAAACCCACCATACTCCAACAGTGCACTTATTGGAACAGTACACAACCCATCATACTCCAACAGGTTCTGGGTGTTGGATTTTGGCTGAGTGGGTACTCTAGGGCAATGTGTAGTTGTTTCTATTTTAGGGCACCAGTACCAAACCCATCAATATCTAACAATTGTTTTCTGCCAAACTTTTGATAGTAAATACAATACAATTCTTTTCATATTATAAATACCATTCAATAAACACAATTGAGTTCTGCAACACCTATAACACACCCCATGGCATAAATGGTAGGTTCCACTTTGACTGTTCTCTATTGTTAGACATGTTAGATGATATTCCAAGTACAGTCTGCCTTTGTGTTTATCTTCGTGTTTATCCATATTTAGCAATATTTTGACAACTGCTTTTTAGTTTTTGTATCTCATCTTCTCTCCATCTTGTTTGTCTGTATGTTGTTGTTGATTTTACTGATTTTCTGTGTTTGATTTTTAACTTGAATCAATATTATTTAGGGAAAAAAATTATTTGGGGCATAGTGATCTTGGTGAGGAATCACACCAACAATGTACAAAGATGTTTTGCAACTTACTTTTCCAGTCGAGTCCGTGCCCCACCCCTTGGGAATCGGTTCTTTCTTCATGTTGTTGAGTTCCACCTAGGAGAAACACAGCGCAGGGGTCAGAGAGGACCACAACCATTAAATTGTCTCATTCACACAGTGGCGTAACTAACGGGGGGCACGGTGGGCACGTGCCCCCCAAACTGATGTCCATGCCCCCCCCCCCCCAGTGCCCCCCCCCCCTATTTGAAATCTGGACTTTTGAGATTAAAAATTACCAGAATAAAATGTTACATTTTATGAGCATTTACGTTGTAATTTCAATGTTTGTAGAACTATTTTTAATTATTTACACACAAAATGTATTTTGTTTTACGTCAACACGTCAGAAAACACTGAAAAGGGGCTTGTTTAAGAAAAATACAAACGGAAACTACAGTTTTAATTGGCCGAAAGTGCCCCCCTCGGAAAAATGGTGCACCCCCTTGTGCCCCCCTAAAATTTTACCCTAGTTACGGCGCTGCATTCACATCACAACCCATAGTAGTTTGGGTACTCTTTGGTTAAGGGGGGGCAGAGGGTTAGGGTTTGTTTTGCCCAAAATTTAACACGGATAAACACACAAGTTTTTACCAAAAAAGTTCCTTTTTTTGGTGGGGGGGGGGTCATAATTATTCATTAGTGCAACATTGTTGTATTTGTATGATATGTTGCTCAGACCACATTAACAAATGTTGACGTTATTTATTGTTAATTACCTGCTTTTTAAAAATTATATATGGGATGAAATACTAACTGTTACCGTTTATTCATACAAAAATAAAGGACCTTTTGTATGTTTTAGCTCAATTTCATAAAAAATGGGACATGCAACTTTGTTGCACCGACGTGACAAAATGCTCATTTTGTGTCATGAATGAGCTGTTTTACTTTGACCCCTATATGTATCAAGAACTTGCAATTTGGATGTGGATGAACTCATCGCAAATTTGTATGAGGGCTGCGTTCTCGTCGGTCAGACTGCGTAACTTTTGCTTAAATCATCATTTTGAAGTTTGACCACCTTGATTTGTTCATTAATAGCCAGGGGAAACATCAGTTCCTAAGGATATATTCTTACGACGGCTTTATATTCATAGGTCATTATTTCTTAAAACTGGAAGGATTGCTCATCCAAAAACGCAATCTTTAAGAAAAGAGTAAACTAAATAAAAATGTTACCTTCCCAAAGGCCACGGTTGATGTTGCCATATCAAGTACAAAACTGTCTCCGTTTTCCGCTGGGGCAGCCATGGATATCGGATTTGTACCTATGAGAGTCTAAGAAAATGTTGAAGATTTGTTTGCAGTTTAGACAATGTGATCTGTGGGGTCACAGTAAAACCAAAATAGTTTTTGCCTGCCCGTGTGCACACATTTACATCTTTTGATTTATTTCATTTTATTTTATTTTATTTTATTTATTTGTTTATTTATTTATTTATTTATTTTTTTTTTTTTTTTGGGGGGGGAGGGGGCATAAATTTAGGGGATGGGGTGAGGCTCGAGGGTGAAGGGTTTGTGAGCAAGGGGGAAGGGGGCTCAGGATGGGTATAGCCTGGTACCATTGTACCATAAACATTATTCAGAATTGTGTATGGGTGTTCACTGTCTCTTACTACACTTCGAAAAAGAGGCCTTCGTGGGTCTGACTGGGCCTCCAGACCCCTGAAGACCTTAGTGACCAGAGTGAAATACCCTTCTTTTTTTTGGGCCCAGACTCCGGAGGGTGCATTTATAAGCTTTCCCCGCGAACCCCGTGACATAGCAACTGTCTCTACTGTGAGAAATTCAAATTTTAGTAAGGCATTGCACCAGACATTATTTGGGCCTACTAACTCGCAAATGGCTTCTTGCCGAATTGGAGACTTTCGAGATGTTAGCAGGCGCCCAAGTCAGCTGTCCCTTTTTATTGTTCCCAGCGACGAGAACAATAGAAAAGGGCAACTCACTGGGGCACCCGCTAACACCTCGACAGTCTCCTATTAGGCACACTAACCTTTCTTGCTCTTGTTGGGACAACCACAGGGGACGTATTTGTGAAAGACATACCAACTAATCCAGCGTCGGCGCATCGCATGGCGTACCATCCAGCGATGCAGTAGTGATTCGAACCTTCAGGAATGTGTGTTTAGGAAAAAAAATATATTATCTTGTCTGATGTCTGATGGGTACTGCACCAACACCCCCCCCCCTTCTCAGGTGTTACACAGGCAGGGTTGGTTGCGTGCATGGAATTGCCAACCTTGCCAGAAACACTGGGGCGAACCCCTTCTCTTTACGATAAGTGTACTGGGTTCTTTTACATGCATTACACAACACAAGGGATCTACGGCTTTATGTCCCATCCGAAGGACGCAGCAATAATGGTTAAGTGTCCTGCTTACGGACACAGGAGTCAAGATCGGAACTCAAACCCACACTCTGCTGATCAGAAACACCAGAGCTTGAGTCCACGACATTCCAATTAGTCTCAATCTGAAAGCTGACTGATTACAAAGCTCATACTAGTACTAATCCTCCAAAGAAATCCCTCCGACATGCTGTCAAAAAAAGTCAAGAACTGAAACATTTCAAGGGGCACCAAGGCAATGACTAGGGGCATGGAGGCGATTGCCTCAGTTGCCTTCGCCAGGCATGCTTATTTGAATTGCCGCAATTGAAATAAGCTCATTTGCATGTAGACCCTTTGCACAATTATAGGCAGCCATCGCTTAGGATAAACAATGGAAATGGGCACATGTAAGCACCATCAAGCACAACTCTCAGCCATTGATAGGTCTCCCTTTGACCTCAGTGAGGGCGCTGTTTGAGCTTTTGACATCATTGCAAGGGGGTTATAAGAAAATGCATAATCCCTTCAAAACATAAACTGTTTTGGGGGTGTTTTCTCAGAAAGCTGCCTCAGCGAATTTGATAGGCTAAAATGTTCACAGAGATCAAACTTTTGAAGTGTGGCCACTAAATGAAAGTTGAAAAAATAGCTTTGATTTATGGAATTTGAAGACTTCTGTGAAATCCTCTTTTGTAGAGGGTCAATGAACTTTTAATGATCTTTAGCAGTGGTAACCAGACATTTTCATTGGGGGTGGCAAGTGAGGGCAAAGGCATGTACTACATTGGGGAGTTTTTGATGTACATATGCACATTCAGTTGTGCATTTTTTTCAATCTCTTTTGGGCAAGGGGGGAGGAGCAACGGTTATGAGCAGGGGGCTTGCGATCCCACCCCTGGTCCTTTGAGAAAGACTCTCCTGGGGTCCAAACTTGATGTCATTTACTCTTTTTACAACTTTTAATGTAGTCCACTTTTTAGTGTGATATTAAACAGACTATTGTATAGCCCCCTCTGGTGTTCAATTAATGAAAGTTACTTAGAACTGCATTTCCTACTCAACCTTTAGCAACGACCATTCCTATCCCAGACTCCTTTGCTTTCTTGATGGCTAGATCCGTACAGAATCTCCCAACGACAGGTCCAAGTACGTTGTTGCCGTCCACCCATGCTGTGCCTGCCATTTCTTTCAAGATCACTGGTTCCCCGTCTTTGGCATTGGTTCCACTCCTGATATCATCAACATACATCTCTGAAAATCAAATTTGAAAAAAAAATGTAAAGCTAAATTTAATTCCAGAACTAATTTTCACCACAAAAAATTCTTACACGATAGATGTCATGCCCCAAGTTTTCAACCTCTTGCTTACACATTACAAGTTCCCCAAAGTATTAAGAACTGTCCTTAGCTGGGGAACAAAGGCGGTGTAGGCACAAGTACTCCCTCACCCCCCCCCCCCCCCCCACTTGAGTGGCATAGCAAAAATCTTTCTTTTTTTGCGGGGGTTGGGGGATTGGGGGTGGGGGGGGGCAAAGGGGGCACATGTATTTGTAGAGGGGTAAATTTCAGTTAAAGAAATTGTCTGATTATAGCAAATTTCACGGGGCCTGACAGGGGGCAAGCAGGGGGGCAAGATGTTCCACGGGGGGAGGGGGGAGCAGCTGCCCCCCTTTGCAGGTACCCTCAAGCAGGTGGTTGGGTTACCAGTGATGAGACGTACCGAGTCTGTTCATTCCATGGCTGAAGTGTCCCCGGTAGTCCGCACAAGCGAGCAGCACCGCCAGGTCTTTAGCATGGCTTGGCTTAGCGCCCAACGCCACAATGCATCTCTCTACGAACAACTCTACCTCGGTGAGCGGAACTAGTACATAGTCACTGCAGAAAGAAAAAACTTCAAGTCAGTTAAAGATGATATCTCATTCCATTGGTTTTTAGCAGAGTAAATGAATTTCCATTCTTAGTTTTCATTTAACACACCACCTAACCAACTTGTGAAAAATTCATCGAATTCAGTGGTTAAGTTCAGTCAAAACAACCAACAACAGCTTAATCCGTTTTGTTTGGATTTTCATGCACATCAGGCTTATTTTGCTTGTGGCAATCAAAACAAGCAACGGTGATTTTGAGGGTCTTCAAATGCTATTGCCTCGACTATGACACTGCAGAACTTCAGCCAGATGGACTATTTCTCCTATGGAGGATAGCTACTGGCATGAACTTGTTGTTTACCAGTGAACGCAAGTAGAAACATTGAGTTTTGAAATTAAAGGGGCTGTGTGTGTCGTCATGATTTGTAGCAGTGAATGGAATAACCCAGTTACTTTGCACGCGTGCGCGCCGGCGGTCACATCACAGTTTGACAAAGACGGCACCCCTTGTGATTTGACCGCAAGCGTGCGCGTGTGCAGTATCTGGGTGAGAGTTCATCTTTCTATGCACTGCCACAGGCCTGCTATAATCATGACGACACAGCCCCTTTAAGCAGTTAATTTTTCCTGTAAACTTTATCTGTAATATATGTTTACCTTTTATTTTTGTACAAAATTGTTGTGTTTTTTTTTAATCCTAACGTTATCTGATTATAATATCAGCTGATCAGGTCTATTGCATTTCATATTTCCTCCATCCATGTTTTGGGTGTTGCCCTAGGGACAAAGGGAAGTTCCCTGAACATGCTGAATACAGAATTAAATTCAATGGAATTACAATTAGGTCAACAAGTGTTCAATTGATGATTTTTTATAATCCCCCCCCCCCCCACCTTGTTTGGCCTATTATTGTTATTAATATTATTAAAATTGTGTTTTTTAGTGTACTTTAGTCTAGACTTACATGCTTTCCGATTTGGTTGTTATCATTTGTTGATCACCTCCGCCGCTCCCCTCCATCATGTTCACATGTGCTTTAAAAATTTACCACACTTTTATTTAGTTCAGCCCAACAACTCTAAAGTTCCATTTTATACAACTGTAGGCCTCCCCCTAATATTGTTTACTGTATCTTGCACCTCGACCAGAACCTGTTTGTTGCGATCAGTAAACAATTACCCTGTTGAGATTGCGTAACGCATGACTGACTAGATTTCAGTGACCCAGCCCCCCCCCCCCCCCCCCCCCCGCCAGCATCTTTTGTTTTATGCAGTTCAGAATTGCCAGCCTCGGAAAAAATATATATATATATTTTAAGGATTCCTTTTTTGGAATCGATTTAAAGAAAACAAATCCTACAGTGAAAATCATTATGACTGTGGCAAATTCAGCCTGCAAAAAAAATATATATACCGCCCCCCCCCCCCCCGCCCGACCCCAGCTAAAGTTCAACGCGCCTAACTACAATTCCAACGCCAAATGTGGATAGTTTTCCCAAATATAGTTATTGCACCCAAATTAAAATATATGCGGAATGGACTTTGCCCAAAATACGAATAACAAGTTTGCAACTGTAGTTGGGATAGAACTCTATGAGTTGGGCTTACCCTGCTACAGTTAGGAATCACCTAACTGTAGTTGGAGTTTAGTAAGATCATGAAAAGTGGGCGTTTTACTTGAGTGATTAAAAAAAAAGTGAACCACAAATCCCATCCACCAGCCAGAAGGGTCAGGAAGACTGGGCTATTATTAGTACCATTAGCGGTGTCTTTTGTGCATGTATTTTCCGTTTATATATGCATTCGCTAGTCACACCAAGAACAGTTTTTCGTTGTTGGCTTCGGTTGGAAGGTTGGAGAAGGTTATCATCGCACACAATGGCAACTGACGGGTAAGTTGGTGGAAAGTCCGAAGGAGACTGAAGAGTTTGCCGCGTAGCGTGTTGGTGGTGGTTTTGTCGTGGGGCTTGAAAGCCAGTCTTACGGCGTTGGAGATCGAGCGTGGCCGGTGTGTTGTTAGCCCCATAAATAGTGCCAAATACGGACTACATCCAAAGGACTAGGAGCGGAGGTAGCTCAGCATATTGGCACTTTTTGATGGGGATAGTGTTGTATAATCACAAGTTTGTCTCAGGCATTGGGTGGTTTTTAGCGGTCTAACCGAAAAAGGATTGTCTTTAGTCTTTGACTTTGCTCTGACTGTATTCATATCATAATTGATAATGTTATTTAAGGTCTTAAAATAAATCATAAATGTCTTGTCCTAGTCTTCAGGTAGGTCTCAGCTCACTTAGTCCTACCCTGCCTGGCTGGGCTAGCCAGTCTGAAATTAAAATAAAATAGGTCTAAATGAAAAAACTAGTACTAACTTTATATTTAAAATTTTATACTCTAGCCCCTAGCGTGATTTCATCACCACTACACTAGGTGTCATGCGCACATGCGGAGGCCATGGCTGCGGTGGTGGTAAAACACCATAAACGAGCTCTGCTTGGATTGGTGTTTAGAAAAGACCAGGGCAAGCCCATGTGGGCAGAATCTGCAAAAAAGTGCAATGTTCCATATGGATATCATACATGGACAAAGACCTGGGCAAGCCCATCGTGCCTTTTTCTTATGGGGCTAACAGTGGTGTGTCACATACGTGTTTACGATGCATCTGCCTAGTGCACAACTCATGCGTTTGCCAACCAATTAGTGTCTGTATATATGCGTAAATGTTTTTAGCATGCTTTATGGGAAAGGCTATATATATGAGAAATACTATTTCTCAAATTTAGTAATTGGTTATTGTGATACAATAAATGGGAAAGACTTTTGAAAGCAAGCTAATGTGGGTAGAGTATGAGGGTAGAATACGCGGGTTGAAAATGCAAGCCCATGTTGGCAATCAATGCAAATTTGTGGGACAAGGCAAATTAGTGAAATTATGTAAAGTTGTTTTTGTACTTTTTTGTATATTCATCTACATTTTGTATATTCTGTACATTTTGTACTGTTCAGTACACTGTAGCTACACCATGTACACAGTAGGCCTACTATCGTTAAACGTTGTTACTGTTACACTGTGTGACTGTTAGTAATAGTGTTACTAGTCTTAGTCAATGATTTAGTTCTTAAGTTCACATTTTGTACTGTACAGTATACTGTAGCTATACAGTACTACTGTTACACAGTGTTACTGTTACACTGTTATACTGCTACACTGTGTTACTGTTAGTAATAGTAGTGTTACTACGTAGTCTTCAGGTCTTAGTCAATGATTTAGTACTTACATGGCGTAGTTCACATTTTGTACTGTACAGTATACTGTAGCTATACAGTACTAGTTATACAGTTAACGTTACACTGTTCCACTATTTTATATAGTTATTACTAAATTATTATTATTATTCATCGACCTTGACAAAAACACTATACATGCAGTAGAATAGAGATCAACAGTGGTTCACAATAAATACAAGGAAGATATAAATACAAAATAAATACAACATTCAAACAAAAATAAACAACAACAAGCATGGTCTGGAGGGCAACTTACATGTAGAGTAAAATAAGGAGGAGCGGGTAAAGAGAATATGCAGCAGGCCTTGAGCTTAACTGAGGCCACCGAGGCCATTGGCCTCATGCCCTGTCGAGTTGGCCAGCATGCCCTTCGGAAAAATTGCACTGTCACTATCAACTTGGCCAGCATGCCCTTGTACAATTTCTCTGATTTGGCCAGCAAAGGCCTGCCCCCGTTTTTTTTAAGATCGAGGCGCGCATGCGTGCTTAGTAACTGGGTTTAGTCCGTTTACTGCTATAATCATGACGACACAGCCCCTTTAAACCCTTTAAAGCCCCAGCTCAACTTTGGTAAAAAGAAAAAGCATAAATGTTCACAGATTTACATATGTACCTTACTGCTTCCTGAAGTGTTGTCGTTTCGAAATGAAATAAGAAACGAAATAAGATCCGAAATTAGTTTTCGTCTCAATGAGACAAAAATTCTGCCTGACAGGAATGCGTTTAAAATTGGTTTTATTACAAATATCTTGATTTGTGCAAAGAACAGAAGCATTTACAGACTTGTTATCAATGTTGAGCTGGGGCTTTAGCATATAAATTTGCTTTCTTTTTACAACAAGTATTTCAAGCATTAAACATAGCAAAGTTATTAACATTAGGCTAGCTGCCAGACATGGTGTACGAAACATTTTGTCGTGCCTGTCTGGCAAAAGCTTTTTTACAAGTATAAAAAGACCCGAATACAACAAAAGCTCCAGCTAAGTTCAAATTGTATAGTACACATTTTGTGTGCCAGGTTGGAGTCGTATAGTCACGATCTAACAAGAGGTTAAACAAAATGTGCAAATACAAGGATTAGCAATTTGAACTTGTTAGACAACTAAACAAATTTGTTTAAATATTATGCTAAGTTTTTGAAGGTCCTGGTGCAAACTGCTGTATAGAATGTGAAGATATAGTTTGGTTTCTACCCTTGCGCAGTAGTTTTATCCGGTTTTGATGTTGGGATTTTTTTATTGAGCTTTTTATTTTTATTTCTTTGGGGGTTTTTTTCTTGTCTTTTTTGCTTTTTTGTGTCAAATCATATTTTCATTTCATAATGATAAAAAAAACCTTGGCAGTTAAATTATGTACAATTTACAAAAGGTGAAAGAATTTTTAAGTTGCACTAAAAAAAAAAACTACTGAAAAGAAAAGAGTTCAATTGTGACATAAGAAAGCATTGTAGGCCTATCAATCAAATCTGACTCACAGATGGCTTTGATTGCTTTGACCAGATCATTGAGGCATTTTATTCAGATGTATTCAAATGTATGTATTTATTTTATGCCTCATCAGAATGATACAAACATGATAGTGTGTACAACCAACCCCTATTAAGTTTGCAGGCTGCCCTCAGAGTCAGACTTTGTCATCAATTAGGCCTACTTTGTTCAACAGAATATTCGCCCAATCTCTCTTTAATAACAATAGGAACTCTCAAATCATTAGTTATTCTAAAAAGTTAATTAAAATATAAGAATGGTAAGGCTGATGGTGCAGTGTGCTTACTTTGTGTAATAATTTTTCACTATTATAGGCCCAACATGAGAGTTCAAACCTGTGAAATTTTGGCTTAATCCGTTGCCCGAGTCAGGAGAAAATAGTGAAGAAGCATGCACACTTTTCAGCACGTAAACACATTGTCCTTAATTGTAATTGTTACAATCGAAATTAAAATGGGGGTCTTCAGCTAGAGAGGTTGCATGACCCCGGAAAAGTTCATTTCGCAGCCATGTTGGGTCCAGCCGTACAAATTCGATAGCTTGAGGCGTCGTCTGCTAAATGATTTCCAGCATATGTTTGTGAACAATATTAGAAAAAGGTGATGTCACGTGAAACCTCTCTATGCTATTTTCACGACATTGACAGTATTTCAGACAAATATTTCTATGGAAGATTTGTACTGGTATGAACTTCAAATCAGTAAGCTTCAGACTGAAATAAAGATAAGTTTTGATGAATACCAATCCTGTACTCCATTTGGCCTAAATCCTTTTATACACCTGTTTTGTTTTTGTTTTTTTGCAGAGACTATGTCCTGGTGTCCCTCAATGAAGCATCGTCATTCATGCAGAGAAGTATGGTGGCAGTCGGTGCCAAACCAAGTCATGCTAAAGACCTGTCTACACTACTTGCCTGTGCAGACTACCGGGGACACTTCAGCCATGGCATGAACAGACTCAGTAAGTCTCCCAACCACCTGCTTTCTCAAGAGGGTACAGCAAGTGGTTGGGGTGGGGGCACCATACAAAGTGTCAAACCCTACTTATACACACATTTTATAAATAATAATAATAATAATAATAATAATAATAACTTCATCACACCCTATGGGCGTCTCAGAGCGCTTAGTATTTTCTTCCTGCAAGGTTTGATGAGTTATGTTTTTGAAGTATGAAACCTGTTCCTTTACATAGCACCATGTAATGGTTCACAAGGTGCTGTGGCGCAATCTGCAGCCGATCAAACCAGGAACACCGGGGCGAACCCCTTCTCTTTGCGATAAGTGTCACTGGGTTCTTTTACGGGTGCATTACACAACACATGGGACCAACGGCTGTACCTCCCATCCGAAGGACGAAGCAATAATGGTTAAGTGTCTTGCTTAAGGACACAAGTGTCACGACCGGGACTCGAACCCACACTCTGCTGATCAGAAACACCAGAGCTTGAGTCCGGTGTTCTTATCCGCTCGGCCAAGACACGCCACAAAATGGAAGGTCAAAGGTCAAAGTCATGGCATCTTTAAATAAATATTTCTGTTTTTTTATCATTGTTTTTAATCATCAGAGATGTATGTAGATGATGTAAAGAGTGGAACCACTGCCAAAGACGGGGAACCAGTGATCTTGAAAGAAATGGCAGGCACAGCATGGGTGGATGGCAACAACGTACTTGGACCCGTCGTCGGGAGATTCTGTACGGATCTAGCCATCAAGAAAGCAAAGGAGTCTGGGATAGGAATGGTCGTTGCTAAAGGTTGGTAGGAAATGCAGAAGTAGCTTTCATTAATTGAACACCAGAGGGGGCTATAACTCGGGGCTTGAATTCGGGGTGAAATTAAGCATTTAGAGAATATTTATCTCATTTGTCTATTAATGGGTAACCGTACTTCAATACTCAACAGAATTTGGAAGATATTTTTTTAATGAAAGATTTAACAGTGGGGTATTATTTAAAAACACAAGACCGCCAGACTTGTACAATTGTAAGTTTACTGGCCTGACGCTAAGATCCATGCAATACTTGGATGGGATTCGAACCTATAACTCCCACATTCTACAACAGGTATCTTAAACAAGAGACAATCGGGTATGTTTGTCTAGAGGCCAGTTCAAATCCATTTTTCTTGGCATGAATTTTCTCTTTTTTACTCGCCATTTTTTTGTAATTTTTGATGACAGGGTCTAACCATTATGGGATAGCAGGCTGGTACACCATGCATTGTGCTGAAGCTGGTTTAGTTGGTATGTCAATGACGAACACATCTCCACTAGTCGTACCAACTCGTGCAAGAAAGGTTAGTTTGTTGGGTTGTTTGTTTGTTTGTTTGGTTGTTTGGTAAGATTTCTTTCACTGAATATAAATACTCAACTAGCAACAGCTAGTTTAAAATCACCATCATATCATTCAAATAACAGTTTTTTAATGGTATATATTTTCCAGAAATAACTTATTGCTGTTTCAATGGAATTGCTATTATTGTTATTGTTATTATTATTGTTATTATTATGAGTTTCTGGTAATAAAACCAAGGATGCCTCAAAATTGAACTCGATCACTGTAGCTCGGAAACCTGAGGGAACCTTTAGATAAGGATGCATTTTATCTGAAGCAGAAACACCGGGGTAAACCCTTACTCTTTCACAATAAGTGTTCTGGGTTCTTGAATGTGCACTAGCCATCCTAGTACACGGGACCTACGGATTAATGTCCCATCCGAAGGACAAAGCAATTATGGTAAAGTGTCTTGCTCAAGGACACAATCATTGTAACCAGCCAGGCTGGGATTCGAACCCACATTCTGTAAACTACAAAGCTTAAGTTTGGCGGACTAGATTCCTTTGCCACGACATCGTAGTACCTTCTTTCTTTTTTTTTATATTTAAAAAATTCAAAACAGATGTGTTATTTACACAAAATGTCAAATTCAAAACAGATGTTTTATTTACACCGATGTCAAATTCAAATCAAATGTTTTATTTGCACAGATGTCATATTTGTTAGATAGTCACTAGATGACTCTTTTATTTACTGTTTATCTTGTATGTTACCCAGCCCCTCTTAGGTACAAATCCAATATCCGTTGCTGCTCCAGCAGAAAACGGCGATAGTTTTGTGCTCGATATGGCAACTTCTACCGTGGCCTTAGGAAAGGTAAGATCTTAAAGGTTTACTGAAATAGAAAGTGTTAATGCTTTTATGTTACACCTTATAAAAGGAATGCAAAAAATAATTTCTTACATGTGAATCGTTTTATAAAAATCATAAGGTGCAACATAAAAACATTAATACTTTGTATTTCAGTAAACCTTTAACCCTCCTACTCTTTGTACCATTTTCCAGCGAGTTGAAATGACATTTGAAACCTTTTTTCATCACTGCACGTAGTGAACAGAATGTGTACATGTGTGTATGCATTAACAATGCATGATATCATATTGCAGGCAGGCATAGTTTATTTATCAATTAAAACCCTGATATTGAATGGTCAGGTAGTAGGAAGGTTGGCTGTGTAGTGTGTAGATACATTCAACATGTGATGCCATAATGCAGGCTGGCATATTTTAATCATTCAAAACCACAGTGGATGATATTGAATGGTCAGACAGTAGGAGGGTTGACCGTGTGCTGTGTAGATGCATTCACTACATGATGTAATGCAGGCTGGCATAGCGCATCTGTCATTCAGACCCACAGTAGATAATATTAAATGGTCAGACAGTAGGAGGGTTGACTGTGTACTGTGTATGCATTCACCACATGATATAATGTATCCTTTATTGACATATATTTTTATTGATGTTCTTCTCATTACTAGATAGAACTGAACAATATGAAGCAAGTTCCAATACCAAAGGGATGGGGCACGGACTCTAATGGAAAGGTAGGTGAAAAATCAAGACAAAGTACAGCTACTGTTACTTGTGTGTTCACTCTATGAACAAGATATGGCATGGGAGAAAGTGGAAAACTGCTGTCACTATGCTTAGTCTCTTTGAATCAATATAAGGTACAGCGTCTGAAATGTTTGGCATAAATGATATCGGTATGCTTACTCTCTTTGAATCAATATAAGGTACAGCTTTGGTATTTATGAGGTGCTTTTCAACCCATTGTATCAACGCACCTTATGGTATTGACCATGTTCATTCCCGAAACAACCTCAACTCCTCAGGAGTATGCAGAACCGGCGACCAAATTGCTGCACAGGTTGCTAATCTCTACCCTCGCACTGTACCTAGTGTACGCATGTGTGCCTATTTCACTCCTGGGTGATGAGAAGCAGTTATTGTTAAGCACAGGCATGCCATGTGTGGGATTTTAACCCACATTGAGTATGGAGTACTAGGTCTGTTTGAAATAAGATGCTAGTAGTGCTCGTGAAAGAAGAATTAATGGAAGAGTACAACAGTTGTTCAAGACCGATATGTATTTCAGTCTGTCAAACTTTGACTGTTTCTTTCCTATTTTTCTGTAGGAGAGTTTGGATCCTTCTGAGGTCTTGTCTGGTGGGGGATTGATGCCCGTTGGCGGCTCAGAAATCTCTGGGGGATATAAGGTAAGATTTTTGTCTTTCCCAAATCCAGCCAAATCCTACAGCAGTTATAAGTGAGCCGTTAAATCACACACTCATCTACAGCTTGACTTGAACTCGAGTCTGTAATTGAACAGTCGTGCATTCACACCCGCCCCGCGACGATTTGAAACTTTCTGAAATACTACTGTCAACACCCAAATAAAAGGTGATGATTGATAAACATAAATTAGAATCAACATTTTTTTCGAACGAAAATGATAATATTGAAAAAATGTCACAAAATGTGTCCCATCTTCGTGGAATGACCCATATACACGTATTTCAACATTATTTTTAATGCTATTATACCAGGGGTATGGACTAGGTATGATGGCAGAGGTGATGTGTGGAATAATGGCTGGATCTAATTTTGGCCCCTTTGTAAGAAAATGGAAGGCTAAAACAGACGCCCAAGCTAACTTGGTAAGCACATGTATCTGTTTCTATTTTTTTCCTCTGCGCATATGAACAAAATTTGATAATAATAATAATACAATTTATGAAGCGCCTATAACGACTTTTTTAAACGAAATGTAAACCGTGATTGTAAACATTTTGATTGCATCATATCTGTTGATTTTATTTCTTGAATGTGTTGATTCTATTGATCCTAATTATCGATTGTATCTGTTGACTTTATTTATGAAATGTTTGCACTTTATTGATTGTCTTTTATTTATTGTGCTGATTTTAACATGCGTGTCTGTTTACCGAATGTATGGATTAATTTGTATCATTTGTTGATTGTTTTGCTTATTGATTTTTGTGTAAAATCTGTTATCTTTGATTGTTGTGTATGATATTTTTACTATGACTCCTTGTTTTTTGATTTATGATTGGTTGAAGACTTTATCTGCGCTAGAAACTTTTGGTCACCTTGCCCATTCCATCATCTGTGATACAAACCCAGAATTTATATGAAATTTGATGTTTAAATAAAGAATTCAGTAGGATTTGAAACTGTGCATTGTTGAGAAAACAATCTAGTAAGGTTTGAAGTAACACCATGTACATGAGTAGGATTTGAAACTTTGCATGAGTCGGTGGTGCAACAACTCCATCAGTTCTTTTCAGTACAATCGCAACTCATAAGCGAGATTTCATGTACATGGTGTTATCACAAACCTTAGTAGAACTTGTCTTTGCATCGTGGTTTATTGCTTAGTATCTAAGGAAAAAAAAACATTCTCAAATTTATCAACCTTCTAATTTCAAACTTCTAATTTAGTTTTGTCACCGTTTTATTTTTAGGGTCAGTGTTTTATTGCCATTAATCCAGAGGCATTTGCTCCTGGTTTTCCGCAACGAATGTCAACTCTCATGGGTGAATGCAGGAACACTGAACCAGTAAGTCATCATAGAATTTTTAAAGGGACTCGGGAGGTAAGTTCGAGTGAACCAAGATTCCAGCAGAAATTTATCGGCCGTGCCTTACGGCCAAGGTTTTGTGCCATTCACGCGATAACGGATCTCATATTTTCTCGAAAGAGAACAATAAACTGTTGCTTTTTATGAGAATCCTAAGTGTGGGGTCTACTCCCAGTCATGACAATTTTGTCCTTGACCATAATTGCTTCTCTTAACCCAGGTGTATAAATGGGAGCCTGAGAGTGCTGAGGCAGTATTGTGTTGGATTAACCCCTTAGCGCTAGCTTAAGCAGCTTGGGGTTGTATGCTCCCTAGGGAGTTGAGAAAGTTGGAGGAAAGGTCTAAGTATGCCTGATGAACAAGGATAATAATATTGTAAAGTGCCTACTAGTAAGTCGACATAGAATTTTCAAAGAGACATAGGAGTTAAGTCCGAGTGAACTGTGATTCCAGCATAGATTCCGGCCTTGGGGCCTAATATTTTAGGGGATATCATAATTTCACGAAAGAGAACAACTAATCCTGGTGCTTTGTATGAAAACCATGTTGTCTTTGCTTTGTGAAGTCGGGGTTCATTGTGACAACGACATTCTAAAAAATTGTTCCAGCTGTGCCAAAAAATGAATCCCATCAGGGAGCATGGACAAATTACGGAAACTCCAGCGCAAAGTGGTTAAGAACAGTCCTAGTTTTGTTTGTTTTCAACCATTGTTTTTGTTTGTGCGATCTTTAGGCAGAAGGGGAGACAGAAGTCCTTGTTGCTGGTGATCCAGAGAGGAAACACATGAAGAAAGTAGACACGGACGGCGGAGTGTTCTACCATCGCAACCTAATCCAGGAAATGGTAAGATGGTAATGTAACTAAACACAGGAATCGTTATTCTTAAAGGCAGGATAGTGTTCCAAGTGCGGTGGGGTTGATGCGGCTTTGCAGCCTTGTACAAACGAGGCCCAACAAGAGTCTTGCTCGTATTGAAACCACCAGCTTGTGTCTGTCTTATACCCCACTGCTGGAATTCTAGCGATGATTTGCAATTGATGTAATGAAGCAGGGTTAAGTGATGTATCGTGTCCGAGCGGTATAGTGCATTGGACTCAAGTTCTGATGGCTGAATCATCAGAGTGTACGTGGGGTCGATTCCGGGTCGTGACACTTATATCTCTGAGCAAGGCACTTTACTTTACCATAATTGCTTCTCATAACCCAGGTGTATAAATGTGAACCAGTGAGTACTGAGACAGTAGTTTGTTGGATTAATCCCTTAGCGCTAATATAAGCAGCTTGGGGTATGATCTCTTAGGGAGTTGAGAAAGTTTGAGGAATGATCTAAGTATGCCTGGTGAACAGAGATAATAATGATTGTTGTAAAGTGCCTTGATAAAGTTACTAGGGTTTGTGCGCTATACAAGTATTATTGTTATTATAATTATTATTTAATTGATCCTGAGTATTGTTTTCTCTGATTTAAATCAACGTAATGAGACCGACGAGGTAAGAAAAATACAATCTGCTCCCTTCTTTGTACAGTATGTTCAGAAACAGCATCAGTAATTGCTAGCACACACGGGGGAACTTGTGTAGTAATTCTTGTTTTGTTTTGTTTCCTTTAGGGAACTATGGCCAAGGAACTTGGAATAGAACAAATGAAATGCTGAAGCTGGTTCGAGAATTAGTTCTGCATGAAGTCAAAAGCACAACTCACTTTCAACATTTCTTCCGCAAGTATTCATGATATATATCACATTTTTATAATACAGGCATAAAGTTTTATTTTTAAGTAGCTATCTAATTTATGTAAATTTATGCATCACATGATGCTGTACTCTCTGCCTTTTTCATACTGGTCAGGTTCCTTTATAACAGTACTGCTTTATAATGATAAAAACTGTCAATTGATATACACTTTAATGGAACCAGGCTATCAGATGGCTGCATCTTGGTCTGGTTAAGCATTAGATCCTTCAAAATGGTGGAGGGTTGGTCGCATGCAGCGCCCTCCTGCCTTGGCTAGCTCAGATTAGTGACTCGTTTGAACATATTAGTAAATCGGATTAGTAACTACATGTAGTTCAAACAGATTAGTAACTCATTCTACCAGATTAGTAAACAGATTAGTAACTCATTCTACCAGATTAGAAAACAGATTAGTAACTCATTCTACCAGATTAGTAAACAGATTAGTGATTGGTTTGAGCATATTAGTAAACCAGAGTAGTAATTAGTTCAAACAGATAAGTAACTCATTCTACCAGATTAGTAATTCATTTCAATGGATAAGTATTTGTTCCAACGGATTAGCAAACCAGATTAGTCACTTATTTGAACAGATAAGTAATTCTAGTAAAAATCTTAGTGTGATGTCGGGGGGGGGGGGGGGAAAAGTTAAATTTATGCTGCATTGTTTACTTCAATTTTGGGGTGAACAAAGAAAAATCGGCTGGAGTGGGATTTGAACCAGCGACCCCCGAATGATCGACTGGGTTCTACTAACTGAGCTATCCAGCCCTAATGTTGGCTATTGAGTTATAGCTCTTGCACTACCTTTAAAATCGTGTTCTATAATTTGTCAATTTTGGGTGAAAACCCCCCCAAAATTACCATATCGGGATTTGAACCTGCGACCTCCGGATTAAAGTGCTGGGTGCTTTAGGACTAAGCTATCTAGCCCTATTTTAGGAATCTCCCTATTTTGTCGGGAAAATCCCTGATTTTGGGAGACTTTTAGTATATATACTCTTTTAGCAAAATGACTGCAGTAGCTAAGTAATTTTTTACTGCAATTTGCTGTAAAAAATTCTATTGCAGCACTAGAAACGGTAAACTATTAATCACATCCGTATTTAAAGACGCCCGCTCGTCACCATTACCCGACGACTATTTCTGTGGCACAAAACGATCATGTACCCTTACATAGTTTACGTACAATGCGTGCGCAGGTCAAAGGTGATCTTTCGTGGCACGAGTTTGTTTGTCGCGCGTTGACGAGTGAGCGTCTTTAAGCGAAGGTCAACTTTTCAAAAAGTCGTCCAAAAGTGACAAATTTTATTGACGAAAATTCCAAGAAGTTTCGACTAATTTTAGATGATAGACAACTGATTTTCTGCAGAGTAGAATAATCATTTATTTGATCAAAAAGTTGCGAGTGAAAAGGGCAATCGTGCTTCGTAAAAATTGCAAATGATTAGTCAGTACTTTGGCGTAGGTTTGTTGTTTGTTTAGTTAAGTATTCTTTGCAAGAGAAACAAACTTCAGGTTCAAATATTTTCTCAAGGATACCAGCATTTCAGATAAAATTCCTCAGGACAAATCGTTTCCCCACAGCCCCATAAAGGGAGACAAATTCCTTCCACCTATACCACCTTACTAGCACTGACGCAGATCATTTTAACCCCCACATTTAACCCCTTCTATATTCACACTGTATAATTAATCTCCGGGCACAGGCTTATAGAGACTCTTTGGTTAAGGGGGCAGCAGAGCGGTTGATTTGCCCGAAATTTGACACAGATAAAAACACAAGTATCAAAAAATGTCTTTCTTCTTTTTGTCTTCTTGCTTTGCCCAAATTTCCCACACTGTTTTGCCTGAACTTGGGGGAGAGGGACTGCATAATTTTGAAGTTTTACAACCTCGCTGAGTTCATTAGCCAGGGGAAACGTCAATTCCAAAGGATATTCTTGCCAACTTTCTAATAAAAAGGATTTATTTTCCCTTGCTTTGCACGAATTTTCCCCACTGTTTTGCCCAAATTGAGGGGGGAGGGCAGTTGCCCTGCTCGCACGCCTATGTCCCCAGGGAAACAAAACCTTGGGACTTTCAACCCCCCATGTCACCCATGTTGTCGTTTCACATGAGCTTCATATTCCCTGGGGAATGTGAACCCCGGGGTAACTGATCTTGCTTTGCTCAACTTCAGGGGTAGCTCACTCATGAAGTAGCTCTTTTAATTTTCTTTTGTGAAGCTATTTGAAGCCCCTTCACACTACCGAGCAAAATCCCAGGGAAATGAAAACCCCAGGAAATTCCCCGGGGAATTTTAATCCCACCGCCACCCCCATGTTCGTTTTACACTTGATGCATTCTTCTCGGGGTGAAATGAACGCTCAGTATGCTAACCCTGGGGTTATTTGGCTTAACCACTACTCCCAAGCTTGGTGGTTGCCATTTCCCAAGGAAATGGCTAATTCCCGGGAGTTTGCCAGGGTTAAAAACCCAAGTGTGAAAAGATCAACCCGAGGTTTTCCGGGAAAATTTAGAACTTGTTTTAAAAAGGGCGTTGATTTTGATTTTTTTTTCTGTTACATAATTTTACGTGAAATCGCAGCGCTCAGTGCTTCCACTGATGTTGTGAAGGGACTTGATAGTATTATTTCAGTCGTGTTATATCTTTTATATCCAATCATTTGTATAGAAACATCATCTTTATATTTTTAAAAGTATGCTGAACACAATTCAACTAGGTATCGAGGCTGACAACCTGCTGAAGACGCTACATTATCTACATCTGGCAATGTTTTTAGTATTATCAATGTTTACTTGCTTGTTGTTGTTCTTTTCTTTGTTTTTGTTCTTATGTAAGAATGTTTCTGGAGGTGGAATTTAATCTTGCAAATAACCCAAATGATTTCCTTGTAAAGGAAGGGACATGATTGAGGATGACCGTTTGTTTAGGGGGAAAGTTTTCGTAACATATTGGACATATATAATTAATATTGTTAAATATATTTTCAGCTATTTTTGTAGGGGATATTTCTTGCTGGGCCACAATTATGAATTCAAATTTTCCAAAGTTTTGCAATTTGAAGGTAAAGATGTAATGTACGATTTGATTTGATTCGATGGTGGCATGTCGTGGCCGAGCGGTCAAGGGCATGCACCGGACTCAAGCTCTGGTGTTTCTGATCAGCAGAGTGTGGGTTCGGGTCCCGGTCGTGACACTTGTGTCCTTAAGCAAGACACATGACCATTATTGCGTCGTCCTTCGGATGGGACATAAAGCCGTAGGTCCCGTGCGTTGTGTAATGCACGTGAAAGAACCCAGTTACACTTATCGCTAAGAGAAGGGGTTTGCCCCGGTGTTTCTGGCAGAGTCTGGCAGCAATGCACTACCTCACCTTGTATCCCTTTCAAGGTGTTGTATTATGGTTGCTTCGTCTCATAAAATCATTCCTAACTATCTCCACCAGATTTGATAATTTGGCGCCAGGAGTGTCATTTAGGACATACGTGGCGCGTCATAAGTGTCCACCATTATTATTACAATGACGATGCAGCTTTTAATGGAATGAAATAAAGCTTTTTCGTTAGCTCCAATTCTATTATCAATCAAATTGATTTAGTGTTTTTTTAATACTTAGTAATGTTTAGTACACCAAGAGTGAGGTTACATTATTTAGGCGGCACTTTTCAATCTTCAATTCTCACCAATACATTGAAGCTTAATTATGTCGTTATGGGAACAATATACCTCGCCACACACCTTTGTTGCATCACCTTGTGCACATGACGTCATTTGAGTAGGGCGCCCTCGCCTAGAGGCCAAAATGAGGCTGTTCATTGGCCAATCCTGTGCGCTGCGCGTACAAATCTGTGCGTTTCCATCGTTAAATGACAATAATAATAACCATTTCACAATAACGTCTCAATGCGCTTTACATTCATCATAGTTTTACCTGTAAGATGGCGTCGTGATGACGTCAATGCACTTGTTTAATGAGGCCTATGATAATCCGTTTTATTTTTTATTTTATTTTATTTTTTCGTTTTGATGTGTGATTACAATACTGAATATATAAAGCGAGGTATGATTAATTTTTTTCGAGTGGAATTAAAACATTATTTTGTAAATTTTGTCTGTCGATTTGATGTTGGGTGAGAGTTCATCTTTCCATGCATAGCCATAGGCCTGCTATAATCATGACGGCATAGCCCCTTTAATATTTGTCACCCAGTCCCGAAAAATACTAAAACCATCCCCTTTCAATTTGGAGCCGTGGAGATTGCCTCCATCATGAACACTTTATGTTGGACCGTGAGTTTGTTGAGTTTATTAAGGTCGTAGAATTACCTCTTCATGTAAAATAAAATCGTAAGAATTGATCACATGAACTGATTTTAAAAAGCGAGTTCATCCGGCATTATTTTATTTTTCCAAAATAGAAATTACTACAATTTTACAATGCCATTTTGTTGTACGTTATTAACATACCATAACCGATATGTGTCCCTCCCAAAAAAAATTAATAAAATAAAATAAATAACTAAAATAAAAAATAAAGAAAGAAAATTCCGCATTCTACAACACTCTGCTTGTACAGAAGCACCCCCTAAAATCCCCAAAGAATTCCTGAGATTCCCAGAACACAACAAAGACACAATAGGAGAGGGTACACCCTGCCACAAATCCAGCACCAAATAAAAAATTTATATGAAGAACTGTGAAAGATATTTTGATAGAATCGATAAAGTTATAAGCTTTCATTAAAGGTACGAGCGGGAAAAAATTCCACAAATGACAGTTAATTAAAAACTAAAAAAGAATTGTTGTTGGAATCCCGACGTTATCTCACGTCCATCAGCCACAATTTTGCATGTAGCATGTATTTTGTGCATTGGCCGTTGCATTAATGGGAAGTTTTTTTATGTGTTTCGTTTTGAAATGGCCGTGATCATCTGTCAACATTCGTTCCGAGAAAAAAAATCTTTAAAACAAAATCTATTTCGGCGAAATGCAACGTTAAAGCCACAGCTCAACATTGGTAAACTGACTGTAAATATATGTAATTAAACCAACCTGTGAACATTTCAGCTCATTTCGTTGTTTCATTTTGCGAGAAAACGGTAAAAATGCGATGAGCATTTTTGTACGCATTCCTATAGGCAGAGTTTTAGTCTCACTGAGACGCAAACTAATTTTGAATCTTATTTCATTTATTATTTAAAAAAGATAACACAGGCAGATATATTTAAGGTTAGGTTTTCAACCATCATTGTCTTTATATCATGTAAGGTATATCTAAATCTGTGAACATTTATGTTTTTCTTACAAATTTCGAGCTGGGGCTTGAAGAGTCTCACTGTCCTACATCAAATAAAAGATAATGATTCTTAGATAAACATCCAGAGAGATAAGTTTCAACCTGAGAGCTTATTTAAACCAGTACAAATCCTTTAGTGAATTGTTTCAGTCTGAAATACTTCCTAAGTCGAGAGAACAGCATTTACACCACCGCTGCTTAATTAAATTGTGGCAATCGAAATAGGCAACAAAATACAAAACGATGTTTTTATGAAAAACGTAACATTTTAATTTGATTAAAATGAGAGGATCCGAATGAAATTACTCTTCAAAAAATCTTATGACTTTTTATCACTCTATAACTTTGAATACGTTCAGTGAAATGATTGTATCATTGGTTTTAATACATTTTAAAGGCAGTTCTTTTGTGCAAGTCCGTTAGTTGTCATATTAGTTTAGGTTTCAGTCGTTGGAACGCCCTCTAGACTTGGCGCTGATCAATGTTGTACTACAAAATCGCATTGTAACACGGGTTTTAGACGAAAGTCAGACTTGAGTCAAGTCTATAGCAGCAGCTGCTGACGTCAGAGGCTTGGCTTAAGACTGCAATGCACGCTGGATTCGTTCCAGAGCTGTGTAAAAAAAATCCAAAACAAAACTTTAGATAACTAATTATGAACAGCAATGGTATAGAGTACAACAGAAATCAATCCTAGAATCTGAAAACATTGCATACAACAGAGTTACGGCTCTTGCGATTGTGTGTGATACCAACTCTTTGAAAAACAAATATAGTTTTGAGTAATAAATAAATGCCAGCTTGCAATAATGATATCATGGGACTGATGCATACACGGTACATAGTCAACCCTCCTACTGTCTGACCTTTCAGTATTATCCACTGTGTTTTTGAATGATAGATACCGTTAAACCACTCCAGCCTGTAGTATAATAATATAATGTGCTGAATGCATCATGCTATACAGTCAACCCTCCTACTGTCTGACCATTCAATGTCATCCATTGTGGTTTTACTGGTAATTGTTCTAGAATGTATATGGGTTATTACATACCGATAGCCAGAATGTCTTGTTTCCGAGCATAAACTACCCGGAACCATCCTCTTTCACTCCCTTGATAAGATAGAGAAGGATTAAACTCGACACCCGCCTTAACAAACTTTTGATGGAGCTCAATTTCAGCCTCTGCAGTGAGAGATGGAAGGAACTGCCAAGAAAAAGAATTGAGCTCGGATAAATATTTTGAAAAAAAACCCGAATATTATTTAATGTAAAGTTATTAAATCTCTTCTAGGAAGAGATGATGGTTCTGAGAAGAACCGGGGTTGAAATATTTACAAAAATTAACCCAAACATGGAGCACTACGGCACTTTCTTTAAAGCCCCAGCTCAACATTGGTAAATTGTCTTTAAATGTTTCCAGTCTTTCCACACATCAAGATATTTGTAATAAAACCAACCTCTGAAAATGTCAGCTCATTTCATTGTTTCATTTGCGAGAAAACGGTAAAAAACGCATTCCTCTAGGCAGAGGTTTCGTCGCACTGAGACGAAAACTAACTTTGGATCTTATTTTATTTATTATTTAAAAACGATATCATTTCACGCAGAAATATTTCAAGGAAAGTTTTCTACCATCATTATCTTTATACCACGTAAGGTATATGTTTTTCTTCTTACCAATGTTGAGCTGGGGCTTTAAAGAAATGCACATTGGTTCTCCCACAAACGTAACTGGATTAAGAAACAAACCTTGGAAAAATCAGCCCAAACATAGAGCCCTGCGGTACCTCCGTAGCAGGGAACGCCAAGTTTTGTCAGTCCCTGAGTGAAGTAAGTGTGAACTTCCTTCAGTTTCCTCACCGATGTCGGCAAGAAGACATTGGTAAACCAATCTGAAGTTATTCATGATAAGACTTAGTGGTCGAGGTTCATTTGTAAAAAAAAAAAAAAAAAAAGGGTTGTTTATTGTGTCTTTATTTGATTTGATTTGATAGTTTAAACAATGTAGAATTTATAAAACGAACATTGCCCAATGCACAAAGGGCACATAATGAAAAGTAAATGTAAATCACTATTATGCAAACTATATGAAGTTGCGAGAATGTCTGTTTGACAGAAACACCTGAAGATCAGATCTTAGATGGGCTCAAGGTCAAATTCAGTTTTGTGATGCACTCATTTTCTGATAGAGTCCTTATGAAAGTTGGGGGAAAATTACAAGTCTCTAACCTTACGCTGAAACGATGTAAAATGCCATTGTTTGATACCCTCCCAGTGTGAATTTTGCCCTTTTTTTGTTTGAAGCAAACACAGAAAATTGTCTCGTTAACAACACATCACCTGTATCCGACAGCAGTTTTGCCATAATCTTCTGCCATCCAGTTGGAACCGTCTGAAAATGTGAATTAGCTTTGAGAGAGCGAAGTACGTCCTCGTTCCACGAGTAGTTCACGGAGACTCGCATCCCACTCATTGCCAGGTCCTGCAGAGGGGCGGGGGGAAGGGTTGGGACGGGAGGGTGAACAGTGACTTCATAAATATTGCCACATCATCATTGGTGCCTGGGGGAAGGACATTACGTTAAAGTGTGACTGGCAAAAGGCCGTAAGAAACTGTCAAGAGTCAAGAACACTGAGGGTTGAATGTTTGGTCGTTTATCTGCCATTTGTAAGTCATTCAGGAAAGTTAAATTCTGCATGGGAACGGAAAAACATTCTAGCAGCTAGTTCTAGCAACAAATACGTACAACATTTTTATGTCTTATACTTTCTGTTTAAAAAAACACCCATGTTATTGCTTGTGACCTGCTTGTGCAAAAAGTTGTGGTTTGTGTGCACAGAAAAAGGTCGTACAGCCTTACGACCTTCTTCCGGCCGGGTACACGACAACATAGTAAATAACACACACCGAAACATTACGTTGCACATGCGCCATTTTTCGTAAACGCTAGCATCTTCAAACATGAAAATCTTATTTTTAGGATATTTTCATAAAAAGTAGTAGATAAAAGTAAACCAAGCAAGGTACGACTTGAATGAAGGCTAATCTAACCTTGCTGAACGTCCAGAGGAAGTGAACTTTTTGCAAGTCTGGTATCTCGTCTTCCTTGAATTGGAAGATGCTGTAGTGCTGGACGCCTTCTTCAAAAATGCAGTTCATGTAAACCTCGTCTAGGACTACATGAAGATCGTACCTGAAATAATATATTAAAGGGCCATGAATAATGTAATTTATTTAGTATCCTTGAAAATGCACCTTTGTGTCCAATTTAACCTTTAATTTTCAAGGGTATGTTGGTGCCTTTTGTGTTTTGTTTTTTATGCTAATGCAAATTTACATATTCATAAGCAAAAAATGTGATGTAATTTAAGAGTGGGTTAGGTTGAAAATCGTAGGAATTTAAATTTTCAAGCATTTCTAAACTCTGCGGAAACAGCCATTTGTAGTACACCGAACACCTTGGAAGAAACAATGTGACGAATTTTGCTTTTAGGAGCAACTTACTTTTGGGCAAACTTGAGTAAATCTAGAACCAGTTGTCTGCTGTAAACGTCTCCAAGTGGGTTGTTTGGATTTATGAGGAACAGTCCCTTGACAGCAATTCCCTTTTTCAAAATCAAAACAATTTGATGTTTACTATATAGTTCGGCCGCATCCTGTAAAGTATGACTTTCGGCTCAGAAATTGTGAACTTTGAGCTAATAACATTTTTATGAAATCGGTTGGAAAAGAGCTTTCCAAACTATACACCCTACGCTTTAAAAACTTTCGAGTCGGAGCTGACCCAGATTCCGGGCCCCATGGGGTCTGACCAAAGATAATAGAGCGCCGAAGGCGCAAGATTGTGAACTTGAGCTTGAATGTGAACGTATCTATTGCTGGAACGTAAAATACGCATGGGCGCCATTTCAGCAAGTGCATGTTTTGTTTCCCATTGATAGCAATGGCCAACTGTCTGCACTGAAATGTTGTATCAATTGAGTTGCTTGCTGAAATGTCGTCCAGTGGGATTTCGCATTTCAGCCTGAGTTCCCCCCATCTTGCGACTTCGGTGCTCCATAATCTTTGGGCCTGACCCATTTCTGCGTCAGTATGACCAAAGATTATAGAGCGCCGTATAGGCGCAAGATGAGGAACTCTGGCTGAAATGTGAAATCTTACTGGACGCCATTTCGGCAAGTGAGCTCCATTGATACAGCACTGAAACGTGGGGACCAGTATAGACAACGACAATTGCTATCAGTGACAAACATAGGCAATCACTTGCCGAAATGGCGCCCATGCGAATTTCACTTTCTAACAGTAGATAAAGGCCCAGTTCCCCATCTTGATGCGCCTACGGCGCTCTATAATCTTTGGTATGACCAGCCATCTGCATCAAACTGACCCGAAACTGTGTCAAACTGACACAGAATCCGAATCGAAATCCGTTTTTTTAAGCCACTTTCCGGGTCAGCCTGACACAGAAAAAATTGGTGATGCCCACTGGGACTCGGAATCCAGGTCAATTCTAGCCTTTCGCCAAGGCCTTCGTGGCTTAGACATTCTGTGTAGCCTCGAAGCAACTGCAGCGAAGACCAAGTCGTGCAAGCTGACTTGTATTGGTCTTCGCAGCTACATAGCTGTCTAAGCCACGAAGGCCTTGTCATTTCTGACCCAGGAGTTTTTAGTGTACAGAGTGCGGGTTCCATGTCGAAACTGATGAATTTTGCACAGGTTATTTGCATGGTTTGTTTATTGGAAACTACTCTCTTAATGTAAAAGCGTGAAAACATCACTCTCTTGCCCGAGTGGTGGTGTAATTTTCACTCTTTTAGAGTGCAATTATCTCTAGTTTGCTCTTTTAGAGTGAAATTTGAGTGAAGTTCACTCAGAATCGAGTGAAAAAGAAAACATTTCCACTCTGAAAAGAGCTGTCCCCCATACCACTCTTTTAAAGAAAGTCTTTTCAGAGTGGAAATATTTTCTTTTTCACTCGATTCAGAGTGAAGTTTACTCAAATTTCACTCTAAAAGAGCAAACTAGAGATAATTGCACTCTAAAAAAGAGTTAAATTTACACCACCACTCGGGCAAGAGAGTGATGTTTTCACTCTTTTACATTAAGAGAGTAGAGGATGCGAATTGGACACTTTTGAACGGTCCTTTTTCACGGTTCTTAAACCAGTAGTACGCACGCTCAGAACTACACACGCAGTACTGAGCACGTGCGCGCACGATCTGAACTGTCAAAAAGGACCGTTGTCTGCTGCCGCCAGCGTCTCAAAAGTCTCCCATTGGGTTTCTCTTCTAAAATTAAAAGTAAAACTGATATTTTTAACTTGGTGCATTGTCTAAAATACAATCAAAATTAACTATAAGAATCAGAAGTTACCTCTTGGATTGCTTTCTTGTAAGCCTGCTCAGCACGCTCAACGGTCAGTTCAAATGGTTTGGATTCGTTAGAGTTCGGCTGCATTTTACAGAAAAAAAAATAGTGACTTTGTTTTGATAGAATTTAGATTAACGAAAAATGTTTTGTATTTATCTAGTCATTAAAAGTATTGCGCGAGAAAGGCGCAACTGCAGGCAGACGACTTCCGATCAGCTTGGTCAGAGTTGAGGGGTCCAAGGCTAGGGATGGGGTTGGAGTTCACGGGAGTATTAAAAACCCGGGGTGGAAGCGGGTAGGCCAACCCACCTCCCCAACCCACCCCAAGTACCTGTATTTTTCGACCCGGTCATTCGAGGACTTCCCTTTGCTCTCCCATTGGTTATTCGATAGCGAAGCGAGGACGTCGCCCGTCTCGTCTGCCAAACTACCGACTTCTCTGCTTTTTAGGAATTTTGATTCCGCACTTCTGAAAAACAACACGCTCAGAAACGGCAGATTCAAAATTTTCAGAACCATTCCCCGGTGCCCATTAGTTTGCAACATGACGCAGGCTCGTCGCCAGTACCCGACGGCCGTTTCCGCGTGGCAACTAAGACCATGCACATGTTCATGTACACCCGTGCAACGTGAAACAGGTCGCCTTTCTCACTGCAAGAAATACCCGACGGTTATTTCTATTCCCGACGAAAGCCTGTATCTTTAACTGTTAATGAAAACGTTTTTACGGGAAAAAAACCTACCTCTAAAGTGAGTGGGATCGGAACAACATTGACATTCACGCGGACTTTGAGACTGCTGTGAAGGCCGTAGTAAAACGGAGTAGGTACAAGTACAGACTCTGAAATTAAGGTAAGGAAGACAACAAAGCTTGAATCAAAGAAATGAATGAAAAATTTCAGTCGGAAATTATTGCTCTGGAGGGTTGGTTTTGGTAAAAATTTTAAAACGTTTGAATTACAACTCATCAAGCTCACGCTGTCTCTGTTGTAGTGTCCCCGAAAATAAATCGAGATTTCCAGTTTGCGATTGGTTATTTTTATGAATTTATCTTTAACGTGATTGAAATACTTTTCTATGATAACTTTGTATTGGTGAAAGGTAGTTATGATAAAGGATTGGTAGAGCTCATAGCGATGTGTTGTTATTTGTGATACAATATACAAATGACAAAAAACCTGTGAAAATTAGGGCTGAATCCGTCGTCCGAGTCAGGAGAAAATAGTGAACAACCGTGCACACTCTTTTCAGCATGTAAACACATTGTCCTTAATTTCGATTGTTATGAATGACAATAAAATAGGGGTCTTCAAATTCTATTTTCTCGACTTTGACAATATTTCAGACAGAAATATTCCCTCGGAATACCGGTATGAACTTCATAATCAGTAAGCTTTCAGGCTGATACTAATAAAACAAATTTTTGATGAATACCAATCCTTCATTCTAACTTTAAAGACGGATACACAAGTTAGACCGTACGCTTTTAAGTTTGTATATTTTATCAACCTTAACAGGGTGATGACGTATTAAAAAGTAAAAACACTTTCCGTGGGTATTTTTGTTTGATGATCTCAACTATGTTCACAATTGTACCGAATTTTACCTCCAGAGTCACAAAGAATCTGTCCAAAAGCCTCCAATCCCGAATCAGCGCCATTGAACACCACCATCTGATCATAACAAAATGTATATAAAAACGGTCAAAAAGTGAGACAGTTCGCGTCCATCTAGCCTCCAAACAGTAGCGAAACTAAGGGTGCACGTGCCCCCCCCCCCCCCCCCCCAATATATTGATGTCCGTGCACCCCGGTTGCCTCATTTGAAATCTGGACTTTTAGAGCTTATACGTACTAGTAATTTCAATGTTTTCAAAACTTCTTTTCCATTTACACGCAATTTATTTGTTTTTACCCCCACGTCAGATTTTCTGATTACGTAGTAAACGGCATAAAGAGAGCGATGAAAAGGGGCTTGTTTACGAACACAAATACAAACGGAAACTACAGTTTTAATTGGCCAAAAGGGCCCCTCTAGAAACACTGGTGCACACCATTGTGTCCCTTAAATTTTAGCCTATTCACAGCTGCCTCCAAAGAGCTTCCTTCGCTATTTTTGTACGACCCTTGTCAAGGCCAAAATCCATTGCTCTGTCTACCGTAAGATGAAAATCATCACTTACGGTGGCACTGTAAATTCTTGCTTTACGTAAGCATATTTCACTGATCGATTTATACAGCAAGGAACTTTTTGTGTGTCCTGTGTGCGTGCGCATTTTACGTACAAGCATTCTTTGCGTAATAGTAGCGCAGAAATGTGAGACTTTGGGCCACTAGGTGGCAGCAGACTTGCCAGGTAAATTGCTATAGAGAGGTTTCACATGACGTCACTCGAGGCCTTTTTCTAATAAACAGAAGCTGGAAAACATTCAGCCATTGAATTTGCACATGGCTGGACCCAACATGGCTGCGAAATGATTTTTTTCCCGGGGTCACGCAACATCTCTATACCTAGGTCTGAACATGCTCACCATTCCGAGAACAATGGATTTACCTGGTAAAGTCTGCTGCCACCTAGCGTCCCCAAAAGTCTCCTATTCGGCGCTAACCCTTTTTAGTAAGCATGAAGAGTGTTGACTGTAAGCGCAGAATTCCGGGGTTATAGCAAAACAATCAACTTTCAATTCCAAGTAAAGCTGTCAAAACTATAGTCAACAGTTTTGGGTTTTTTCCCCTGATTTTCTGGCTCAGGTGGCCGTACTTTATTTGGATCGACGGGCATGACTGCTCTTGTTGTTACTCGTAGGTAATCCGCGATGGCTTCCTTGAGTTCGGGAACACCACCCAGCTCCGAGTACATGAACATTTCATCCTCCCATTTCTCAGGTGATGTCAGGCATTTCTGCAGCTGGTGAATAAAAAACAACAGAAAGATCATTATGCGATTTGAGGAATGCATAGTGATATATCGATGTGATTTCGGTTTGCGGTTATTTTTTATTTATTTCATTTCATTATTTATTCCATTTGTTGGCTCAAGGTATCCCAAAGGTGAAATGAAAATAATAACGATGAATATGAATACCTTTGCTCGCAGTAAATCGAATACCAATCGGTTTTCTGACGTGCTCATGTTTATCACTCCCTGTAAAACAAACAAGGAGTAAGTAATAAATAAAAACAATTCATAAATCTTTAAAGGTTTGTTTTCTCGTGAAAATAATAGCTTGTCGGCTTCTTCCATGTGCCACACCCATGAGCAAGTTCGATCAAGGATCATAGTTGACCATAGTTCTAACTCTGATCGAACTCACGCTAGTCAACGATAGACCGATCCATTAAGCCCCGCCCAATAAACATATTGACCAATCACAGCATTGGCTACATCACCAGTGTACACGTGGGCAGCACAATGTGCGTCTCTTCAATGCCACACTGCACGACATGAACGCGCGCGCTATTAATAAGTACGCGCACGCATGTTTACACTTTCCAATAGGATTTTATCGTATAGGACTTTTGTCGGACTTTCGGTGGCGTACCCAAGGCTATGATTGGTCAATACGTATGCGGCGGGGCTTAATGGATCGGTCTCGACCAGCCTATCGAGGTTACGAAAAAGCCGTTATTATAAGCACAGTGCAGAGGGGACCAGTTATCAGAAAATTTCTGGGGGTCAGTATGACCTGGAATCTGTGTCAAACCATAGAACAAGGGTCAAACTGACGCAGAATCCGAGTCAAAATCCCCACTTTTAACCAGTTTCCGGGTCAGCCTGTTATAAGGTATATCTACAATTATGATTCAAACAAACGTTCGGTTCCAAATACCAAAGGTATCCCTTGCCTTTAAGTAATTTTTGTTCCTCCAAATCAGTATGGAACGAACAAGAGCTGATGTAATTGATGTTATTTTGTGATAAAGAGCCATTATTTTGATACCTGGTGCTTCCAGAAGCCCGGAGAGCTAACCTGGTAATGGCTCTGCTTATACCACGAGGTAGGAGTCAATTGCAGCCCCTCTGGGCACAGGTTCTACTGACAGCTTCAGGCTGTCCTAGCACAAAATGCAACACATTTCGAGATCAAGCGATATAGTTGTCATTTCAGTGCATTATGATAATAAGCCAACCCTTGCCATGACCCATCTGATTTGCTTTTTGATAAATTTACCACACAACCATGCCGTATGATTTTACCGTTATGTTTAACTGTTGGTTTGCACAGTTATCTATAGATCTATACTGACTGGATTAAAAAAATATTTCCCTGAGTGGGGCTAATATTTTAGACGACATGTTGGTAATCCAATTAGCCGTAAATGTGGCTTTGACCATGGAGGTAGAAATAGACCTCCATGCTTTGACTAAGAGTGCCAACATGTCGTCCAGTCAGCCATTGCCCACTTGATCATATCCCTCTCCTCCGTTATCGTGCCATAGAGAAAGGACCCACGTCCCTTCTCTACGATCGTACAAACTGAATATACTACTGTTGGCGTGTGCGTGAAATGCACAATGGTCGGCCACACAACCATTATGACCTTCGACCTTCGAGCTCAAATTGCAAATGTCAGATTGCTAGTTATTTAATATGCACACTGTGTAAAAACGCAGCAATAGCCTGTAATATAATGGTTGGTTGCCAAGGACTAAACAGTTCATTGTAGTCCTTGTATTCTGATTATGGAGGTAGAAATTATACTCCATGCTCTGATCTGGAGCAGCCTGCAAAATCGGAAAGACCAGTACAACAAAGGGAAAGGCTACTCAGCTGTGTTATATACTTAAGTCATGTACATGTACATGTACATGTATGTAGGCTTTAATGTCTAATGAATGAATGGTGAAGCAGTCAATAAAGCTTGATCGTGAAGAAGCTCAATCTATAGCCATCGCTGCCATTTAACAAAAGTCCATACTATTTACAGTTGATGGTTTTCAGGGGGTGTTGCAATAATATAGCATTTGCATGCCAATTGTGCATCGCATAAACTAATGTTTACGTAGTGCCACTCCCCCGTACGTGCAAACATGCTTTATGTCTACGAAACACCGACATAAAATAGCAGCGACACGACACTCTCCCCCCCAGCTCTCCATACTCATACTTACGCTTGCATTTTCTGAGGCATCGAATTCTTCGGCGTTCAGTACACCCCCACTTGGTGGAACCAGTCGATTTTCATCGTAGTCGAGCATTGCTCGAGCTCTCTTTGACAAGCTGGACGTCATCTTGTCGATCGACAAGTAAAGTTCCACGTTTAAATAACAGTTTCAAAATGATGTCGGCCTATCTGTGGACTCCCGTGCATGACCTTCGACATGGGTTGTTTACGCAGTGGTCTGTGACTAAAAAAATATCTGGTGGGTTGTGACTATAAAACTAAACCATGCTAAACTAACTGTAACTAAACTAAACTAAAGTTCTGCATTTTGTTCATTTTCTGTAACTAAACTTTATAACTTTCAATCCAAGGTCTTTTGTAAACACTTGTTTATAAACAATTAATTAAACCGACCGATTTGTTTACCACTTGCTCATAATATTAATAGTGCATTACGGGCACTAGTTGTACATCAATAAGGTAAATCTTCACTTAAAGGGGCTGTGTCGTCATGATCGTAGTCTGCCTGTTTCTGGGCCCAGAAACATGAACTCTCACCCAGTTACTCTGCACGCCGTCATTATTAGGGCGCCGTCATTATTATTCTGTGATGTGACCGCCACTCGGGCGCGTGTGCGTGCAATAACAGATTGGGAGGTCATAATCAGTCTAGCCACAGCAGACTCGCTGTGATCATGACGACACAGCCCCATTTAGTTCAACACTTTTCGGTTTACGGGACTTTAAAACCAGCCAAAAGTAAACAGTGGCGTATCTAAGGGGGGGAATGGGGGGGGGGGGGGACACTGATGTACGTGCCCCCACGGGTGCCCACCCCCCCCCCCCCCCAATTTAAAATCTGGACTTTTGAGATTGAAATTACCAAAACAAAATGTCACATTTTTTGAGCTTTTATGTAGTAATTTCAATGTTTTTAAATTTTTTTTTTAGTATTATTTACACGCAGAAAGTTTTTTTTTTTTTTACCTCAACACGTCAGATCAGCAGAGAGGGCTGAAAAGGGGCTTGTTTAGGAAAAATACAAACGGAAACTACAGTTTCAATTGGCCAAAAGTGCCCCCGTAGGAAAATGGTACCCGGCGCTGAAAGTAAGCCGTGTTGAAGATGGTCTTGACCTAAATGGAGGAGATCGCTCGGTCCTGCACCCTGGCTCTTGCAATAGTTTAAACAACAGAAATTCTTGCCATTTTATGGTCCAGAAAATTAAACGGGAAGTATTTATTTATTTATTTTTTGTTTAAATGATCTGCAACATTTCATGTCTTGGTTGTCTGAAAGATGTTGGGAACTAAAAATGAACTACTAACTGTGAAAAATAATAGTGATTTTTTTAGTTTTTATAATTTACCTATTGTCATCATGGCAGATGCAATATAAAAGCTTCTAATTTTCTCAAATATTAAAATTAAAATAGCTATTTAAACGATCGAAATTATTGCCATGTTGTGGTCTAGAAATTAAACGGGAAGTAAATGGGTTTTTAAAAAAATGATACTGAATTTTTGCACATGGAGAAACATCGAGCAACCGATCAGTTTTTTGGGCCGATTTGACCCTCAAATTATTAAGATTGAACTTTAAATTAAATCGAAACTAGGCTAACAAAACTTGTACTTTCTTGCCGATTGGTGGCAGCATTCATTGACGAGTTGTTTGTTTGGATCTGTTTATTTGGTACGGTTACGACAAAAACTGGGCGGCAGCTTTTTGATTAATTAATGAATTCGGTACAGCACAATAACCGGAAAAGATGTCGTTGTTTTGCTCCAATACACCCGAGGGAAGACGTCATAGTTTTATCAAATACCTTGTTTACGATTTGAGTAAGTTTGATTACACAACCCAAGACCTGTTCAGACTCGCTGCTGACTGTCTTACTGCAGATGGTGATGATGGCGGAAGTGAAGAGACCGGCTCCCGGAAGCTGTTTCAACATAGAGCAAAACCAGTGCCTAAGATGGGACGCCAGACCTATAAAATGTGGAAGGCGTCATTGGAGCTGAGCATGGGACTTTTTAATAAGGCAGACCTTCTTGATAAACCAAAGACCCTCCACTTCTGGCCTCTTGAAAACTTCCCTGACATTGTGACGTCAAACTTTAAGATTCCAGGTTTTAGCTTGATCGATTTCTTGGTACATTTTCTGCGAACTTATTTCCCTGGTTTAGACATCAGACTAGAAAATTTGCATGATATTAATACAGACGACAGCAATCTCGTCAGCCGATATCACAGCAAAACGAAGAAGAAGCAGTTTCTGGTGTCGGGCGTGTATTCGCAGTTGCACACTTTAACCGGCACTCCGAGAAGGGACTTCATACTCGGTTTCACCTGGACGGATCTCTACCCGTCGGAGGAGTTGAACTTCGTGTTAGGGGAAGCGTCGTTTGTGCATCGATGCGCCGTTCTCAGCTTCGGCCGATATGAACCTTTAAGCTACGCGGTGAATGAGGACGTGGAAACGGATAAAGATGACATCAAGGAAGATGACGATTCATCAGTTAGAGTCGATGGAGATCTTTTATGGAAATTACTACGGGTAATTTATTAGTCAATTTTAGGGTGAACGAAGAAAAATTGACTGGAGCGAGATTCGAAGGTGCGACCACCGGCTTAACTAGCCTAGCTTAACCTACCAATGCTCTACCAACTGAGCTATCCAGCTCTAAATTTGGCTGTCGATAAAACAAAAGGGAAATGACTGGGTACATTTTTAAACCAGTTTTGGGGTGAACAAAGAAATATTGACTGGAAGGGATTTGAACCTGTGACCACTGGTTTAACGTGCTGCTGCTCTACCAACTGAGCTATCCAGCCCTAATATTGGCGGTCTCCCTATTTTGTCAGTATCTTTGTTCGGGGGTGCCAGTCAGAAGCCATTCAACCAGTTACTGCCGTGTAACCAGGGATCACACCAAAGTTAACTACACACGTTGCAGAACTACACCAGTTTGGTTCAAGTTTCACAGATTTATATATACTTGGTCAACTCTTACAGATCCAGAAAACTTATGATGTAGGTGTAACATAACTTTTTTTCATTTTTGTTTCTCAAATCACAGGTCGCAACTCACGAAACCTTGCATCTCTTTGGTCTCAATCATTGCGTCTTCTTTGAGTGTTCAATGAACGAGAGCAAGTCCATCGCCCAGGCCCTGAGCCAGCCCTTTGTCCTCTGCCCAATCTGTCTTCGTAAACTTCAACGCTTCTTGAAGTTTGACGTCAAGGAACGGTACAAGGGACTCCTTGGGGTGTGTCGGACGCTTCAAGAATGTTATCCATCAGCTGGAATGGAGAGAACTTGTCAGTGGCTAGAGAGGTGCATACAATTTTTAAATACAGAAACAGATCATGATTAGTTTCGTCATTGCAATGACGTGTCATTGTCATCTGTCATTTGTCATTCATTTGTCATTTTTAATGACTATATTGAAATTAGGCATAATTCAAAATCGCCAACCAATCAGCTGCTTTTACCATGTTTCCATGGTCCAGTGGGCATGACCGCTTGACCACGACATGCCATTAATAGATGTATACCAATGAATATGCAGTGCTTAGCACCCATCATGGGGTAAACAAACAAAAATAGTTTTGTTTATCCTGATGCAGAGTGCAATTTTTAAAAATGTCCCTCTCGTTATTTTCATTTTCAGGGCTTGACACTTCATTCTTTCAAATAATTTTATTTTATTACTTTTGCCATTGGTAAATAAATCTTTTAATATGAAGCATAAACTTAAAGGGACACATTGCCTTCAGATGTGATGCTTTTTAGCTATATAAAGTGTTTGCTATGAAATTAATGTGGTTGGAAAGATACTTTAACAAATGTTTAAAAGTACAATATAATGATTCACATAAATTTCCCTTTGTGTGTTTTTGTGTAAGCCAGTAACACAGACAGTCTCCGACTGCCACTTTTCACACTTTTTTAAATTACTCCATTAATTAAGGTATTAAAAATCAAATTTTTGTTTACTTCCTAAATAATACACTTGGGAAACATATTGGAGATTTTGATTGGCCTAGCTCGACTGGCTCAGCCTGTGGAGCGATAACAAACAAGCCCAGTCAATGACTCTCAGGGGATTTCCCATGGCCTTGTACACACATTCCTTAGCATACAGGCAAATAGGGTCCCTGCATTAGTCATTGCAGCTTTTATCAATGGATTACATGACATTACAGACAGCTCTGGACCCTCTGAAAGAAGTTGGGAATGCTTGGGATCTATTTTTGTAGCAGTATGATGCCCGAATTCACGTAATGGTGGAAGTTTTTTACTGCCAGGGTTTTGCATATGTGTGTTGCTCAGTTTTTGAAAAATACTGCAAGGTTAATTTCATAACAGAACACGGTCTGCCATTTTGTGGAACCAAATTGTTGACTCCACAAAATGGCGGACTTATGTTTCTATGTAGAGTTTGGTTCTGCTGGTCGTACATTACATGTATTTCCAGAGACAAATGTGTGCTTTTTTAATCACTCTCATTAATTACTACACACTGTGGGTGTTTTATTACATGAACAACTCTTAAAATTTAAAAGGATCAAGGTGCAATTCCAAACAGCAAACTTTTAAGATATTTTAAGGCAATGTTTCTCTTTAAATTCCATCTGGAACATTTCATGCTGTCATTTCTGGATCCATGGGAAGTGAATATGTAAGTGAGACCAAAATAAACTAAAGATATGATTTCTCAATTGAAACAATTTTTTAAAATATATTTTTAACTTATCAGCAATATTGAGTTAAAATAAATGAGTGAGTTACAAATTTGAATGTTGATTTTGTATGAGTTATTAGTATTTCTTGTATTATTGGGGGTTTTTTTGGGGGGGGGTGGCGGGGGGGGGGGGGGCAGGACGGGGGATTTAAGAAAAAGTCAACCCACAACACCTTTCAAAATACAAAACATCTCCATTGCATGCATTTTATAACACAATCAAATGCATTTATTGGTTCGTTTACTCGTCATAATAATTTTGAAGAACAATTATTTAAAAAGTAAACAAAGGACTTTTAGCCCCAAAAGTTAGAAAACTTTCCCTTCAAACAAGTACATGTACAGTGTAGGCCCTGCTATTGCGTTATAGCGCCACCAACGCCTGATTCAGAATATAACGTGGCTAGTCTAATTCATTGAACAGAAAAACGATCAAAGGACATGCTTGGGGGCAAGGGAAGTCTAGTGATAGGTTTCATTACGTGTAAAATTTGTGGTTGGATGTCCTCTCGCTCGGTTGGGAAAGTCTGTCTAAAAATCTTATCTTTACATCAATACGTGAATAAAATTACATTATTTTGAAACCTGATCGTCAGGAAATATGGCAGGTGTTCTCAAAGTTGTGTGTCAAGTTTTACACAAACAGGGACGTCGGGTAAGTTTGTTCTCGGTTTTTGTGCTAGCATGATGGTCTGCTGTTAAAAAATATTTATATACTTGTCTTTATATAATAGGCCTACTCAGTACTTGCTTGACTTCAACTTTTTTTTATGGATAGTCGAGTGACAATTTTCTATTTTCTACTAATACTACTTCCAATTTGTCCCTCCTTTGCTCTATGATTCAACTCACCAGAGGCAGAAATTTGTTCAAGCATGTCCGAGCGATAACAAACAATTGCATTGGCAGGATATCAATAGGATAATTTAATTATTATTTCTCATGTAAAAAAGAAAAATAAAATCATTTTTTGTGTATGAAAAAAAAGTATTGTTGTATATTTTTAAATTTTGTACGTCTGTTCTGTTTATTACATTTATTTTTTAAAAGTGCTTTATCCCATAATTGCAGGTGAGAGATTGCATCACTTTTTTTGTCATTTTTGTGAACCATTTGAACTTTGAAATTCCTCCATGGTACAACAGAACAAGTCAAAGTCTTGTGTTCCTGACACTTTCCCTTTTTTTATCAATAACTACATGTTTGCATGCCCAAGAGATGATTTTCTAAATGCCAAAAAGATAATACAAATTTGATTTAAAATGTTAGACAGCTTTTTTCGTAAATAGACCGTGTGTGACGTCACTATCTATGAGGGGGGGATGAGCATTTATTATTAGTGCAGGTAGTTGCGATAATCGTAACCCTCCATCCTCCGGTCTCTGACCGTCGGGAGGATGGAGGGTTACGATTATCACAATTATAGTGCAGGAAGGACAATCGTAACCCTCCATCCTCCGGTCTCTGACCGTCGGGAGGATGGAGGGTTACGATTATCACAATTATAGTGCAGGAAGGACACCCTCGTGCTCGCTGATGTCAAAACAGCTACTAAAGCACATTTTGATGCTGCGTTTTACCTCAAAAAGATGGTGGTGATTGCATAAGGTCTATTTTTAAATAGTGGATGAAACTGTTAACTTTCATACTTGAGACATTGAAAAAAAAAACTAATGACTTCACTTTTGCACAATACTTTGTGAGACAAACTTTCTACCACTAACGCAATCACCGCAATGCGATTTCAGTCTCCCGATGATGACTAGAGCAGGCTAGTCGAAACGTTGAGACCAAACTCACTCGACGGTAGTGAAGTTATCCGAGAAGTCCCCCCAATCCACTAAGCGAAAAAAGTAGTAGTAGTCCCGGCCGATTTCCTACCCCCAGGTAGTACTTAAAAAGCAGGACAGTTCTTTTCAGAACTACGTTGTCTCCCGAATTCCGAAAATTCTACTCCACGGTAGTAGAATAATAGCAAGACAAGTTCTCACAGAACAATCAACTGTATATAGCAAAGTAGATATAATCACATGGTGTTACCGCAAACCAAATATACATTGATACCATGAAGGAGCTGTTCGGATTAATGTATAGTTAAAAGATACAAATGAATAAAATGTTGTCAAGACCATGGTACCAAAAAAAAAAAAAAACAACCATGTTAGAACTCCAATTCGCTTTAAAACTACAACTTGCAAGTATTTTGTGCATTGTGCGTGGCATGAATGAAAGTTTTTAATTTCTTTTTTTTCATCATCTGTCAAAATTGCTTGGAAAAAAATTTCATCTTTTATACATGTAAATTTCGGTATGTGTAAATTTGTGAGTATATTAATTAGTATTTTCAATCTTACAAAATGTTATGCATGCCCTATAAAATAATAAAGAGCTCTGCATACTTGCCTTTTTGTCTAAAGTAAAGAATAGACTGTACAAATTAAAGAAACTTTTCTTTTCACCAAACAACAAATTTGTCACCGAAATTACACCTTTTAAGCCTATACAAAAACTTGTAATAAGATACAGTGTAATGCAAAAGCACGTGATGTACATGTACAGCGTAGTTAGACACAATACCAACAGTCTGTATTTTTCCACTGTTGATGATGTCTGACCTTTGAACCTAGTATTGGCTGACCAGAGAATGTAATTTCATTGGTTGATTGGGTGGGCTTGCTCAAGGTGTGTGGCTCTTTTGTCATGTATAGTCTCCTAATTTCTGAATTGTTGCCAGGAATTATGAATGATTATCTAAAAGATATCTTTGTTGATAAAACGACCTTTGAGATTTGGTGCTGGATTGTGTAGTGTGTGGTGTCTGTGGGTAGACCATCCCACACAAAGGATGCTGCTGATTGGTTGAAAATGGAGGCGTGTTTATTGCTCATTCATTAAAGGGATATTGCCTTTGGATTGGGTGCTTTGAGTTATAAAAAAACATTTATGAAATGAATAGGCCTATTGTTATTCGATAGATATTTTAAAAGTACATGTAGAATTATAATGATTTACATAAATATTTCTTGACAGAATACAGTCTGCCATTTTGTCATGTTTGTGGTAACCAAATTTTGACTCCACAAAATGGCGGACCGTAAGTTTCTATGTAGAGCGTGATTTTGCTGGTTGCATTCCCGAGAGGCAAATGTATGATTTTGGGATCATTACTCACCAATTATAAAACACTGTAGGTGTTTTATTGCATGAACAACTCTTATAAATGTAAAAAGGATTAAAACCCTAACCCCCCAGGCTCGTTTACTAAAAACCCTCCTTAATCCATCAAATTCCAACACGATGGGTGTGACTGGTGGTTCACTGTACCTAATCCATCAAACTCCAACAGTACACTTGTAGTAACAGTACCTAATCCATCAAATTCCAACTGTTGGATTTTGATGGAGTGGGTACACTTGGCCTACTATAATGTATGAAGAGTGGGAACACACAGTACCCAACCAACCAAAATCCAACAACTGCATACTGCAGTGTTAGAAACAATGCATTGCAATGCAATGCATTGTAATAAACAATGCATTGAACATGAGCAGTACATATGCAGTAATGCACTTGTGAATGCACTTGCCCTAATCTGTTGTTTATTTCCCTCCTTGCCCCTCCTAATTAGCCCTAACCCTCAAAGTCCAACACTCCATCACAGTCCAACAGCTACATATCTGTGCAACTAACCTTCCCTAATCCATCACAGTCCAACAGGGTTCCTGCATGCATACAGTACCCATTCCATCAAACTCCAACACCATATCAATAGTGCACTGTACCTAACCCCTCAAATTCCAGCAAAACCTGCTGTTGGAGTATGATGGAATATGGGCTGTTTTAAAGGAGCTACGTGTATTCCAAACAGCAACATTTTAAGAGATTTTTTAAGAGGCAATTGCCTCCGTTGCCCTTGGTCGTTGCCTTGGTGCCCTTGAAAAATTAACAGTTTCCTAATAGAGGTGCCTTTTACCATGGAGAAAATTCCTTGGTGCCCCTGCTTTTTACAAGAACGAAGCATACAGGCCTGCGTGATTAGTCTTGAGTTTAAGTCGTTAATGTGTGCTGTACGTGTGTATTTCCGATATGCTCCCTCATTGCACGGTGGGTACTTTATTTTCTTTGTTAGGTCAAACTTTTGACAACAACAACATGTGATTGTTCTTATTGTAGGTAGTTCATCAACCCTGGATAAGTAACACAAGGCGGTGTCTTGCAAGTTTTAAGGTACGCAGATTACATCATCAGTATAATAGATGCAGGCCTCGATTTTAAGAAAAACGGGGGCAGGCCTTTGCTGGCCAAATCAGAGAAATTGTACATGCTGGCCAAGTTGGTAGTGACAGTGCAATTTTTCTGAAGGGCATGCTGGCCAACTCGACAGGGCACGAGGCCAATGGCCTCGGTGGCCTCGGTTAAGATCAAGGCCTGTAGATGTTAATTTTTGCATCGGGGATAAAGAATATTATTTGTGTATTATTTTACCCATACACCGATGTGTGCTCAGCACTGAACATGCTCAGTAATTTCCCGAGTCCTGTTAAAAAGAAAAAACCCACAGGCATAATCCTTCGAACTGCCTCTAGCTGCCAGGCAATCTCGGTAGTCCAGTTGGTAAGACATCTGCTCTGGAATGGCAGGGTCGTGGGTTCCAATCCCACCCGAGATGCCTGTGGATTTTTTTTCACAGGACTCTGAGAAACTACTGAGTATACAGTGCTTAGTACACATTGCTGTATGGGCAAAAACACAAATAACACATCAGTGCCAATACTCGTGGTTTATTTAAATGTCTACATGGTAATCAATGGTCAAATTTGAAACAGATTTTTCTTTAAATGCATTACGATCAATTAGTTAAGGTAAAGATAAATTTATAAGGCAACTTTTTTAAACCCATAATGAGCCCGAAATCAGGGATAAAAACAAGATCACTCAGAAAAGCTTGCCTTGTTAAAAGAAAAGAAAAAAAAAGAAATTACTTCAAGTTTAGTGCACTTTATTTTCCTTTGTATGTGATGTCATCCTCTTCCTCAGGTATCATGTCCCTTCAAATATTGGCGATTATGGCTCTCCACAGTTTCCTGTCTCTTGGTGTTTTCAGCAACTCCTGCTCCTTTTTGTGTAATCGTTCACTTTCTGTTACCCTGTCTGCCATCCAGTGACTTAGACCACCATGTCAACTTTCCAAACAAAAAGGTGTGATTGTTCTCGTTTAAGCATTCATTTAAATGGTGTTTATTTCTGTTTTAGGCTAGTGACATACAAGTACAACTTTCCAGTGAGCTCAAACAGAAACCCGACCCGAATAAACTGGTCTTCGGCAAGGAGTTTACGGATCACATGTTGGTGATTGATTGGTCTAAAGATGGCGGATGGACGGCCCCGAAGATAATCCCGTTTGGGAACCTGTCTCTTCATCCAGCATCGTCGTCACTGCATTATGCCATCGAGGTAAGGAGTTTTACTTCTTACCTTACTGGAACATTAAGGCTTTAGCAAAGATGTTTTATGTGGTTAAACTAAATGACTGAACAAGTGTAAAAGTTGTATCAACATGAATAACAGTAGCAACAGACGAAAGTCAAAAATGAATAGTAAAGGCGGCAGGAGCTGCACATTTTCAAGAGAAAAACCTAATTAACCAATAGATAATTCAGGTTCGCACTTTTGAATTGAAATTGAACGTCTTTGGTTTTGTGTGCGTTTTAGCAGTCTATTTTTGACTTCAAATGGAGAATGTAATTTAGAGTGAGGTTTGACGAATGGCTGTTTGAAGCTTGCGCCCTCTACAGTTTGAACGTAACCAGGAGTCATCATGGTTGCCCTTACGGTTTGCAAACTTAAGTCAATACACTCTGACGATGCGGCAGTGCTAATTAATGTTTGACCATTTATCATGCCTGATACTTCACGAAGGCAATGGTTGCCCCTGGCCATTGCCTTGGCGCCTTTGAAATGTTCCAATAGAAATTTACAATTTCCGCATAGAGGTGCCCTTTATCAAGAAGAAAATGCCTTGTTGCCCTTGCCCTTTAAAGAACAAAACATTCAGGTCTGATTTATGTACATTTGTAATTATCGACTGATGTTTATTTGACCTTTTTTTGCTTTTGATTGTTTACTTGGTAACAGTTATTTGAAGGTATGAAGGCGTACCGCGGAGTTGACGACGTAGTACGGCTTTTCCGACCCTACGACAACATGGAAAGAATGTCGATATCAGCGGCCAGGTGTGCCTTACCTGTGAGTAATCAACCCAAAAAATAAAATAAAACTAATTATTTCAGAACAGTGTTTCCTCTGGCATGTCGTGGCCGAGTGGTCAAGCGCACTGGACTCAAGCTCTGGGCCCAATTTCATAGAGCTGCTTAAGCAGAAAATAGCGCTTAAAAGTTTACTGCTAAGCAAAAATAAGCAGGATACCAGTCACAGATTGTACATGTGACATGCTATTTTGGCTGGTGACCTTATGCTGGTAAGCATCATTTTGTTTGTGCTTAGCTACATTTTGTGCTTAAGAAGTTCTATGAAATTGGACCCTGGTGTTTCTGATCAGCAGAGTGTGGGTTTGAGTCCCGGTCTTGACACTTGTGTCCTTCAGCTAGACACTTCACCATTATTGACATAGCAACTGTCGCTACAGTCTTAGGACTTCAAAGTTATGCAGATAGATAAAGAAGAGGATCTGAAAAACATCCTTGCGGTCTCACCCTATATATATTTCTTTTTTGAGCAATCGTCAAAATGGCTCCTCCGGTCACAACTTATATTCCACACACACACCTCAGTCAAAATGACTAAATTGCGAATACAATAAACAGACATGGACCCCACCCATAAAACATGTAAAAAATTATATATTTTTTACACCTATATGGATCTCAAGTCAACAGTCATAGTGTCACTGAATTAGACAGCGCCATCATTTATCTATCACTTGTGACTAAGCAAGTCTTTGTACCAGACGTCATTCAAATCTATGGCTGAAGGCTGGTAGTCAGTTGCATGATGATAACCGTCACAACGCTGAAGGATGCCAGCATCTTCATCGACTAGTCACTAATGCCTCAACGATAACTATAAACTGTATTTTTAATGATCACGCATCAAGTTTTCAGTCACGAACCATCTATAAACCGGCCTTTATAGTTAACAGTTTCCAACAGCAACGTTTAAACTTTTTTTTCGAAGGATTATTTTTTTGAAGATGTAGTTTGTCGTTTATTGCAGGCGTTTGATAAAGATGAGTTACTGAAATGCATGTCCGAGTTGATTCGTGTAGACCGAGACTGGGTACCACACTCCACAACGAGCACGCTGTATGTACGACCGACGATGATAGGCACTGAGGTTTGTAGATGTGTTGATTTCATCTGTGTGGATGGGGCAAGGTCCGTAGCGTGTCGTGGCCGAGCGGTTTAGTGCACCGGACTCAAGTTCTGGTGGTCAAGTCATCGGGGTGTGGGTTCGAATCCCGGTCATGACACTTGTGTCCTTGAGCAAGGTGCTTGACTATAATTGCTTCTCTTCACCCAGGGGTATAAATGGGTACCTGCTAGGGTAGAGGTTGATATTGTGTTTGAAAAAGCCTCCGGAGCACCGCGGCAGCTCGGGGCTGTATACTCCCCAGGGAGCTGAGAAAGATTAAAGGAATGTTATTGGCCCAATGACCAGGGCACTAGTGGAAAGCGCATTAAAGGGGCACCAAGGCCAAGACCAGGGCAACTGTTTTGCTAGTCTATTTATCTTTTGTACCACATTTGTATGTCGTTTGTGATATTGTCCGAATAAATTCTACTGATAACGTCTTGTCTTTGTAAATCCTGATTTTGACATTCAGAAAATATTTATATTTCAATCCAAATCTTTAGCCGTCCTTGGGAGTCAGTCCACCAACGCAAGCTAAACTATTTGTCATCATTGGCCCGGTAGGTCCTTACTTTTCAACGGGTACCTTCAATCCTGTCAGACTTTACGCAGACACGGAGCACGTACGAGCGTGGAAGGGTGGAGTAGGTTATGCAAAACTGGGAAGGTGAGTTTGAGCCCTTTTCTTCTTGAAAAACGTTTGACGATATCGTCCATTTTAACCGGTTGAAACCGGATGACGTGAATACACGCAAATGTTTCCCCTGCCTGGAAACGGAAGCCGTCTTAAAATGCCATTATGTAATTTTGGTCCACCGGACCGAAGGTCGCCCGGTCATTCAACTACGGAGCATGCACAGACCATACACACGCCGTTTAACGCTTCGTTTCACCCACACAAGGACAAAAAAAGGTCTTCCACCATTGTTCATTTACTGTATTTCGGCTCATTGGAGGTAAGTCAGAGTGAGTCGGCAATTGAGCCATGGTTCCGTGATTAGTTCCACTCCTATGCCGCAGGTAACAGCCAATGTTTTGCAATTCACACTGTGTGAATTTGACATTTTCTCGGTCGAGAAACAAACAGGCGATTCAAGAAAAAAGAGAATTTCCTGGGGATTTCCTGGGGATTTCCTGGTGAAACCCCCAGGAAATGTGTCCAGTGTGAATTGGGCTTGAGAGAGTTGACAATCACACTCATTGTTTGATTTTTTTTTTTTCAACAGTAATTACGGACCAACGATAATGCCACAAGTGGATGCAATCAATCAAAAAGGATGTCAGCAGATTCTATGGTTGTACGAAGACGAGCATTACGTCACCGAGGTAGGAACCATGAACATCATGATGTACTGGAAGAATGAACAAGGAGGTCAGTATAAAAAAAGTCAAATCTTAGTCATGTTCCCTGTGGACAATGACTGCTAATGCTTATTCAAATAATAAGGGGCCAGACTCTTTTTCCTCACAGTCTCGGTTTGGTTTACATTGACTTAAACAAGAGGAAGACAAAATGACATGTTTCATCTTTTCATACGGTGGACTTCAACTACTTCTGTTTGGCTTTTCATATATTTTTCCGGTACCACCCATGGGGTTAATTTCAGAACATACCTGGACCACCTGAGAATATCGTTTGTCAAAATGATACCCTGACTTCACAAAGTAAAGACAAGCATTCGCATAGTTTGCACTGGGATTTTCTTTTAATAATAATAATAATAATAATGATAATAGTGGTTTCTTATGTAGCGTTAAAATGCATCAAACAGTGACGCTCGGGCGATCCAACATTTTTTGTTCACCGTGACTCATCCAGCCCCTCAGCCGTAAGCCATGGCCGATTATTGGCCTCTAGTGTGGTTCATTGCTTTACAGTTGCTGTGGTGGTTCAATCTAGTCATTTTTCATTTCATTAGTCACTCTATTAATCAAGCCATTTTATTATAACTTAATAATTTATTATAATAGATGTTAATTTTGCATCGGGGATAAAGAATATTATTTGTAACTTTTACCCATACACCGGTAGCTAGAGGCAGTTCGAATCCTGTTAGCTGTGGGTACCTCGACCATTGATAGGATTCGAACTGCCTCTAGCTGCCGGGCAGTCTCGGTAGTCTAGTTGGTAAGACATCTGCTCTGGAATGGCAGGGGTCATGGGTTCTAATCCCACCCGAGGAAAAATTTTTTGTGAATTTTTTTCACAGGACTCGGGGAAAGTACTGAGTATACAGTGCTTAACACACATCGGTGTATGGGTAAAAATTGCAAATAGTATTTATAACTTATTGTTAAAAATAATTATCTTCTCATTCATGTCATTGTTTTAGAAAATGAATTAATTACACCTGCATTGGATGGAACGATATTGCCTGGAGTAACAAGGAAAAGTTTACTAGAACTAGCACGAAAATGGGTAAGTTGTTCTTAAACTAACTGATTTTGTTTGACTCCCTCTCTTTACAAAATTTAAAGTGGGGAACATTATCACTGTGATTTTGCCATTCCTGTTTGAGCGTCACAGCTCGAATTGCCATCATGAAACTTATCCTGGAATAGTTTTGAGAAGAATTGACGAATAAATCAAAACCCAGCCGTCAGTGAACCATTTTAAAGCCTCCTTCAAAACAGTAATTATTTCTCAGTATGTAACGTAGCTTTCTTTCCATTGACTGCTTTGCGAGGTACATCATCATTTGTTAGCTCTCAAAAAAAAACATTTTTCATTTCATTCTAGCTATTTGAGCGTTATTGTTGTTGTTGTTTGTTGGTTGTTTTGTTCATTTCTGTCTGTTTGTTTTGTCTCTGTCTACAGGCTGATTACGACAAGCCTCGGTTTATCTAAATCAGCCTCCAGACTGTTCTCGTCCCTTGCCTGAGTCTAACTTAGTCTATTCTCTTCATTATTACGCTGTACATTTATATTGTTTCAATTTGTTGACGGTATGGAGATAAATGTTACTGAAATTGAACTGAAACTGAAGGTCCCTTCATCCTCTTGCCCGAGTGGATACGGACGTCAGCTACTGTTTGTTTCACTGACTGATTGAATTACTCCGTCGTTTCTTTACAGGGTGAATTCAAAGTGTCAGAAAGAGCGTTCACGATGAAAGATCTCGTTAAAGGTGTCAAAGAAAACAGGGTGAGTAAACACTTCAGCCAGGTCGGCAAAAACTTCGGCCAGGTTGGCAAAAACTTTGGCCAGGTTGGCAAAAAAGCTTCAGCCACTAGGTCGGCAAAAACTTCGGCCAGGTGTGGGCCTTCCGGTGCCCAATTGAAGGTTGTTATTTTCAGTATCGAAAACGGAATTTAATGACATTTCCACAAATGAAAGCATTGAAACAGTTGTACACTTCCAGCCTGCAGTATCTATCATGTGGTGAATTTATTTAATAATAATAATAATAATAATACGCAGTTTTTATATAGCGCTTTATCACACCCTATGGGCGTCTCAGAGCGCTCAATATTTTTTTCCTGCGAGGTATGATGAGTTACGTTTTTGAAGTATGAGACCTGTACCTTTACATAGCACCATGTAATGGTTCACAAGGTGCTATGGCGCAATCTGCAGCCGATCAAACCAGGAACACCGGGGTGAACCCCTTCTCTTTGCGATAAGTGTCACTGGGTTCTTTTACGTGCATTACACAACACACGGGACCAACGGCTTTACGTCCCATCCGAAGGACGAAGCAATAATGGTTAAGTGTCTTGCTTAAGGACACAAGTGTCACAACCGGGACTCCAACCCACACTCTGCTGATCAGAGACACCAGAGCTTGAGTCCGGTGTTCTTATCCACTCGGCCACGACATGCCACAGTAAACAGTCAACCCTCCTACTGTCTGACCATTAAATCTCATCCACTGTGGTTGTGAATTGAATGATGGATTAACTATGCCAGCCTGCAATATGATATCATGTGGTCCCGTGTGTTGTGTAATGCACGTAAAAGAACCCAGTGACACTTATCGCAAAGAGAAGGGGTTCGCCCCGGTGTTCCTGGTTTGATCGGCTGCAGATTGCGCCACAGCACCTTGTGAACCATTACATGGTGCTATGTAAAGGAACAGGTCTCATACTTCAAAAACGTAACTCATCATACCTCGCAGGAAAAAAATACTGAGCGCTCTGAGACGCCCATAGGGTGTGATAAAGCGCTATATAAAAACTGTGTATTATTATTATTATGTATATACACAGTACATGGTCAACCCTCTTACTATCTGACCATTCAATATCACCCACTGTGGTTTTGAATGATAGATAAACTATGCCAGTCTGCATTACGATATCATGTGGTGAATGCATCTATACAGTACACTGTCAACCCTATTACTGTCTAACCTTTCAATATCATCTAATGTGGTTTTGAATGGTAGATAAACTAAGCCAGCCTGCATTATCACATCATGTGGTGATTGCATCTTCCCAGTAACAGTCAACCCTCCTACTGTCTGACCATTCAATATCATCCCCTGTGGTTTTTCAAAATTGGTTGGTCAACTCAATGAAAAATGTAACCAAGATTGGAAGGGTAAAGAAAGTGATATTAATCAAAGTTGCAGATATTTCCGTATAATTTTGTTTACGTTCCAATCATTTCTTGTAGGTATATGAGATTTTCGGAGCTGGGACTGCTTGTGTAGTATGTCCTGTCTCAAGCATTTTATACAAAGATGAAGATCTAGAAATTCCAACGATGAAAGAAGGAGCAAAACTTGCTACCAGGTTTTACAACGAGCTTAATGATATACAGGTATGTTGAGCAAAAAGCAACAAAAATTACGATAAACAATGTCTAAAGTCAAAATATCGCTGAACAAATTTCTGCAAAAACTTGTTAGTTTTCTTCCTACTCTCATACGGACAAATTTGCTAAGGAAAAAGAAAGTGCAAATAGTGGTGCTGGCCGCCTATTTTATTTTTTTTTCCAGGACGAACGTGGGCAATTTACATAAATGAGTGAGCATAAACCCCAAACCCTAAAACATACCCCCAAACCCCCCTCCAAAATACGCGTACTGGCCTCCGTTTCGAACCTAGCTGAGTCTTTTTGGCCTTCGAGAAACACTCTGCTTGTGTCAAAACTTAATACATTGTTTCGTTTGTAGCTGAGGTCACTTGGGTCGGTAAGTAGTTTCCTTCAGGTCAAAAAAACTTTAATTTTGTTCTGTAAATATTTTTTGTTCACAGTTTGGTCGAGTTCAGAGCGACTGGATGTACGTCGTGGACTGAGCATCATCTACAGGGAATAACACGAGGAGTAATACCAGCTATTCTTGCTAAGCATCGTCCAACAGACCAGCAGCCAAAATGTACAGTGTGTGTGTGTGTGTGAATCAGCTGGTAACCACAAAAACATGCTTTGCAAGTATTCACGCTAAGAATAGCTCTTTCCCTGCTTAACAATGTTCAGTCTGAAATTTCATGGAGGGCATTAACATATTTTGCTGCTAAGTTAAAATTTGTGGGGAACCAGTCGCAAAGAACAGAAAATGACTTGGTATTTTGGCTGGTAACCATTCTCTGCTAAGCAAGTTCTCAAAAGAAATTCTGGACCAGCCTCTTGTCATTGACATTGTAAAACTTATTCTGCAATACTCAGGCTTACTGCAATTCAGTAAAATCTTTCAGTAAAAATGTTTATATTAATAAAAAAAAATTAAAATGTTCGCAATTAATATGCAGAACTTATACGCACACAATATACAAAAAAATCTTAAGTGATCACCCACGTTGAGTCCAATAAACCATCTATTATTCCATGTAGATGATATTGAATGGTCCGATAGTAGGAGGGTTATTGTAGAAAATCGTATAATATTAAAGATGCAGGCTTGTCACCATTGCCTTATTTCTGTGGCACAATACGATCATGCATCCGCAAGCAGTATACGTACAACCTGTGTGCTGGTCAATGGTGATTTTTCCTGGCACGAATTTGTTTGGGGCGCGTTGACGAGCGGGCGTCTTTAATTACAGTATAATTGTATGGGATATGGGACGCAGAAGCACTAGATTTTTGGGTGTTCCACTTGGGCATTTGTGATAACTAATATATGTGTGGAAACCCCTTTTTTTATGTGGTTTCTTGGTAAAATGGGTTTTGGTGAAGAATTTTAAGTGATATAACTTGGTTCATACCATCAGTTGCGCCACAAACCGATGTATGGTGCTCCACAGCCAATTTTCCGTGTTTAAAATATTTTTCGGACTGCAATTTGGAAGAATGCTTACTAGTTTTTACAACTTTTTTTTCAATACCATAATGAAGCTGACAATCCTGCAGCTGTTTTGATGAGTTAGTAATCCCTAAACACGTACATCATTTTGTGAAAACCCCAAAACACGATGTTGTGTACAAACCAATGCATACGTTGCTTCGTGAACACATAGGTCAACCGATACGTCAGTTTGTGGAAACGTAGAAGTGATACCACACATGTTTGGCACCGTGCGGGCGCTTTGTGTTTCAATGGATAAAGTGGCGTATCATGATACGTCACTTCGTGGAAACGCAAAATGCCAAATCTAGTGATACTTCGTTCATACTAATTAGTGTAATTACTAAACTATTACATGTTAGGTCCTGAAACTTGCTGAAAATGATAACAGTAATTAGTGCATCAATAATTTGTACAAAACGGATTTGCCAAATGTTATGTTTTTTGGCCCATACGTCGGTTCGTGGTGCGAGTGTCGATACTTAATGCAAAGGTGAAGCGAGTTTGACGTCACACCGCTATATTCGCAGCGAATGGTTTCGCGAGAGTTGAGCACATGTTGAACATGAGCGCACATTTTTGTTCGTTTACGATTTTGTAACATCAAATTTGTTTGTTTTTTGAATGATCTATGAACTGGGTTTCAGAGCATACTATGTATTTATGTAAATATGTATAGCAACCTAATACTACCATTGTAAACACAACTGAATGCCAATACATTTTTCCATGTGAAAAAACTCACAGTTTCTGGGTTGTACCAGCCAATTCCAACCACAGCTGTGAATTATGCACAGCAGACTGTGCAAGTCTATGACATATTCAAATCTTTTTTAAAGCTTTATGATCCATTCTTAAGCCGATTTTACCGTGAAAAAATGAATCCAAATGTTGAATTGCTACTTTCTGTATGATGACCCATATTATTAACTTTCAATAGAGGTACCAAACGAAAAAGATCCATCAAGGAATAATGGCAGAGAAATAAATTTAAAAAAAATGTTTTTTTGTGTAGAGCACAATAAATAAACTCCGTGCGCTGCCTGCTCAATTTCTGCTGGGTACCTGGGTACCTTGCGACAGAGACAATTTGCAGGCAAAATGACATGGTAATATAGCTGAATTCTGGGTACCAGCAGCAGGCATAGCCATCATACACATTTTCACGCAGGGTGGTTGGCCAGGATAATCGTTTCAATAACAACATTTGTACAGGGTCAAAAGGCGATTTATTAATTTTATTTGTTATAAAAAGACATGATTTTTTAAAATTTTGTTTCCTGGAATAAAATAACTTTCAAGGTGAAATGCGGCTTGAGCACGGATCATATATCTGCAATAACCTAGGGAGCCTTTTCTTTCCTTTTTGTCATTCCTAATTTGATTTAAAATAATTCAGGTTTTTAAAAAAAAAAATTATTTAGAATTATGTCGATATCGGGAATTTATTTACTCCACCAAAATGTATTATGTACTAATTACCATTTTTAAAATGTTTTTATTGTTATCTTGATCATGGTATGGAATTGTCTACGTAGGAAAAGTGTTTGAGGTGCTGTCATATTAAGAAAATTAAGTTGTCATTTTTTGTTTTTTCTGTGAGTTGATTTCACCCCAAGATTAACTTTGAACTTTGGCCATGTGGGAGGTGCTCCCGTTTGAAGGTTCCGTTCAGGGTAGATTTACTTGTTTATCCCAATTGGTGTAGTTTAGTTATCTTCAAGAATTTGCTGATTAGAGGGACCCTTGATATCTGTATTGGGAGATGAAGGCTCCGATTTAGGTAGAAGTTATCCCAATTGGGTTAATACTTATTACCAAACACAAAGTCCCCCAATCAGGGACCATTTGGTATCATTGGATGTGAAAAAGCTTCTAATCAAGGAAGAAGGATATCCCCATTGGGGTAGTCAAGTTTTCTGATCAGAGACTAGTGATACCTTCATAGGGAGATGAAAGCTCCAATCAAGGTAGAAGCATATCCCAATTGAGGTAGTTTGGTTATTACCATACATAAAGCCCCCTAAACTGGGACCATTTGGTATCCTCATTGGAGGAAGTATATCCCAATTGGGGTCGTTTGAAGAAGTATCAAATCAGGGTAGTACTTTTGGTGGATGAAGTCCATGTCAGCATTATTAATCTGGATGATTTGATTGTGTCCTGTTCTGAATCCATCAAACTCACAGTTTGTGGATGGGTGTTCACCTTCTATTTTGTAACCCTAACCAAAGTGACAGAGAACTTTGGGTGTAGTCGGAGGAATTCAAATTGAGCGTTCACTTGTGATTGAAGAAGACATTGTACCAGACATCCAATAGACCTTTATCATGCTGCCACCATCTTGGTCATGTTCCCTGTATCCAATAACAGTAATAGATGCTGATATTCATTGCACAAAAAGGAACCAGACTATTTGCCCTTCCAGCCTCGGTTTGGTTACATTGGTTTGAATAGAAGAAAATCAAGATGGCCGCACCATGATAAAGGTCTATTCTTACAGTCAAATGGCTTATTGAAATTCACTGGTGGCCTAAGCCAAAGCCAAAGCCATTGTTTACAAAAAGGTCCGAGATATTAATGATAAATAAACCAATCTGGGCCCAATTTCATAGCGCTGCTTAACGGTAAGCAAATTTTCGTGCTAACTACAGCAGAAAAATGTGCTTAAGCATAAGCGTGTTTCATAGGTTAGCAAGAAAATTAGCCGGCCAGCTTGCGCGTTCACCAAGGATTTGCCTTGTTACGTCATTCATTTTCATACAGTAAGCACCGGAAGGTCAGCATGCCTTTTTCTGTGCTTACGGTTAGCAGTGCTATGAAATGGACATCGCACAGTAAGCACAAAATCGGCCGTTAAGCAGCTCTATGAAATTGGGCCCTCTTTTCAAACTGAGCCAGTTTAACTTCCAGTACTCTGATTTTAACTGAAGATGTACAAAATAGAATAAGAGAGTCTTTATTTTAAGGTTTAGTTGACCATATCTTTTATTTTATATTTTAAAATAGCGCTATGTATTTTATACATAATTTTTTGAGGTGTTGCAACTTTATTTTCTTACAAAAGTATATGATGTACCCCACACCCCATCATGATATTTTTTGAAGGGTGCAAGGCCGTCAAAGTTAAATGGCACTGTCGTCATAAAGGCCTGTGGCTGTGGATGGAATAGACCGATCCATTGAGCCCCGCCCCCTCACTTGTTGACCAATCACAGCCTTGGGAACGACACCGAAAGTCTGACAAAAGTTCAACACGATAAAATCCTATTGGAAAATGTAAACATGCGTGCGCGTACTTATAGCGTGCGCGTTCATGTCGTGCAGTGTGTGGCATTTAAGAGACGCACATTGTTGTCCACTAACAGTGGTGATGTAGCCAATGCTGTGATTGGTCAATATGTTTAGGGGGTGGGGCTTAATAGATCGATCTATTATGAACTCCCCCCAGTTACTGCACACGCGGACGGCCTCTGGTATCGGATCTATAGAGGGCGTGCGCACGCTTGCAGTAAGTGGGTGAGAGTTTATCTTTCCATGCACAACCACAGGTCTGCTGATCATGATGACACAGCCCCTTTAACAATGTTTAATTATTAATATAGCCAAAACTGTCTGTCTTGTAAGTTGTATGCCGTATTGCCCTCCTAAGAAAAATAAACCACTGTTCTCCAACAGTTTATGAAATTATTTAGCTTGTGTGTGATTTGTTTTTAATTTTGTTGTCTTTATTTGTTTATTGTGTGACAGGTAATGAACGTCAACGTGTTTACAAAAGAGTGACCTTTGGTATTTCCCTGTAGAAAACCGATTATTTTGTTCTGATGGGAAGTTTTTGAGATGTCCCAACCCCCTCCCCTACAACCGTACCATCTTAATAAAAAAAGAGAGGCAGAGGGCAGCCTCCCCCACTCAGAACCCTTGCCTCGCCCCTCTTACCTCCCCCTCTTCCCCCACCCCACCCCACCCCCAAATGAGATCGAAAAAATGCATTGATTAATGGTTTTATACATTAAACAGCCCCCCCCCCCCCCCCCCCCCCCCGCTTCCACAAATGAAAATGTCTGGTTGCCCCACCGAATCAAAATTTGATAACAATTAAACAATTATACAATCTTCATAAACAGTAATGTTTTAAATTTTCTTTCATTGAGCTGGGTAATCGGCGCCTGAATACACTTCCTCGACTAGGTTTCACATAGGATGTCTTCATTAAAAAAAATAATAAATGGCACTTCCAAGGATCCGTAAAAAAAAAAATTATGGACGTACATGGACACCGTATATAAATCGTGATTTTCATCATTCACTCAAAATGTATGCATACGTGTAGTTGGTATCACAGAATACTGATTTCTTCGCACTAACCATGTTGACAGCAACTACACGTGCCCAACTATTATTACTCACACGTAAAACATGGCTGCGCCCACAGATGGTAAGTTTCTAATTGTTTGAATTCTATGTAAAGGTTTTATATTCAATTAAAAACCCCAGATCTTTATGGTAGATTGTAGATGTATACTTGTTTCGGGAGTTGGCCACATTTGTTAGTTGACAGTTGTTTAATTATATTGACATTATTGATCTCTGACACGCACTTGGCACTTGCCACACTTCCATGACTTCTGCTGGCATGCACTGCAGTCAGGCAGTGTCAGTGTCGTCAGCTAGGTAGACGGTCAGTTACTGTCACTAACGTTAGTCACGCTAGTCAACAGTACAGTTGTAACCATTATTGGTAACTGTTACTGTTACTGTTTAGTGTTAGGCCGACTGTCAAAGTGTCAGGGATCGTGAGTGAATCAATAGACAATATCAATAATGACTGATCCCATTCCCAGATTGTGACATCGACTTTCGAATTGAGACTTCTTAAAAATCTTAGGCTATTTACATTTATTTTGCCCAAATTTTCCCAACGATGATCGCTTGGTCAGTGCCCAAGCCGAGGCCGAGAGTCTGGAGGGGTGGAGTACCTTGGCTTAGATTTGTGATGCGAAGACTTCTTTTGGTGGAATTTTATGAACAATCTCAGAGCTGATATTGACAAATTCAAACATTGTTGGAGCCGTGATGGTTGCTGTTGCGCATGTGCGCTGTACATCGCTATGACTCCCACTCATGAGGGATAAATGTTTGCAAAAGAAAAAATAACAATAATAACATTGTAACAAGTTCTTAGGGCATTTCACTATAACGTCTCAATGCGCTTTACATTAGTGCCCTGGTCATTGGGCCAATAACATTCCTGTAATCTTTCTCAGCTCCCTGGGGAGTATACAGCCCCGAGCTGCCGTGGCGTTCTGGAGGCTTTTTCAAACACAATATCAACCTCTACCCTCGCAGGTACCCATTTATACCCCTGGGTGAAGAGAAGCAATTATAGTAAAGCATCTTGCTCAAGGACGCAAGTGTCATGACCAGGATTCGAACCCACACCCCGATGGCTTAACCACCAGAACTTGAGTCCGGTGCGCTAAACCGCTTTGCCACGACACGCTACTAAAAATGTAAGTCTCAATCGGAAAGTTGATGTCACATTGTGGGTCAAAGGGTTCATAGGGCCAAGAAGCGGAGGTAGTCAGCGTATTGGCACTATTTATTGGGCTATGTTAATGCTGTTGTGTGTCAGAATAACTGTGGTGGCTTGTTTACTTTTCGAATGGTATTTTAACTTCTCGGACTTTTGTTGGACTTTCAGTGGCGCTGTCAAGGCTGTGATTGGTCAGTAGGCTTAATGGATCAGTCTATTATAAGTATTACAGCGTGATCATAACCAAGTGTATAAATTATTCCCCCTCAGCTAAAAAGAGGACGCAACCCCCGTGGGAGAGTCCCAGTGGAACAGGCCAACCAAAGCTGCATCTATACAACAGCTTGACAAGGCGGAAGGAACCATTTGTACCACAGGATGGGAAAAAGGTCTCTTGGTACAGCTGTGGACCGACAGTGTATGATGCTTCACACATGGGACATGCTAGGTACGTAATTGATGCCCTGATCAAAGTAACTGAGGATGTGGTTTGATTAGTAGTATCTAGCCCTGCCTTTCACCTCTGTGACCATAAAACTTTTACCATATTTATGCTTTCAGGTCCTACATATCATTTGACATCTTACGTCGCGTCTTGACTTACTATTTCGACTATGACATCCTGTATGTTATGAACATCACGGATATCGATGACAAGATCATCAAGAGAGGGCGCACTAACTATTTATTCGAGCAGTACGCCGGCGAAGCATTGAGTGCTGAGAAGCGATTGAGTGATGTCCAAGAAGCGATGAAGGTGGAAACTTGATTTTATAGTTGCTTCATCATCTTACTTCACAGTATTCACCCATCTTACCCCTCCATGCTCATACTCCACCATCTTACTCCTCTATACCCTATCTTTCTCCACAATCTCCCCCCTGTACTCCTCAATACTCCCCCATCTTTCTTTCTCCACCATCTTACCACTCCATATTCCACAAATTTACTCCTCAAAACTTTACAATCAAAATCCCACATATTCCACCATCTTAGGAATTGTCTCAAAAGTCGGGCATTTTATTTAAGAGATTTTATTTGAGCATTGAATGATTAAAAAACAGTTGTTCGTCTACTTCATTTTTACAGATGTTTGCTTCTAAGAAAGCCAAGGAAACAAATCCTGATAAACAACAGATGTACGCGGGTATATCCAATGGAACAACCGCAGCGATTGATGCGCTACAAAGCGCCCTCAAGTGTCCACAAGGAGAGAGTGAGAAGGAGCAATTCAGCAAGGTCTGTTAAACCAAAATTCGTATTAAAACACACAATGAGAAGTCACTAAATTTGCGTATTCTGAGTCTGTAGGCTGTAAGAAATGCGATTTTTGTATTCGTCCAATGAAATCCTTTGTTTGATTCCTTGTAGGCGTTACTGGAAGCAGCAAGAGACCCTCTCTGTGATTGGCTGGATGCCCAACATGGTTCCGAGGTCAAGGACAAATCGATCTTCTTCAAACTCACACAGCATTGGGAACGAGAGTATCACAAAGACATGGAAGCACTTAACGTAAGAAATAAAGACTTAGAGAGGGCGCCATTTGTTCCGGGCTTGGAATTTCACTCGGAAATACAAAATTCACGTCATCCATTTGCTGGCTCGGAAAATATTCTCATTGATGCACGACATCCGGCACCTACTGGTTAACAAAAGACGTACTGGAAGGGTATAAAATCCAATGGCATTTTAAACTATTTAATCTTGAAATATTTTCACCACTTTCATAAGGACAGTATTTGGAAAATGAGTGCATCACAAAATTGAATTTAGCCCCAGAACCCTGCTTTAAAATTTAGAATCGGGCGGTGCAATTTCCAGATGGAAAACTTTTGAATAAGGCTCATAAAAAAAACAGTAAGATGTGACTTTTGGGGGGTTTTGTCTTTATTTGTTTTCCCAGGTCTTGCCAGCCGACGTTCTTACCAGAGTGAGTGAATACGTACCTGAAGTCATCGCCTTCACACAAAAGATTATCGATAACGGCTTTGGGTGAGTTTTAGATTCTGACCCATCTTGAAGGGACCCTGTAAAGATATGAATAGTTTTTAAATGCAGTAGTACTGTCTTGTTGGTGTGGTATCTCAAAAATATTCCAGGATAACTTGCGGAAAAGTTTATCAGTGAGCTTTCAGAGGGAAATATTTCTCTAGAGGATTGGTACTGGAAGGAACTTTAGAATCGGTGAGCTTTCAGAGGGAAATATTTCTCTGGAGGATTGGTACTGTTATGTACTTTAGAATCAGTGAGCTTTCAGAGGGAAATTTTTCTCTGGAGAATTGGTACTGTTATGAACTTTAGAATCAGTGAGCTTTTAGATGGAAATATTTCTCTGGAGGATTGGTACTGTTATGTACTTTAAAATCGGTGAGCTTTCAGATGGAAATATTTCTCTGGAGGATTGGTACTGGTGTGAACTTTAGAATCAGTGAGCTTTCAGAGGGAAATCTTTCTCTGGAGGATTGGTACTGGTATGAACTTTAGAATCAGTGAGCTTTCAGAGGGAAATATTTCTCTGGAGGATTGGTACTGGTATGAACTTTAGAATCAGTGAGCTTTCAGAGGGAAATATTTCTCTGGAGGATTGGTACTGTTATGTACTTTAGAATCAGTGAGCTTTCAGATGGAAATATTTCTCTGGAGGATTGGTACTGGCATTAACTTTAGAATCAGTGAGCTTTCAGAGGGAAATATTTCTCTGGAGAATTGGTACTGTTATGAACTTTAGAATCAGTGAGCTTTTAGATGGAAATATTTCTCTGGAGGATTGGTACTGTTATGTACTTTAAAATCGGTGAGCTTTCAGATGGAAATATTTCTCTGGAGCATTGGTACTGGTGTGAACTTAAGAATCAGTGAGCTTTCAGAGGGAAATCTTTCTCTGGAGGATTGGTACTGGTATGAACTTTAGAATCAGTGAGCTTTCAGAGGGAAATATTTCTCTGGAGGATTGGTACTAGTATGAACTTCAGAATCAGTGAGCTTCTAGATTTGACTAATATGATAACTGATCTTCACTTTATTTTGAAATAATGTAAACTGCCGTTGAATTTCCAGATACGAATCAAACAGTTCTGTGTATTTCACGACCTCCAAGTTCGACAGCGATCCCAATCACCACTACGCCAAGCTGGTACCCGAGGCCTTCGGGGACCAGGAAGCCCTCCAGGAGGGCGAGGGGGATCTCTGCATATCGAAAGATCGGCTGAGTGAGAAGAGGTCGGTCAACGACTTTGCTTTGTGGAAGGCGTCGAAGCCCGGAGAGCCAGCTTGGGATTCCCCCTGGGGTCAGGTACAGTTTCAATTCAAAAGGTTTTTATGATCCGTTTTCCATATCACCCAAAAAGCCCTTAGTCTACAGTGCCCATCATATACCTGCCAATATATTGGCGTGTCATGGCTGAGTGGTCTAGCCCACTAACTCCAATTTTGATTACTGAGTCATCGGAGTGTAGCTTGAATTCCAGTCGTGACGCTTGTGTTCATGGGCAAGACAAGTTTTTATCCTTTGTTGATCCCAGTACACATGTGAATTGTTGCATGTAGTCCTCGCAAAATATCTGCAACAATTTTTTTCTTTTTTTTCTTCTTGCTTTAAACATACATGATAGTCCTCGCAAAATATCTGCAACAATTTTTTTCTTTTTTTTTCTTGCTTTAAACATACATGTAACACTCGTATCTTAGTGAAAAAAAAACAACATAATTATTCAGTCAGAAAACCGCCAAGTTACTTTTTGCAAAAATGGCAAACCCGTACATCGTAAAAATAAATATTTCGTTGAAAATGACCTCGTAGTGGCGCACAGTATTTTAAAATGGGACAATCTTTTACTTGTTTTTTGTGTAGGGTCGTCCAGGGTGGCATATTGAATGCTCCGTGATGGCCAGCAGTATACTCGGAGCATCCATGGACATCCACACTGGGGGTGTCGATCTACGATTCCCCCATCATGATAATGAACTAGCCCAGGCTGAGGTAAGCCTTACTACCTCAAATCCTCCAAAACCCATTCCCAAGTTTTATCTGTGATTAGTGGATTCAGTACCAATCTTATCAGAGTCTGTGTTTGATGGATTCAGTACTGCACAGCCAAACCAACCATGCTTAGCATGAGGCCAGACATATCAATCTTATCAGAGTCTGAGTTTGATGGATTCAGTACTGCACAGCCAAACCAAGCATGCTTAGCATGAGGCCAGGCATATCAATCTTATCAGAGTCCGAGTTCAATGGATTCAGTACTGCACAGCCAAACCAACCATGCTTAGCATGAGGTCAGGCATACCAATCTTATCAGAGTCTGAGTTTGATGGATTCAGTACTGCACAGCCAAACCAAGCATGCTTAGCATGGGCCCAGTTCTTAGCACCCTCAAACTATCTTTAACAATTTTCTTTTGATTGAAATTCCCTGTCAGGCCCACTACTCTAATGACAACTGGGTCCGATACTTTCTCCATTCCGGCCATCTGACCATCGCAGGCTGCAAGATGTCCAAGTCCCTCAAGAATTTCGTCACGATAAAAGACGCTTTGAAGCAGTACACATCTCGTCAGATCCGTCTTGTCTTTCTACTTCATTCTTGGAAGGATACTTTGGACTACTCCAAAGACACAATGGAGATTGCCGTACAGTACGAAAAGACCGTCAGCGTGAGTGGAAAAAAAAAATCAAATTTTGTTTTTAAAGGAGCTTGTGTTTCTAAGACATCTCTCATTTGACTTAACCGTTAAACATTGATATTAAACTGTTTGTGTGCCTGGCAGAGGGATGTAAACTATTAACCCTCCTTCTATCTGACCTTTTACTTTCATCCATTGCGGTTTTGAATGATGGATAAATTATGCCAGCCTGCATTATGATATCATGTGGTGAACACATCTTCATAGTAACACAGTCAACCCTCCTACTGTCTGACCATTCAATATCATCCAATGTGATTTTGAATGATAGATAAACAATGCCAGCCTGCATTATGATATCATGTGATAAATGCATCTATACAGTACACAGTCAACCCTCCTACTGTCTGACCATTCAATGTCATCCACTGTGGTTTTAAATGATAGATAAATAATAGTTCATTGCAAGCACCCTTGTCTACAGGTTTCCTCGGGCTTGCGAGTTGACAGTGATTAAGTGTTTGTGTAGTTGCTTTTAAAACAGACAGACAACGATACTTACAATGTTTGTTTGTTTGTTTGTTTGTTTGGGGTTTTTTTTTCAGGAATTTTTTCTGAATGTGAAAGCTGTTCTCCGAAGTACGCCCTCCAGCGGGATTGAAGCGTTTGAGAAATGGAACGAGCCAGAACTGAAATTAAATGAACAGTAAGTCCTGACAAAATAATCTCATGTCAGTTAAAATAAAAAATTACCAGGATTCACCTGTGTTCCCTAGTTCAGCAATGGAGTGTCGTGGCCGAGCGGTTTAGTGCACCGTATTCAAGTTCTGTTGTTCATAGGGTGTGGGTTCGAAACCCGGCCTGGCTGGTCGCAACGCTTGTGTCCTTGAGCAAGATACTTTACCATAGTTGCTTTGTCCTTCGGATGGGACGTTAAGCTGTAGGCCCCGTGTACTAGGATAGGTAGTGCACGTAAGAGAACCAAGAACTCTTGTCGTGGAAGAGTAGAGGTTTACCCGGTGTTTCTTATTCAGATAGCAAGCATCCTTATCTACAGGTTTCCTCAGGCTTCCGAGCTACAGTGCTTAGGTTCGCTTTTGAGGCATTCTTGGTTTCATTACCAGAAATTAATAATAATAATAATAATAATAATAAACAGATGGTTCAAAGTGTATTCTTTCATTTTGAAAAAAAAACTCCCTCGTTGATTTAGTGTATATTTTGTTTGATTGTGTAGCTCTAACTAATTTTCGTCTTTGGAACTATCTTCCGTTTCTGCGTCCTTTGTTTGCAGATTCCAAAACTGCAGAGCCAAAGTAAACGAGGCGCTTTGCGATTCCGTGGACACCAAAGCGTCGCTGGAGAGTATGCGGGCACTGATTGGCCAGTGCAATATCTATATGCAAGAAAGACGGTCGGCTAAGGTGGCGCCTAATCGCATGCTGCTGCAGAACACAGCAGCATTCATCACGAAGATGCTCAGGGTACCAGACTTTTATTTCGTCATTTCTTTCTTAATTTTTAAATTGCACTTTTTCATTTCAATGTCATCTCCTTGTACACAGGGAAATTTCTTGCTTTTATACCATGACAATAAAACATTTTTAGTTTGAGTTAGATTTTAAAGGTACAACCACAGAGCTATATGTATTGACTGAAGCGCTAATCCCCGTTACGGACCTTTCTTTTGCAACGTCACAGCCTGAGTTTTTGCCAACCAAGATGGAGAAACTACGGGGAGTCATCAAGGCAAAGCAAAAACAGATAATCACAGTTTGCAAAAATTTTACACAAATTCACAAATTGTTTACAATTTGTTGGAAACAAACCAACCAATGATGGGATGTATTTCCTTGAAATAGAAAGTTTGCAAAAATGTCGAATACGGTCACAACGTCTGTCAACAAGACTCAAATGTTTTGCTACTATTGGCCATCCATGCCAACCAGTGCGGTTTGTTTATCAACAATGGAAAGGTCTATACACGCTCAAATTTGTTTTTTAACTCCCGGGCGCAGACATGTTTCACACATTTGCATGACAAAGGAACGTTTTTTAATTTCAAGAGAACATTTTTTGAAGAGAGAAACTTTGCATTAGGCGTGCGTGCCTAGTATGAAATCTTATTTGCAACACTTTATTTTGAGATTCAGATTCCTTGTATGCTTGGGCGTAACCAGAGGGGGCTTGAGGCCCCCCCCCCCTGCTCAGAACTCGTCCCCCCCCACATGAGATCATTTGATCATATACTGATTACATGCCATGCATTTAAGACAAATTTATGTTTTGCATTTCAGATTTTTGGTGCAATCGAAGGTGACGAACCGATCGGTTTTCCGATGAGTGGAGCTTCACAGAACGGCAACGTAAGTTCCTCTTCCCTTACCAACAGACCTTTACTTGACTTAACAACAGGCAAACAAAACAGATGTCTGAATCGTTCTTAGATGTCCGAGCACGACTGGTGGCGACAGGCCAGTTTCTAGGTGTTATGTAACCATGGTAAAGAAACAAATGCATCGAAAGCGATAACAAATTTATCTTAAAGTAAAATCAATGCACAGTACACGAGTTAGAACAGCACGTTAGAAGAGGGTGTCTTATGGTCCGTTCAATATTACAAGTTATCACACCAGCACGAGAGGAATACGGGAAAATATAGTGCTTCTGTGTCCCATATCCCACGAGGCCGAATATGGGACGTGGACATGCTACATTTTCCTGTATTCCTTGGGTGCGAGTGTGGTAACGAATTTATCTTCCAGTCAATTGGAAGATAATACAACTTTGAGCAAAACGTGCAATGCACAAATTTTGCACTGTCTGTATACGGAGTGTGACGCATAATACTCAAAATACGCAGAGTGCAATATAGACTACTGGGAGTATGATATGGTTTAGTATCACACTCCCGTAGCGCGTACTGGAAGATAAAGGTAAATATCACACTCTTGTTGCTATGGATCGACCAATCAGAATCAAAGATTCAGGTATGCTTGAAGATAATTATTATAAGTATTATTATAAAGTGAATTTACACTTTATTTTGCGGTTTTCTTCTTGCCGTGGTTTCTGTAGGTGGAAGAGACCGTGATGCCTTATTTACAAGTCCTGTCGGAGTTCAGAGAGCAAGTTCGTCAAACTGCTCGGCAGCAGAAAGGTACGTATTGATAATATGTCATGAGATTAGGCTGACGGGGCTGCATACTCCTAAGGAGTAAAGATGAGATGATTTTAGGACTGGCAAACGGGATAGGAATAGACCAATCCATTGAGTCCCGCCTTCCTTAGCAACTGCCTAGCAACAGCACATGTTGTGACTTTCTTGCCCCGATCACTGTAGTGGTTCGGTTGCGGCCACTTCCATTGGAAACTTTTGAAGGGGCACCAAGGCCAAGACCAGGGCAACAGAGGCCATGGCCTCCGTGTAATTCCAGACCAGTTCTTTCTTACCAATATGAGCTGGGGCTTCAAACCAAATTTCCTGTGAACAATATATACAGGCTTTAGAGTTGTTTTTTACAGCGGTCGACATCTTGAAGTTGTGCGACGCACTCCGAGATGAAATCTTACCAGAATTAGGAGTTAGACTTGAGGACAGGGAGGAGGGAGCAGCTGTGGTCAAACTAGTCGATAAAGAGACAATTCTACGAGAGAGAGAGCTAGCCAAACAGGTCAGTATAGTCGGCCCTTAACCCTTACTTCCTTGGCTATTTTGCCTACAGGGTCGAGCTACCCAGGCCCTTGGTTGGATCCAGGTTTTGTGCTTCTGGCTTGTGAAATAGCGCCCTCATAATACAGCGCCCTCTATTACTGCCGTTTTTGTTGTTTCATTACGTGAAACTCCCGTTAGCCCAAATCTCTGGATTCTACTCACTGGTTTCATCCTGACTCTTATCAGCTGTTATCAATGAAGTAATTATAAGATAAACACCAGTGACCTGGTGCAGGGTTATTGCCCTATCAATTACAGCATGCACCTGTGTGGAAGGGCAAGCTGCTGGTGTCAAATTACAGAAACATCCAGGAGTATGGAGGAAGTCTGACTGTTTCTTACTTAATATCTCAAGTTATACGTTGTCAATTTTTATGATTCAAAGTTGCTTTCATTACATCTTTAGACACTTTTCTTTAATACGTTAGTCTAGAGTGAAAACAAGAACCTGGAGATATTTTTTGTCAGTGAACTCACAGGGCAGTGCTCCATAATCTGACTATTCATACCTCATGAACCACGACATGTTGAAAAACTGCTCTGTCCCAAACCGGTGAGTTCGACCAGAGTTTGTCATAGGCAAACTTCGGTCAACTCCTAATGGCAAATTCACAGAATATCCTCCTCTCCTACATCATTCCACACCAAACTCTGAAACAAATCCAGTCCTGTGAGAGTTTTGAGCCCTAATATGGGCTGTCAAATTTTGGGGATCATTTACGTAATCGACTGACTGGAAAACAACTTGACGCCATTGGGTTCTTGTTTGGTTACAGCAAGCTGAAGAGAAACGGAAAAAGAAGGAAGAAGCCAAGAGGAAGGAGTTAGAGAAGCAAGCTGCAAAAGACGCTCAGAGACGTATTCCTCCATCTCAGATGTTCCTACAAGAAACTTCAAAATATTCTGCATTCGATGATAAGGTACTTTATTAAAAACAAATTTCAAATGTCACCTTTTTGTAATCATGCTAATCGGTTTTGAAGTACAAACCTGGGCATCAGAATTGCTTAGTATAGCATTGCAGAAGCGGGTTACCAGCCAAACAAAACATGTAATGCTGGTGTTTTTGACTGGTTCCCTATTAATTTTGGCTAATATTTGAAATATTTGCCCAGCAACATTTTCATCTCAAGCAGCGCTGTGAAATTGGGGCCAGATTTTTTTGCAGTTGACAACTTCGACTAGTTTAATACAAAGTTGGATTGTTGATATCTCTCAATTGATTGAATTAATCGGGCGTTCAGGTTGGCTCAGTGGTTTCTTTCCGTGCCTTTCACCTCTGTGACCCTGGTTCGAAACCCAGTCCCTACCTGATTGCGTCGGTTTCCCTATTTGGGGTTTTCCTCCGACATCTAAAACTGAAATTTCTCCAACATTTCCTCCACACAGGTATCTTCACGCCTACGGGTCACAGTGCTAGTCGCTTTCGAGGGTCCCCTTGGTTTCATTACCAGAAAGATAATAATAAGATTAATAATAACAAATGAAATTTTCATGGATTTTGTTTTTGTTTTTGCTTTCTAGGGAATGCCTACCCACGACGCTGAAGGGAAAGAGTTGAGTGGGAAACAACTCAAGAAACTTGCCAAGCTCTACCAGACACAGGAAAAACTCCACGGCGAGTATCTTAAAAATACAGCATCAGAATCAAATACTGCTGCTAGTCCATGAGAAACGTAATTTTATTTTTAATAGGTCACAGTACAGCACTAGCAGTACACAACTATAACAGATGTAACTAATGCATCAGGAAAATTATTGTCAAGGCATGTCGGACTCAAGTTCTGGTGACTTAGTGATCAGAGTATGGGTTCAACCTGGTCATGACACTTGTGTCCTTGACACTTAACCTTAAATTGCTTCTCTTAACCCAGGTGTATAAATGGGAACCTGAGAGCACTGAGACTGTATTATGTTGGATTAACCCCTTAGCGCTAACTTACGCAGCTTTGGGTTGTATGCTCCCCAGGGAGTTGAGAAAGACACTTGTGTCCTTGACACTTAACCTTAAATTGCTTCTCTTAACCCAGGTGTATAAATGGGAACCAAAGAGGGCTAAGACAGTATTGTGTTGGATTAACCCCTTAGCGCTAACTTACGCAGCTTGGGGTTGTATGCTCCCCAGGGAGTTGAGAAAGTTTGAGGAATGGTCTAAGTATGCCTGATGAACAGGGTGATAATGATGTTGGAAAGTGCCTTGATGTGTGCACTATATAAGAATCCAGTAATTTTATAACATTTATTGTTTCAGGACATGCCCAATAAGCGTTGTGCTTTCCGACCCAGCAGAAGGAAACAAATTTCAAAGGCACTTTGAGTGGGGTTAAAACCAATTTAGTAGTACTTAAAATGTTTCAAAGTGCATTGACACTTTATCAGAATCCAAAGATTTGCAAGAAACAAAAGACTGTGAAATTTTCAAGATATTTTCTAGTACTGTTCGGCCAAAAACAGCAAAGAATGTGTAAAACTTTTTTTTTTCTAAATATTTAAATGCGAAAATACACCCCCAGTGGTTGATCAATTTCATGTTTTTTCTTAAATCATGGTTAAAGGTTAAAAACATGTGTAACCTCACAGATGAGAAAATTTTTTGTACAAATGTTTTCTTTTTTCTTCCATATTTATTATGATGTAGTATTATTATTTTTAATTTGATCAGAGAAGAAAGTAAGCAAAATGTCGGCACACTCTGCCAGTGAAACACTCATTGACTTTATACCAACATTATTGCGTTTAATGTTTGTGTTTTTGTTTACCCGTACAATGATGTGTGTGAAGCACTGTATACTCAGTACTTTCCCGTGTCCTGTGAAAAAAATTCTACAGGCACATTCCTCGGGTGGGATTTGGACCCACGACCCCCCGCCATTCTAGAGCAGACGGCTTACCAACTAAGCTACTGAGATTGCCAGGCAGCTAGAGGCAGTTCAAATCCTTTTTGTTCATAGGACCTGCGAAAGTGCTTAACACACATCGGTGTATGGGTGAAAAAAACACAACTATTGTTCTTTATCCCCAATGCAAAAATTAACTTCTATTATAATTATTTTGTTTCATTGGAACATATCATATTTTTTGTAGTCTTCCTTATTTCTTTAAATATTTTATCATGTGAGTTGATCAACCATTGATTTCAATTCAACTGCATGAGTTGTGTGTGGTGGTACTAATGTGCACAGAGCTGTGTACTAAGTATATGTGAACAGGCTCTCATTTTTAAATGCGTAATACAGGATTGGTAAAGAAAAAAAACATTCTTGTTTAGTTTTAGTCTGAAAGCTTACTGTTTCTAAAGTTAATGCTGGAACCAATTTTTCTGTGAAATATTTCCCTCTGAATTGCTTCAAACTCCAGAAAACTATCTGAAAACAAAAACGCAACAGCTGATTTCGGTTGTACGATCAAATTTAAAGAGAATGTGTTTACATGCTGAAAAGTGTTCAGGTTTTTAACTCAGATGGCGGATTGAGCCCAAATTTTCGCAAGTTTGTTTTTGTATCAAACAAAGTAAGAATACTGCACTTTCAGCTTTACCAAACCTGTGTAGCGCCATTAAGTGACTTTTAATATTCGTATGGCATTTAAATACAAGGCTGGGCATCTCCAGTGGCTGATTTCCTTTTTGAAATATTTTATCGATATTATGATACAGTTTCAGATCTCAAAGGAAGCTTTTTTTACATTACAATAATAATAAAACAATCATCGTGCAAATCTCGTCTTTGAACAAAAAGTTTGTTTTTGTTTTTTTGTAAAAACTGTGAAACCCTAAATTGGAGATCCTTACTCTTATTCAATACACACAAAATGTGAAAAAAAGTGTAAGGGTTAGGCCTTGCATTTTGTCAAAATTCATTAAAAACATTTTTTTAAATGTGCATTTTTGTCAAAAAGAAACAAACGCAAGGGTTACCCCTCACACATTCTTTTGTATACATTATTTGCAATGATTTTAGGCAAATCAAATTCAAGGCCTAAGCCTTGCGCTTTTAACATATTTTTGATGATTTGTTTTTAAAGCAAAATTCATCAAAAATATTTTTTTTAAATGTGCATTTTTGTCAAAAAATCTTTGAAAATTATATGGAAAAAATAAGCCTTGCATTTGTGGTCAAAAATCCTTGAAAATAGTGAACAAAAAGTGTAAGGTATAGGCCTTGCATTTTTTTCCCCTCAAAATTGTTTTAAAAGAATGGCAAGGGGTAAGCCTGGAACTTTTGTTCAAAAATTGTTTGTTTGTTTTTTTCATATAAAATCATTGAAAATGCGAAAAAAAATCGCAAAGTGTACACCTTGCTTTAAAAAACAGATCATCAAAAATATCTAAAGAGCGCAAGGGTTACGCCTTGAATTTTTTGCCAAAAATCATTGCAAATAATGTATAAAAAAGAATCTGAGGGGTAACCCTTGCATTTGTTTCTTTTAAATCATTGGAAATGTGAAAACAAATCACAGGGGTAAGACTTCCCCTAAACATCAGTCAAACATATGAAGAAAAGAAATGCACAAGGCGCAACCTTGGGTCCAAAAATCATTTTTGGCGAGGAATCTTTGTTCCTCCATTTAGTTATCTAAATGTTCCTCCATTTATTTATCTAAATTATGTCCCATATTTAAAGTCTGACTTTGTACCGTTACTTGTCATATATTTTGTCTTATTCTCGAAGTTAAGGTTAATTTAAACGCAAGTTTAACCAGAGAAGTTTAACACATTTTTTTTCCAAACCTACTTCAACTTGTAGGAAACCAACAAAATAAGCTACAAGCAAAAAAATTTAAACGTGAATAGTTTTTAACGCTTGGAGATTGTCTTGATCTGGTTGCCTGTTAATGGCCTTGTGTTACATGACCCTTAGGTAAAATGCTTTTCATAACAAAATTCCACACTTATAGTTGTGCTTTACCTTTTTTTGTGTTATTTGGGTACTTTATGCAATTACCATTGCAATATGTTCGACCATAATGTAAACTTTGGAGCATTATCTCTTAATTTATTTCAGCGTTGGAAAGGTTGTGACTTGCCGATTGGCCAATTGTATTAGAATTTACTGCAAGACACATTTATTTGAGGATGTTTCAATAAAAATGTGAAAATTATGATTTGAACTTATTTTACCGTTTGCGTTCTTTTTCAAAATATTGTCTTTGTTTTATATATTTTATTTTTGAACATTGGTAAAAATGGATGAGATTTAAGGATTAAGGGTAAGGGTAAATTTTATATTACAAAATAAGACAACTTTAATAACTTCTTGACTAAATAAATAACGAACACAATTTTATTTGAAACACCTATTTTTACCTCATCAAAAACAGCAAGCCATTTTATTTCTAAATTGCCACTGTACAATATCTACCAACAGAGGGCGCCCTATAATGTGAGAGAGGGCGCCCTTCATTGTCAACAGAGGGCGCCCTTCTCTAAATATGTATTACGTATGCTACCACACACAACTATACGACACGTGGTTCTAATATTCATCAAGTTTACAAATACCAGTTTAGCACAGACTAGCGGTGGCCGAGTGGATAAGGCGACATGAACGTGAAGTCAAGACAAGTGGTTCGAATCCTGGCAGAGACAAGGTAAGTGAAAATAAGGTAAGTGAAATAAAGGTGTTTCAGGTGAACGGAGCACGACGAGGAGACGCTAACAAGGTAAGTGGTCAAGACCAAGGAAGGAGAAGGTAAGTCGGAGGCGAGGCCAAGAGGAGGGGACGACACCGAGAGGACAGGCGGAGGGGGAGGCGGTGGAGGGACCGAGAGGAAAGGGGAGGGCAAATATTTTTTTTTTTAATAAAAAAAAAAAAAAAAAGACCGCAAAAATTTTTTTTTGCGGTCTTTCGTTTTTTTTAAATCGCTTGAAACGTACGCTCGTTAATTTTTTTTGAAAAAGATGAAAAAAAAATCAAAATTGCAAAAAAAAAAAAAAAAGACCACAAATTTTTTTTTGTGCGGTCTTTCATTTTTTTTAAATCGCTTGAAACGTACGCTCGTTAATTTTTTTTCAAAAAGTTGAAAAAAAATTCAAAATTGCAAAAAAGTCTGAAAATTTCGTACATTTTCAAAATTAAAATCAATAAAACGCCTCAAAACAGTGCAAAACGCCTCCATACTGCTTAGATAGATCTGTTACATCAAATAAAAATCAAAGTTGCCAAAAAACAACCGAAAATTGGGATTTCCGTCAAAAAACAGCTTTTAAATGCGATTGAATGGGGTGTTTAACACTGTTTACATGATATACATTACAAGGTGAGCACATAACAGTAAGCATGGTACAATTTACGCATTTTGGTAGAAAATTTTACACTTTTGCATCGTATTGACTTAAAATGCATCAATTCTAAGACAAATCATTCATCTGAGCATTTTACTTATAAAACCAGTCATTTTTAATTAAGAAAACTCTTCAAACAAACACTTATTCATATCATTTTTCACAACAAATATTTAAGGAAAATAGTCAGGCGCCTATCACTGAGACTGTAGCTGTGGCATCACTTAGAGACAGGGAACTAGACAACGACGGCTGCCGTTTTGACTGGTCTTAAAGATAACATTTTCTGAGCATTTTAGATTCAATAATAATGATCTTTCAGCTTCTTAAATTTCATCAATCTATAGATTAAGTAATTGATTAATTGATAAGATCCTCCAAAGTTATCACAAAATTTATCAAAACCAAACTAAGTTGCCATTGTGTACTTCTACTAGTTACGAAATCTACATAAAAAAAACTAACTTGTTTACTCAATCTTCCAGAGAAATACTTATGTCTGAAATACTGTCAAAGTCGGATGAACACATGTACCATTTGAAGACCCTACAAATTATCATTGCTTATATCAATTGCCGCAATCAAAATAAGGCTGATTGATATGAACATGACCAATATCCCAAGTGTTTTTACTAAAATTCATTAACCTTATTTGACAACAATTTTAAAGGAATGGTTCTACCCCCATGGTTGGTTGTATGGCGTGAGCCACCAAGGGATGGAAATGAATTTACGCTTCAAAAACAATGAAGTTAAATACGTAATTTCCCTTAACATGTCACAATTAAACTAGGCGTATAACGAATTTTGAAACGAAGCAAGTTTGTTCTGAAAAGAACTGCGCCCAATTTCATGGCACTGCTTACAGTGGAATTCTGAGCTTACAAAGCCCATAAAATCACATGCTTTACAGACCGCCATAAGCGCATAATTCTGTGGTGGTAAGCAGTGCGAAATAGTGTTCAACAACTTGACATTGGTGATCAATCAGTTTCTTAGTTTTAAGATTACTATGTAGGCCTAATACGTTCACACAGGCCTGCGTTCACAGTCTCTGCTGAAGTTACAACTTGACAGAGAATATTAACATACGTGTGTACATATTATATGAATAGGATACATGCTTACTTATGATCTAAAAGAAGTCTTTGATGAACATCTTATAATCTGAAAAGCTGTTCTTTCGTTAAACTTGAAACTACCAACACAATTGTCTCTTACACCCAATTTCTTCAGAAGTGCCGTTGAAATTTATAAACCTGAATGGTACAAAATCCACGCCTAATCACTGTTATTCAGTGTTTACTAATTTGCTGACATTTTTACAGTTGAACAGGGTTGGTGGGTTGTACAGAGTGTATAAACTAAAAGGAACGCCTTCTACAAAGCACCGTGTGTCACACTGTCGTACCTGTGAGCCACTTTGTTAGCATCACACTGATTCATGATTGTACAATACAATCCTCTAGTACATCTAATTAATTATCTATCATTAATCGTCGTGTGCTGGCAGAAGGACATAAGGAAAGTGTGCCCGGCAGAAACTACATGTACAAAGCAATTATTGGGCAACGCTTTGAACAAAACTGCCGGGCTCGACAGTTTGATTAATTCTCAAACATTTATTAGTCATTGTAGGAAAGTTACATTCAGCAAGAGAATGATAATGCATGACTAATTTAGAGTAATTCCAGCAACACATATTCATACTACAGTTTAGCATCATTATCAAAAATGTGGCCATTTGATTGCTTAGGACCTTTCTACTGGGATGAGTGTTGTACTAAGCATTGCCAGCAGAATGGCATTAAGAGACGACTTTAAATTAATACATTCTTCTGCCAGCACCAGACGATATGTACGTTACATCAACAGACGCAATAACTGGCCCATAAGAATTAAAGGTCTGTTTACATTATCTTGTTGGTAAGTGATGATGTTTTAGAGCCAGAAGTGCAGTGTAACGACCATTTGTTTACATTGCACTTTTGGCTCAAAAACGTCATCTCTTACCAACAGGACACATAATAGACTTCATCAAATTTACCTCATGGCTTTTTTGGACACAATTTATTTGGATTTTAAAACATTTTCAAAGGAGGGTGTGTTTGAGTCTAAGGGCCACGTCACACAAGGCAATTTAAAAGCAACAAATTCCAGGCAATCTCCAAGAAGTAATCTGCATTTCCACATAAATTTCTAAGGGGTAGTCTTGTGAGACAATGTTTAAAAAGGTACTCATGTGATACATCAAAGTGTTTCGTTTTCGTGCACTGCATTTGGTTGCCCCCAAGTTGCCTGTAAAAATTGTCTCGTTTGACAAGGCCCTAAGTATCCTGATGATGAGGTCAAAGTGTATGTAAACAGGCCTTTTTACAATTCATAAACAACGCAACAAACCTACCTTAATGTCCTAGTATTGAATAAGTTACAAAGTTGAGGTATAAGAAGCTTGACGTAGAGAGACGATGAAGTGTTTGAAGTCTTGATGAAGACGCGTGCCAAGTGTTCTCATCAAAGCCCTGGTGCATCTCTTGTGAGGAAACTGATGTCGTCATCATCTTAGCGAACCTGTAAACTGAAATCAAAGAGTAAAGAGTTGTATAAATGATAAGAGCCATTGATCAAACTTGAAAGTCTGTATCTTGTCCTTAATTCAAATAGTGGAGGGTCTTAGATAATTGGTTGAAAAGCGCCCATTATTTATTATTAAGTTCTCATACTGATAATGGGGAGACTTTTGGACGGTCCCTTTTCGCAGTTCTCACCAGTAGTATGCGTGAGACCTACTCAGAACTACAAGCGCATTACTGAGCATGTGCGCGCATGCTCATGCGCATACAACTTGGGGGCGGTTCAAGATTGACAGAAAAGTGGGGTGCATGTTTGGAATCGAAGTACAGGCTGGTAGTAGAAGGGGTTACATCTTGGGGGCGGTTCCAGATTGATAAAAAAGTGGGGTGCATGTTTGGAATTGAAGTACAGGCTGGTAGTAGAAGGGGTTACATCTTGGGGGCGGTTCCAGATTGACAGAAAAGTGGGGTGCATGTTTGGAATCGAAGTACAGGCTGGTAGTAGAAGGGGTTACATCTTGGGGGCGGTTCCAGATTGACAGAAAAGTGGGGTGTATGGGATTGAAATACAGGCTGGTAGTAAAAGGGGTGACATCTTGGGATGGTTCCAGATTGACAGAAAAGTGGGGTGTATTTGCAGTACAGGCTGGTAGTAAAAGGGGTTACATCCTGGGGGCGGTTCCAGATTGACAGAAAAGTGGGGTGCATGTTTGGAGTTGACGAACAGGCTGGTAGTAGAAGGAGGTTACATCTTGGGGGTGGATCAAGATGTACAGAAAAGTGGGGTGCATGTTTTGGATTGAAGTACAGGCTGGTAGTAGAAGGGGTTACATCTTGGGGGCAGTTCCAGATTGACAGAAAAGTGGGGTACATGTTTGGAATCGAAGTAAAGGCTGGTAGTAGAAGGGGTTACATCTTGGGGGCAGTTCCAGATTGAAAGAAAAGTGGGGTACATGTTTGGAATCGAAGTAAAGGCTGGTAGTAGAAGGGAATACATATTGGGGGCGGTTCCAGATTGACAGAAAAGTGGGGTGCATGTTTGGAATCGAAGTAGCCTACAGGCTGGTAGTAGAAGGGGTTACATCTTGGGGGCGGTTCCAGATTGACAGAAAAGTGGGGTGCATGTTTGGAATCGAAGTACAGGCTGGTAGTAGAAGGGGTGACATCTTGGGGGTGGTTCCAGATTGATAAAAAAGTGGGGTGCATGTTTGGAATCGAAGTAGCCTACAGGCTGGTAGTAGAAGGGGTTACATCTTGGGGGTGGTTCCAGATTGATAAAAAAGTGGGGTGCATGTTTGGAATTGAGGTACAGGCTGGTAGTAGAAGGGGTTACATCTTGGGGGCGGTTCCAGATTGACAGAAAAGTGGGGTGCATGTTTGGAATCGAAGTACAGGCTGGTAGTAGAAGGGGTTACATCTTGGGGGCGGTTCCAGATTGACAGAAAAGTAGGGTGCATGTTTGGAATTGAGGTACAGGCTGGTAGTAGAAGGGGTCACATCTTGAGGGCGGTTCCAGATTGACAGAAAAGTGGGGTACATGTTTGGAATCGAAGTAAAGGCTGGTAGTAGAAGGGGTTACATCTTGGGGGCGGTTCCAGATTGACAGAAAAGTGGGGTGCATGTTTGGAATTGAGGTACAGGCTGGTAGTAGAAGGGGTGACATCTTGGGGGTGGATCAAGATTGACAGAAAAGTGGGGTGCATGTTTGGAATCGCAGTACAGGCTGGTAGTAGAAGGGGTTGCATCTTGGGGGCGGTTCCAGATTGACAGAAAAGTGGGGTGCATGTTTGGAATCGAAGTAAAGGCTGGTAGTAGAAGGGGTTGCATCTTGGGGGCAGTTCCAGATTGACAGAAAAGTGGGGTGCATGTTTGGAAGTGAAGTACAGGCTGGTAGTAGAAGGGGTTACATCTTGGGGGCGGTTCAAGATTGACAGAAAAGTGGGGTGCATGTTTGGAATCGAAGTACAGGCTGGTAGTAGAAGGGGTGACATCTTGGGGGCGGTTCCAGATTGATAAAAAAGTGGGGTGCATGTTTGGAATTGAGGTACAGGCTGGTAGTAGAAGGGGTTACATCTTGGGGGCGGTTCCAGATTGACAGAAAAGTGGGGTGCATGTTTGGAATCGAAGTAGCCTACAGGCTGGTAGTAGAAGGGGTGACATCTTGGGGGCGGTTCCAGATTGACAGAAAAGTGGGGTGCATGTTTGGAATCGAAGTACAGGCTGGTAATAGAAGGGGTCACATCTTGGGGGCGGTTCCAGATTGACAGAAAAGTGGGGTGCATGTTTGGAATCGAAGTACAGGCTGGTAGTAGAAGGGGTTACATCTTGGGGGCGGTTCCAGATTGACAGAAAAGTGGGGTGCATGTTTGGAATTGAGGTATAGGCTGGTAGTAGAAGGGGTCACATCTTGGGGGCGGTTCCAGATTGACAGAAAAGTGGGGTGTATGGGATTGAAATACAGGCTGGTAGTAAAAGGGGTGACATCTTGGGATGGTTCAAGATTGACAGAAAAGTGGGGTGTATTTGCAGTACAGGCTGGTAGTAAAAGGGGTTACATCCTGGGGGCGGATCAAGATTAAAAGAAAAGTGGGGTGCATGTTTGGAGTTGACGAAAAGGCTGGTGTAGAAGGAGGTTACATCTTGGGGTGGATCAAGATGTACAGAAAAGTGGGGTGCATGTTTTGGATTGAAGTACAGGTTGGTAGTAGAAGGGGTTACATCTTGGGCTGGGGGCAGTTCCAGATTGACAGAAATGTGGGGTGTGCATGTTTGGAATCGAAGTACAGGCTGGTAGTAGAAGGGGTTACATCTTGGGGGCAGTTCCAGATTGACAGAAATGTGGGGTGTGCATGTTTGGAATCGAAGTACAGGCTGGTAGTAGAAGGGGTTACATCTTGGGGGCGGTTCCAGATTGACAGAAATGTGGGGTGTGCATGTTTGGAATCGAAGTACAGGCTGGTAGTAGAGGGGGTTACATCTTGGGGGCAGTTCCAGATTGACAGAAATGCGGGGTGTGCATGTTTGGAATCGAAGTACAGGCTGGTAGTAGAAGGGGTTACATCTTGGGGGCGGTTCCAGATTGACAGAAAAGTGGGGTGCATGTTTGGAATTGAGGTATAGGCTGGTAGTAGAAGGGGTCACATCTTGGGGGCGGTTCCAGATTGACAGAAAAGTGGGGTGTATGGGATTGAAATACAGGCTGGTAGTAAAAGGGGTGACATCTTGGGATGGTTCAAGATTGACAGAAAAGTGGAGTGCATTATTTGGATTGACGCCCAGGCTGGTAGTAGAAGGGGTTACATTTTGGGGGCGGTTCCAGATTGACAGAAAAGTGGGGTGCATGTTTGGAATTGAAGTACAGGCTGGTAGTAGAAGGGGTTACATCTTAGGGGCGGTTCCAGATTGACAGAAAAGTGGGGTGCATAGTATCTATAGGCCCTACACATTGACAGTAAACAATCACAATAAAATAGATCAAAATAAGTTGAAACTTACCAGTTATCAGTGAGTATAACAGTAATTTTAAGAAGTGGAGTGTACAGCTCAAATTATCATCTGCAGGACTTCTTGCGTGACGGATGATTGGTGATGGCTAAATCCATGTCTGTTGAGTCCCTCAACCAGAAAAGATGGTACACAGCGAAGTTACTTCCAACATTCTTAGGGAGGAAAAACAAAATCATTTTTTTTTTGTCAGAATGCGTGAAAATATGGAGGTTGACCTTTTAATTTAATCAACACCTACTGTTTTTTAAAAATGATTTCTACATTGAACTGAGACAAAGTAGCCTCTCGATTGAAGATATTACCGTTGACCATAATTTCTCACGCTGTCTTCAGATTTCATGTCTGTTGGGTGCAATCAGTTGATCTGCACAATCGTTCGATCCTTGCGTGATCGGTCGATCGTGACGCAATCTGTGATCCCGCTGCCACCATTTTTCTTTACAATTCACAACTCTTGAGGTTTTTTTTTTAAAGGTATTTAAAATCTGAGATATCCTTCAGAATCGACCGATCACGCAGTTTGACCGATCGCGCCCAAAATTTCCATTAAATTCTCTTCATTATTTTAGAACCCTTGCATTTAAGACATCATAATTTTAAACAGTGCCCTTACTGAGGTCAAAGGAAGACCTATCAATGGCTGAGAGTTGTACATGATATGTACACACAAGAATGTTTGCAAATATCGAAATGAACGTAACCCTCCTGAGTCACACTCCCTCTGTACACTCCCACTGCACTGGCCTGGGGGGCAGGGCAGGGGTAGAGTCCTATAGTAGCGTAGCTGTACTTCTAATTCAATCAACAACAAACATGCTAGAGTCTCCACTCAGTCTCACTCTCAGTCTCAGGTTTTACTTTTCAATCTCACTAAAACTTTGTAGAAGAAAGTGCTGACCATGCTGACAGTGTGCCCATATGACACCTAGATACACAGCTCATCTTGTTGGGCTGTTAAGTGAACCGTTGGTTCTCTTTAGTTTTAACACCGGTCTCATACTACACTTGCTAGCTAGTCGCCAAAAATATTTACGCCATTCTGTAATCATGGTAATGGCGACTATGTCTGAGCATGGACTCATGGAGGTTGAAATCTATGCCTGTTTGATGAGAACGATGTTAAAAGGAGAGCCATAATACTACAGCCCTAGACCCAGTAACTGGGGCGCTGTACTCCTTTTTTGAGATTTTTGACATTATCTGTCGTACTAGCGCCCCAGTCCGTGGTATATATGGAAAGTGCTCCGATTCGGAGTCCGAAGCGGTTTTTTTCTGAATCAGTTACAAAATTGTCAAAATTGCAACAAGGACTCGACAGAATTGCTTGAAAATCGCCTACTGGCTTCTCCAAGTATCTACGGTGAAATAAAATGCAGTTAATTGTACTCACGATCATTTTTGGTCCTCCAAATCGATGATTTTTAGCCCACTATCACGCATATATCAAATTTGCCGTTAGAATCGCCATTTTGAATGTGATACTCAACGACCGTTTCCTTATGTCTAAAACGCTGCGAGGATTGCGTGTTCGCTGAGGCCCTGACTTTCATATTGTTTTCCGCGCAGTCAACGCAGGATACCAGGCTGTGTGTAGCGCCAATGTTCACTGATGCCCTGACATTCATATTGATTTGCGCAGTCAATGCAGGATACCATCTGTGTAGCCTGGTATCCTGCGTTGACTGCGCAAATCAATATGAATGTCAGGGCATCAGCGAACATTGGCGCTACACACAGCCTGGTATCCTGCGTTGACTGCGCGGAAAACAATATGAAAGTCAGGGCCTCAGCGAACACGCAATCCTCGCAGCGTTTTAGACATAAGGAAACGGTCGTTGAGTATCACATTCAAAATGGCGATTCTAACGGCAAATTTGATATATGCGTGATAGTGGGCTAAAAATCATCGATTTAGAGGACCAAAAATGATCGTGAGTACAATTAACTGCATTTTATTTCACCGTAGATACTTGGAGAAGCCAGTAGGCGATTTTCAAGCAATTCTGTCGAGTCCTTGTTGCAATTTTGACAATTTTGTAACTGATTCAGAAAAAAACCGCTTCGGACTCCGAATCGGAGCACTTTCCATATATACCACGGACTGGGGCGCTAGTACGACAGATAATGTCAAAAATTTCAAAAAAGGAGTACAGCGCCCCAGTTACTGGGTCTACTACAGCCCAACAAGGTGGGCTACAAAGGATCTATAAACTATTTCCAGACAAAGTAATTAACAAAATAAACGAAACAATCTTTACTTACCGATGTTTCGCGATGAAAACTTTTTGATTTAACACCATCTTGAGCAGACGACATGTTTACACAACAAAAATTGTGAAGCGATTGAGGCCGGCTCACATGCGCAGTTGTTGGGAACACAGCGCCCTCTTTGTTGAAAAAATATTGTAATAAATATTGAACACAGCGCCCTTGTCGGTGAAAAAAATAATTGTATGATTTAAAAACAGCGCCCTCTAGCTAAAAAAATATTTAAATAAATTTAAGATGAGTTCTGATGGCTGAGTAGTTTGAGTGTACTGGGTTCGAACCCTGGCCAATGACACGTGTTTTTCGGCAAGATACTTAACACCACCCAGCAGAAAATGGGTACCTAGAGGGTGTTGTTGTGAATTGTTAACAACCTGTGCGCCCATTTTGGTTGCCGGTGCTGCATACTCCTGAGGAGTTTTTTGAGATGGTTTCAGGAATGCTTCGGGCCTAATGACCAGCAGTGTAGTAATAGTGTAAGGCGCTTTGATACAATGTTTAAAAGCCCCTAATAAATGACTGTGATATTAATAAAGCAATGTTTTATGAGCACTTTGTTTTAAATCAAACAATATTATTCTTTTTCGATTGTGTGCAGGGCCCCAATGAAAACCAGGTGTTGTTTGGGCCTACCTTGGGTGGAGAAATGTAATAAATAAACACTTTTTCTAATTCAAAGAAAAGTGAAAAACATACACATAAAGAAAAATTTCAACTGAACTGTCGACCATTTTATGATGTTCATAATTTATTACAAATTTGAATGAAAAATGTTTATTTGAAAACTACAGGTTAAAGATATAGGCTTGTTGGGGGAAAAGTAAGTGTCTCACACAATGAGAAAGGCAACTTGTTTCACGTTGTATGTGTGTACATAAACACACGCCTGCGTCTTTAATCTACACAACAAAAGACAATGATGTTATGTCACTTTATATGAAACACTACAACCCTACATTGTCTGGAATAAGCGTTATGCCGAGTACAAAGGTTACCAGCCAAATGCAATAATTATAAATCAAAACTGGTTCCCTTGTTTTTCCCTTGACAAACTTGGCAAACTACTATCTCTGCTCAGCTCTTTTATCTTTGACTAAGATGTTACGAATTTGTTGTAGAATGTCATGCCGAGCGGTCTCAAATTAGAATAATTTGGGAGGCTTATCATCCCGACTCGCAGCTGAGAAGCTGAATAGATCGCATTAAGCCCCACCCCCTTAATATAATGACCAATCACAGCATTGGCTACATCACCACTGTACATGTGGGCAGCCCAACGTGAGCCTCTTCAATGCCACACTGCACAACATGAACACGCACGCTATAAGTACGCGAATGCATGTTTACATTTTCCAATATGATTTTATCGTGTCAGACTGTTGTCTGACTTTCAGTGGCGTAGCCAAGGCTGTGATTGGTCAACACGTAAAGGGGCGGGGCTTAATGGATCGGTGTATTGCGAAGGACACAACTATAACGTTTTCGAGCTGCAGGCATCAAATGTGCCTTTTGGCAGCCAGCCACATCGACTCATATATTATGACCATGGAGCATAGTCAGAGATTGAAAGTGTTTGATTTTACCAGACGGAGGAAACCTGAGGACCAAGAGAAAACCCTTGTGGCACAGGAGAGAACCATTGCACGACTCTACTCACGCGCTGTCGGAGGGTGGGTTCAGGTCCAAGACATGGCACTCTTGCCCTAAGCGAGACATAAAAGAGAAGACGTTTGCCCCAGTGTTTCCCACATGGTTGGCTATAGATTGCACCACATTAACTTGTCTACCCTTAATACAAGGTGCTGTATAAATGGGTCACGTACATATAGTTCAAAGCATCTAGAGGGCGCTATGTAAGAAATGTGTATTATTGTTGATTCCTTAGCTGACTTTGCAGTGTACTGGACTCAAGTTCTGGTGGCAAAATTTATCAAAATGTGGGTTTGAATCCCAATCATCATGATCATGATGCTTCTTTTCTTGAGCACGACACTTAACTATAATTGCTTCTCTTCACCCAGGAGTAAATAGGTATCTGTAAAGTCATATATAGTTCTTGTGATTGATTTACTATTCATCTTGATTCCGAAACAGAGGGACCCTAATCTCGCCGGGGCATTCCTCCTGACAGGCAAGATCTTGTTTATACAGAAAGTATTATTTCTTCCGTAACATTCACTTAAAATCAAGTATGGTAAAAAATAACACTTGAATATAAAAGTTTTAATATGTGCCAACTTTCTTTCTATCAAAAAAGTTAATTGTACTCCGCCATCTTTAAAAGAGTAAGATTTGATGTTTTCTTCCAATGATTTGTGTGCACTTTGTGCCAGCAAGAAGTCCAGGCTCTGTGGCTCTTTTTTTAAACGTGTGACGTCATGAGTCACATAATCTACAGTGTCTGAGTGAACTCGATTCCCTACTCGGCTTATTTATCGATCAGCTCCTGTTGAAGAAGTTGCAGTATTTCAGGACTCGCCTTGGCTTTCGCCATCCCGTCTCGGAGGATGGCCAGGTTTTTTTCTCCACACGCTGTCATCAGTAAACTAGCAACGTGAGACTGTGACTCGTTACCCTGCGACACAAGAGAGAAACAAATCTGATCAGTGCTGAAACTCTCAGAATCTGGAACACTGGGGAAAACAATGAGAATTTCGCAGACACTAGGTGGCGGTAGATTTGAATCTATTGTTCTTGGAAATGTTGGGACGCTCTCGCTCAGACACAATGATTTACGGAGTATGTCTGCTGCCACCTAGTGTCCCAAAATCTCCATTGATTTCACACAACACAATGTCCTGCTTTTGTGGAGATGTGGTAACCACTTTTAGCTATCCTCGACTTTCCCTCATCAAGGAACTGTACCAACTCAGCTCAGTGGTTTAGAAATCTGCTACAGAATGAGGGGTCGTGGATTCGAATCTCAACCAAGAAGCCTTTAGATTTCCCGCAGCACTTAAAAAGTTCAGTGGTCTAGTGGTTTAGACATCTGCTCTCGTATGAAGGGGTCGTGGGTTCGAATCCCAACAAAGGAGCCTGTATATTTAGTTCCCGTAGGAGTCAACAAACTCAGTGGTTTAGTGGTAAAGAAACCTGCTCAAGAATGTGGGGAAACATGGGTTCGAATCCCATTCAAGTAGCCTGTGGATTTGTTTCTTACTGGATTTGACAAGCACTGAATATAATTATACAAAACTTAATGTTCAAAATTGATCACTTTTAATGCTTTTGATACTATCAGCTGCAAAGATATCTTCGGGAAAACTTAGGGGGGGGGTAACAATGAATGGAACTTACCCCCGCCTCTCGCAGTAAGAAAATAAAAAATGACGAGAGATTCTCGGACAGCTCCTTGCACTCCTCCTCCCGATCCTCATCCTCGTGCCCGCCCTCTTTTCCATGTCCCTCATCAGATGCATTATGGGAATTTGATGACGACGACGAAGGGACATTGCCCAAGTCATTGATCTTGCTGTCGGAATTGGATTCCGTGCTAGTTTTCCTATCACCGTCTGACGACACTGATTTGACATTTTCAGTTGTCTCAGAGGATGCCGATGTAGAGGATGATGAGGGTAGGTTGTTCACTGAGGTGCAGTGTTCTGTGGGAGTGTCTTTGAATTTGGGGGCGGGGTCCTTTTTCTTCGCTGATGTTTTCTCAGCATACAAGGAGATGAATATTTCCACGGCACCTTTCAAAAGCTTCGGATCTAGTTTAGCAAGAACAATAGGAGGAAAAATAATTATTCCTCAGCCTCATGGCACTGAGCTGCTCTTAGGTCGGCTCAGTGTCTTCGTCCCTGCCTTTCACCTCTGTGGACCCTGGTTCGAATCCCGGACCGGAGCCTTGCATATGGATTAGGTTTTACGTCCTCACCCTGATTGCATGGGTTTTTCCTATTTGGGGTTTTCCTCCCACATCTAAAACCTTCTCAACACAGTTATCTTCAGGCCTTCGGGTCACAGTGCTAAACGCTTTTGAGGATCTCTTGGTTTCATTACCAGAAAGATTTTGTTTTACAGATCACAGCTTTGAGAAATTAGACCTTGTGCAAGATTTGATAATAAAAAACAAGATACATTTTACCCGACGATGTAGTCATTTATCAGAGTCTTACATTTTAGAAGCGTATCAACGATGTCATTGGCTCCTTCCATATTCGCCATGGCAACCTCGATGATATAGATCGCAGATGCAAGACTGCCCTCACTGCCGTAGACTGTCACAACCTCGTCTTCGCAAAAACTCCAGAGGAAATCTGCTAACAACGGCAAGACGGTATCACTTGCGGATACTGAAACACAAAGAAGATTTAGTTTTTAATATTATTATTAATATTATTAATTTCTGGTAATGAAACCAAGGATGCCTCAAAAGCGAACTTAATCACTGAAGCTTGGAAGCCTGAGGAAACCTGTAGATAAGGATGCTTGCTATCTGAACCAGAAACACCAGGGTAAACCCCTACTCTTTCACGATAAGTGTTCTGGGTTCTTTAACGTGCTCTACCCATCCTAGTACACAGGACCTACGGCTGAATGTCCAATCCAAAGGACAAAGCATTTATGGTAAAATGTCTTGCTCAAGGACACAATTGTTAAGACTGGCCAGGCCGGGATTCGATCCCACATTCTGTAAACTACAGAACTAAAGTTCGGCCGACTAGACCGCTCGGCCATGAAAATCCACGAGGGTTGGTATATGCTTTTACTTGCGTTACTGCATATAGCTGGTAAACAATGTTTGTGCAATCAACAAGTGAAAACACGTTGATGTTAGATGAGCGGAATGCATTCCCCGCTGATGTCCGCCAGGCAGTGGGTAAAGTTGAATATGAAAACGGTAATGGTACCAAAAGGGCGTGTATCGAATAAGGAGTTCATTCTAACTTTCCACTTCATGCGACTAGCAAGTTTAAACAATTTCAAAGGACCATCTTAGGTCAATATCAATAAATAATGGATGTCAACTGCTTACGAGTATATTTATTTCAACATCATGGGAGCAGAAATGACTTTTACGGGGAGTGTATCTGCCCACAGGTTTTAAAAAGGGCAGTTTTTTCACGCTGCCGTTCCAGTGTTTTGATTTGCACGCCTCCGTTCCAGTGTTTTGATTTTCATTTGGCCCGCATCATGATTGGTTCACAAACTAGGATGTATTGAATAAATGCAAAATTGATTAAGCTCTAAGGCACTTATGGTTTTCACCATTTCGCAGACTGGCATTTTTCGTTCTGTAAGTACGGCATCCAAAATGCCACAAGTACCTTGCTTGAGGCATGACCTTCGTCTGATATTATACAAATATTGAGTGGCTCAGAGTGCAATGGGAGGAATATTATCGCAAGGTAAAATTTGGACTGTTCCATTTCACGAGGCGAAGCCGATTGAAATGGAACAGTCAAAATTTTACCGAGTGATAAAATTCCTCCCATTTCACGAATTAAAGCCACTCACAAATTGTTTTATATAACTGACATATTATAGATCCTTGTCATTTGAATTTTTTCACAATAAACACAAAATTAAAATAAATACGGTTCCTCAACCACCCATCACTCTGAAAATTCTAAAACACCTTCTAAACAACGTGGACGACTCCATGTAGACACAGACGCGCTATTTTCCGTACTCCACGCGCGTGTGACAACGAATTTATCTTAAAGCAAACTTGACAAAGCTTAGAACAGCATAATACGCGGAGTGTGCTATTATTACAACCTTTTGCACAGGTGCGCCTTTGTTTTAGCAGCGGCGCTCTATCGCTCAAAATCATTGGGAACGAGGATGATCCTAACTGTTGAATAGGAAATACTATTCCCCATGGGCAAATAGGACTTTTTGATCACCGACGCTGATGGGAATAATATTGAATGTAATGTGATGTACATTCCATCAATCAAATGACACGGATCTGTTTGCCAGTTATATAATAATTTATAATGTAGTTACCAAGGTTTTCCATTCCATCGTCATCGGCAATGATGATTTCTAGACAACTCAGCAGTAATGAGATGGTCCGAGACTGTTCCTTGGTTGATTTACCACCAGAGCTAAATGGGACAACAAAATCAAACAGATTGTGTGATTGCAAAGCAAAGCCAGGACGTAAGATGACTCCGAAAGCACCCCATGCATTAAAACCCTGTTAGGGACCTTGTCAAAATAAGTCCGGGACAACCAACCGGGTAAAATAGTCAAGGACCAGTTTTATCACCCACTGTTGATTGACTTTAATGTAATTGCATATTGGACAAACACTGGGAGAAGTTCAGAGCTCCTTGCTTCCACCAGCGACCATTTCAGCGGAGTAGTCAAGATTTTTTCACTGGATAGGGGCACAGCTTTTCAGTGGGGGGGGGGGGGGGCCCAGGTACCATGTTTTTAATGAATTACATGTATCTAATTTTTTTATGGGGGGGGGCATCTGGGGGGGGCACCCCCCCCCTTGGCTACGCCTTGGCTACACCTCTGGACCATTTGTTTAGAAACTGCAGAGACTTGGATCCCTTTCTTCTGGAAAGCAAGCAGGGGGTCTCCACAGGGCCCGATTTGCGGTTTCAAGGTCGCGTGAAGCGACACTAAACAAAGCCTCCAAACCTTCCAGCTTGCTCCAAACCACAAGTTTCAGCCAATCAAAAGGCAGAGAGCTCAGTGGGGTGCATCAACGAACCTGGTGCAAGAGGGCGCTCTATACGGACGATGAGCCCTTTAATTGACAGGCTCCAAAGCGTCTCGCTCGAACTTACTATGGTTCCCTCGACATTCACATTCAGTGATCCACCTTTCTTTTGACAGCTTACTCTCCGCAATTGTGTCAGAATTAAACGAAGACATCAAAGAATCACTTGCTACTGCAGTGGCGGTGCACATGCCGACTTCAAATGAGTTATGTTTACACCATCATGCCCTGTAGGGAGTCAACTCACACTCCCTGAGAGCAAGCCTGGAATTTCATCTTTGAGAGGGCAAGGCCACTTTCATTTGGCAACGGGCACTTTCACTGGGAAATCTTAAAGTCTACGGGGAAATTTGAAAGGGTCAGCAAGGCCAAGATCAGGGCAATGGCCTCCCGGGCCTCTGTGTAATTCCAGGCATGCTAGAGTGATTTACTGGGAGGCCTTCCTCACACTAACAAAGTCCAACACAGTATGGTCACTCAACCTTGACACCAACCTGACTTGCTTGAGTGCTTCGATGAGACTGACTATCTGCTCCGTGTCCGTCCAGTCTTGGACCAATGCCTCGTCCAATCCTAGCAGTGCTCGCATAATGAATCCCATGTTATACAACAGCTCATCTGAGGAAAATATAACGACAATAAGGCGGCTAAATTCTCCGGTTTCATCGGGTTGGGTCAAGATTTAAATCATCTCTCTTTACGTCGTCGGCTCAGAGATGAGCTGATATTTTTACAGGTTGGTTTGATTACATGTATCTTGATTTGTGCAAGGAATGGAAGCATTTACAGACTCTTTATACCAATGTTGAGCCAGGGCTTCAACAAACGTAATGCTCCGTACCAAAACCCTCGACTTACGATTTGTAGAGCTCTGAAGGATAAACGCAACCCTCTGGCAGAAGTCTGCGTTGAATTGTTGAAGCCAGGCCGTTGTGACTTCTTCTTTCTTGGATGATAGACAAGTTGATAATAGCCTCGTAGTCTGGATTAGCGTTTGTGTATCACTGCTACCTAGTAATTCTAACGTTAACAATCTGTAGGAAAAATCAATTCATTATTATTCATAAATACCCAAGACAGTTTAGGCATTCCTATTGGTTGAAAGGTGGTCACATGACCCTGTTTACCTGGTATTAAATTGCTGATGGCAGTTTAAGACCGGTTTAGTCTGGTTTCGTGCTTTTGATACTGTAACACTAGAAAACGTATTATGAAATTATGAAGGTGAAGGAAAAGAAAAAAAATCCTGAAATGAGCAAAAAAAAATGACAAATTATGAAAAGGTCTTTGTTGCTGAACTACCTGATTCTCTGGTTATTACTGATGTGAGCCGTGATGTCTTTACTGCACGCCATATTCGCTAAGATTCCCATACAAATCTCCTGCGGAAAAATCAAAAGTCATCATTTTACGACAAGGTAATTCAATTCAATTCAATTCAAAGAACATTTACTTCTATAACGCAAAACCGAACAAAAATATAAGTAAAGATACGGTAACAGTAATACAGAAAAAATGGAGCTTAAATAATGGGGAAAACAACAAAGAGAGGGGAAAATAAATTAAAAGACAATCCAAAATAATCGAAAAACCATAAGTAAAGTTCTCAGAGGAAGCGAAATCCCACATGTAAGTGAGAAGCCTAAACATACAAGACGAACAGAAGGAAGAGCAGACAAGCGTAAAATGTTACATGTTAAGCAAAGGAAAGACAATGAAAGAAATAATGATTATGACAAGAAAGTAGACAAATAAACAACAATAATAATAAAATAATGAAAATAATTAATAATGATAGCCATATAAAATAAATGATTAATAATTAAAAAAAAAAACAATATCAACTTTAACAAAAATAGTTAACAATAAGGCAACTACGAAATTGGGAGGTGAAAATTGGTAAGGTTTCATGGTAACATGTATCGAAAATGTATTTGATTCAATTTTGGGGTGAACAAAGAAAATTGACTGAAGTGGGATTTGAACCTGAGACCACCGGCTTTGGTGCAACACTGCGAGTTAGAGGTTTAGAGCATTCGCTGTTCAATGTACAGGAATTTGGGGTTCGAAATAAGCGATTGTCAGTCTTCAGATGCGAGTAAAAACAGCGGTGGGCGAGTCACAACCCTTCCTTTCATAGTCTGCTTGACTCTAAACGTCCCAAACTTACGGTTAATCTGGGTGCAGTTGTTTGTTCAATAACGCTGATGAGAATGTCAAGCGATTTCCACTCATGCAGGAAATTTGAAACATCCTGCAAATTTTAAGAAAAAAAAAAAAAAAAAAAGGAAGCATTAAAGAAAATACAAAAAAAAAAAATAACCTTTGCCCTTGAGTTTCAAATAAGTACATTCAGCGCTGTAACTAGGGTGAAATTTAGGGGGCACGAGGGGGTGCACCATTTTTCCTGGGGGGCCACTTTTGACCAATTAAAACTGTAGTTTCCGTTTGTATTTTTCCTAAACAAGTCCCTTTTCAGTGTTTTCTGACGTGTTGCATAAAACAAAATACATTCATAACCAGTTTTTATGTAGCACTTTATCAAAGCACTTCTGACATTATTACCCCTGGTCCCTGGGCCATTTATTTCATTCCTTAAACCATCTCAGCTCCCTGGGGAGTATACAGCCGGTGCTGCGAGTAACCGCGCTCCAAGCTAATCATTCACATGAACCATCTCACAGGCACCCATTTTTACTCCTGGGTGGAGAAAAGCAATGACAGTAAAGTGTCTTGCTCAAGGACACAAGTGTCACAACCGGGATTCGAACCCACACTCTGCTGAAACAGCAGAGCTTGAGTCCGGTGTTCTTATCCGCTCGGCCACGACACCGGTTATGTGTGTAAAAAATTCAAACTAGTTCTAAAAACATTGAAATTACTGCGTAAATGCTCATAAAATGTAACATTTTATTCTGGGGGGGGGGCACGGACATCAGTTGGGGGGCACGTGCCACCCACGTGGCCCCCCTTAGTTACGCCACTGAGTATATTTAAAATTGTGTAAATTTTTTAAATGTCAAGTTATGATCTTAGCAACTATCTCGGAACGTTTTGTTGATGGGCGCTCTTGAAAGAGATTCATTACCTGATTGGCAGTCATGTCCCACAATTTACAAATATCAGTCTCCAGGTCATCGTCAATATCAATCCCATGAGCCTTTGCAGCTATTAACTCCTCGGCAGTTTTACCGGCAGCCTCCTGTTCCACTTCCTTCAGAGGCGGGTGAAAAAGAAAAACATCCGAAAAATAAATCGACAAAACTTTATTTAACTACGTGAATCTCTTACATTGGGAAAATAAACAGTGTTCTCGGTTTTATGCTACTTTGAAACAAAACGCTCTGTTCTGCTTGACAGTTGGGAGTGGGGAAGGTAGGACTGGTGGGTGGGGGGTAAATTGTTGACCAGGGACCAATTTTACGGCACAACATAGCACAAAATTCTGCGCTTCCAGTATTCACCACTTGACATCATATTGCAGGCTGCCATAGTGTATCTATCATTCAAAACCACATGGATGATTGAATGGTCAGACAGTAGGAGGGTTGACTGTGTACTGTGTTGATGCATTCACCACATGACATATTATTGCAGGCTGTCACAGTGCATCTATCATTCAAAGCTACAGTGGGTGATATTGAATGGTCAGACAGTGGGGGGGTTGACTGTGTTGATGGATTCACCACACGATATCACACTGCAGGCTTGCATAGTTTATCTGTCATTCGAAACCAAAGTGGATGATATTGAATGGTCAAATAGTAGGAGGGTTGATGTGTACTGTGTAGATTGATTCACCGCACAATATTGAGTATAGGCTGGCCATAGTGCATCATTCAACATGTTCAAATCCACAGTGATAATACCAATTGGTCAGACAGTAGGAGGGTTAAGGGAGAATGCTTTGCAGAGAAATTTTTTTTTCTCCTTTTCTGGAAGACTGAGTTGGGGAAGAATACCTTAAGTAATTTCATGAGTGTTGTGAACACCCATCGTTTGCTGAAAAGAGTATCTCCAATACTGTCTGCATGTAGGATTTCTTCGTCTAAGAGGTCATCTGCTGGCGGCGATGGATTACGATCTGTTACAATGCAATCAAGAAAACATTTTTATAAAAACTGTTCTAACGCAGAAATTAAGAGCTTTGTATCAATGAGCAAGTTCGAACCATTGCGGAGAAACAGTTCATTTTGACACAACAAAGATGAAGCATTTTACTCATGCTTTAATATCATTAGCCAGAATTGTGGTTATTGTGTACGCAAAACCACTGGGTAGATTACAACTAAAAAAATGCTTAAAACATCATTTTAGTTTGTTTTTGTTTTGTTCAATGTCTTTGTGTTATTTTTCAAGAGAAACTATGGATAAAAAAAAACAGGTTTAAAACAATTATATGAGTTTTTAACAATTTTCTGGTCACTAAAAAGCAGCCGAAAAGTTGAAAATTTCAATCACATTTTCCATTAAGAAGTTACCATCTCACTACAAACAGCGCCCTCGTGCATTTTTTTTTAACCTGCCTAACTAGTACTACTACTAGTAGTACTAGTAGTACTGTGCTAATTTCATATAAATATACAAGTAGTGTAGACCCAGTAACTGGGGCGCTGTACTCCTTTTTGAGATTTGTGACATTATCTGTCGTACTAGCTGGTATGACAGATAATGTCAAAAATCTCAAAAAAGGAGTACAGCGCCCCAGTTACTGGGTCTACATGTAGTGTACAGATATATTCATATTGCCCTTGGCCTTGATACACATGTTGAAATTAGTGCAATGAATGATTTAGGTCAGGTGAAAACATAGGAATGTAGTAGACCCAGTAACTGGGGCGCTGTACTCCTTTTTAAAAATTTTGACATTGTCGGTCGTACTAGCTAGTACGACCGAAAATGTCAAAATAAAATTTAAAAAAAGGAGTACATCGCCCCAGTTACAGGGTCTAGGCATGTAGATGATGAAAATTTGCTGAATGCTGTATCCGGCCTCCACTTTTTAATCCCAATAACAATAACAATAATAATATGCTATTAAGTATTATTGCTAAATGCTAGTTTGTTGTAATACAAACTGTCCGGAAATTGGGCCCATGTCAGAAAAACAAAACAAAACAATTTTGTCTGCAACGACAGAAATGAGATGCTACAACCACAAGTATAAAATTAATATTTCCAAAGCCCCGCACTGAACATGAAAATCACCTTGGGTTGACATTGTGTGAGACGTATTTCCATGAAGCTAAATTGTTCCCTACCAAAGATGACAAAAATTCCTGCACTGCTGCTGCCATGCGCTGCATTAACACCAAGCAATGATTCCCGTGTTTATGGAAAAACAATTGCAGCGCCACCAAGAGCCAGAAAGCAGCTAGTTCTAATCATTATGTGCGAGTGCGCCCAAAATAATGACAAAAATTACAACCCAGCCTCAGTGAAATTTTGATTTTGTGGATATCGCATCATACAATTTTCATAAACTAGTTCTCAGATGAAGTCAGGATCGAGACACATCTCAAAACTTGTTAAGCTGTCGATTTCGTTTATTAATAATTCCATGTAGGTTTAATTACAAGTAGTTAAAGTGTTCTATCTCGAATTCCTGATATCAGAATTCTGTGTTTGTTAAACATTTTTTGTTACACAAAACATACAAACTTTTTAAATTCGTTTGCTCAAGGATTTTTTTTTTAGCCTTTGGCCCAAAATTATACAATGCATCTTTTAGCAGATAAAAATATCATTTGCCAAAACTGAATGTGGTTTTGGGTGTTGCTGCACTTTCTTTTGTTAGGGTCAAAGACAGACCCTACCTACAAAATGAATACTACATTTACCTTTACATCAATAAACGGCCAAGCATATCTGACATTATAACTAATTGCTAGATTGTATAATTTTGAACTTATATAAAAGACTGAAACCGCTGAAAAAAAAATAACCAACCTGCACTCGTTAAAAGCAGCGACGTCTTTGTCTCAATTAGCCTGAACGCAGACCAAAAAAATGATGAGAAAATTAGTGGCCACACTGTAAAATAATACTGTAAAGTATACAGTATCTTACAGTATTTACCCTCAGTAATTTAATGTAAACCGACGGTACAGTTTGACTTACTGTTTTATTTACATTATCTTTACTGTAATCAAAATTCACAGTAAAATACTGTATGGAAGCCGGTACTACCGTGGTTTACTGTACTTGAACTACAGTATGTGGCAAACGCATGTAACAGTAAATTGCTGTATTATTTTAACGGTAAGTTAATGTTTTGGATAGTCAGCGGTGAATTACTGTTACGGGTAACAGTAACTTACTGGTTTATTTAAATCATACCATAATTCACAAGATGCAAATTTGTAAGAATGAATATTGGTCCATGTGGGCCAATGCAAACTCTACTCACAATCCTTCCCGGGTATTTTCCATTATGGGCCTTTGTATTTTCTACCAACATGGGTTAGCCCATGCAGGGCATTCCCATGGTTTTTTTTATTTTCACCATTGACAAATGACTGGTTGAATAGAAGCGAGTATGTGTATTTTCACATCAGTAATCAATCCCGAATCACTGACTTTCTAAATGATTGTGGAATCATAGCTTAATGATGTTAAATTTGCATCGGGGATAGAAGAATATGGGACATTGCAGATTATACCCACATGGGCCTGCCCACGTGGGCCCATTTGATACCCAGATGGGAAGTATCCTCATAATCCCATATGGGCCCCATTTGGGGTGAATATGGGTTGGCCCTGCCCATTATGTCCCAGGTCTTGCCCATGGAACCCATATTATGGGCTTGCTACTTGGGTATGCAGAATTTAACGTTCCTGAATGACTTATAGCAAAAAAAAAAAAAAAAAAAAAAAAAAAACACGACCAAACGTTCACACCGAGTTTTCTTGAAACACGATTTCGACAATACTAATTGCTTTATATTACGACCTCTCGTTGGGTCCTTCTTCCGGGCACACGACGATAAGTATTAATGTTTAGAATCCGTGCAATAAAGCGCACAAAACTTGCTCTCCACGTTGCCAAGCAACTCATCAGTGTGCGCATCGTATCAAATTAAAAACGAAACTGATCAGTTAAAGGTGACTGAAGTATATGAAATAAAGGGTTACGACCAAAGATTATAAAGCGCCGTAGGTAAGTGAATGCCTGTGTTTCCCATTGATAGCAATTGTCCTTGTCTACACTGGTCCGCACGTATCAGTGCTGTATAAATAGAGTCACTTGCCGAAATGGCACCCAGAGAGGTTTCACATTTCAGCCAGAGTTACCCATCTTGCGCCTACGACGCTCTATAATCTTTGGTTTATACGACACACAGAAAACAAAATAAGGGACCATGTCAAAAATTAGTCCATGTGTGAATTTCACAAAGCGCTATATGAACCAGTTTTAACTCGAGTTGGGACAAGTAACAAGTAACGTTGGAAAAGTGAGCATTAAATACCTAGCCTTGCAAAATTTCAAATAGGCAAAGGAATCACACAGTTTTTGGAAAGCAATTTCTTTAGAGGATTTCAGCTTCAAAACTTTGAAATTTTTGTGCTGAAAAGTGTGTGGTGATCGTGGTCGTCTGGCTTAACGTTCCGTCGTGCACTGTACACATCGTGCACATTTAGGCCTATACGTTACTTGTACAATTTTCAAGACTTGCTGGAACTGTCCTTACTGGCTTTTTTCAAGTTTTCCATAGGTTTGAACCATAGAGCTATATATTATATTGACTTGCGCTAGCATTGTTCGTATGTTGAAGCCGCCTGGGCGCATCCATGTTTGTGTACAAACCTATGGAAAACTTGAAATCTTGTACGGCTGGGTTACGGCTATTTGCATACCACTGCTTTATTCCTTTTCCGTGCGTTACGCTATCAGACCAGAAATAAGACGCGCAATCAGTTAATGTGCTTGAATAAACCTCAGCGCACGCGTATCTAGTACTGCATGCGCTCGTGTTGTACGTCTCGTGCGCGTTTGAACGTACGTGCCGTGACGATTGTTTTGATTTCTTGCATCGCTTAATAGACCTTATGCACATGACGTCATTTGAGTAGGGCGCCCTCGTTTAGAGGTCAAAATGAGGTTGTTAATTGGCCAATCCTGTGCCCCGCGCGTACAAATCTCTGAGTTTCCATTATTACATCATCGATTTACTTCTAAGATGGCGGCGTGATGACGTCAATGCATAAGGTCTATGGACCTTTTCCATGAAATATGTAAATTGGACATCGCGTGTGCGCACTTACATTTTGGTTGGCAAAATTTTGGGAACAGTGCGCCCTTTTGCATGGGACTGATAGAAGCGTGACGCGCACGCACTTTGTGCGTCTGTTTTGTGCAGATTTCTATGGCGTTTGCCAACCAACATGGTCTGTACGCATGCTTGAATGTAATTAGCATATTTCATGGGAAAGGTCCATTTCCTGCAGTGAAGGGAAGAACTTTGCACCGTTTACTCAAAGGTTGACGTAAGTAGGCCCTTTTTATAAAAAGAGCCATTTAGCCTGCTGGCTATTGATTCACGATATACATTTGTTTATATTCTTTTCTTAACTTTTTTATACAGTCAAAATTGTTATTTCTTGTCAGTGCTGGCCATAAAGCTATCTCTTTGGTGCCGGCCCGTCTCACCCCTCGATCGTCTCGTCCATTTTCAAGCTGCAGTGTGTACGCGTGCTTGAGCTGCGTCATGCAGCCGTAGACGCGTGCACGGTACGCATGCAGATTACTCGCGGGCAAATGCTCTTTGAAAATTAAAATCTTTCTACAATGACGCACAATGACTAAACATGTCAGTGTGTAGCGTGACTTCAAAAACGGTTGTGCATCTACGAGCAAGTTCGGGTGGCGACTAGACTTGACTAGATCGACTAGACTAACCAGAAACCATGAGCACACAGGGGGATTGACCATATCGAACCATGCACTGGAGCATGGTCGATCTAGTCCATTCGAGAGCTACGTCACTGTTTACGGTTAGTCTAGTCAAGTCTAGCCGCCCACCCGAACTTGCTCTACAATGTAGAGTTTGTAAATATAAGAGCTGTATGGCTTGTACACAAACATGGATGCGCCCACACAGCTTCAACGTGCAAAAAAATAGCGCTCTAGTCAATATATAGCTCTATGGATATTTTATCGTGATCTGCCTCTGGGTCCCCCCCCCCCCCCATCTTTAAATCAATTAAGTGCGACATATCTGTGAATTTAATTTCGACGTTTGTCACCAATATTGCCGCGCTCTTGCCGCGTGAAATTCATTTGAGTTCGACTTGGCAAATATTCGACGTTTAGCGCAGGCCTCACTGACCTAATTAGCTGTGAAGTGACCGAAATAAGAATAAATAACACAAATGAATGCGTACTTAAATGCTGAATGTATTTTTACCGTTTTCTTGCGAATGAAACATCGAAAGGAGCTGAAATGTGCACATGTTGTTTCACAAGTATCTTGATTTGTGTAAAGAATTGAAGCATTTACAGTTAGTTTACCAATGTTAAGCTGAGGCTTTAAAGGGAGGCATTGTCTTCAAATCTCTTGAAATGTTGCTGTTAAGAATTTATCCTTATCCCTTTTCGTCTCACTGAGACGACAACAAATTTTGGATCTTACTTCCTTTATTGTGTGAAAACGTTAACACTTCAGGCAGAAATATTTCTAGGAAAGTTTTCTACCATCATTATCTTTAAACTATGTAAGGTATATGTAAATATGTGAACTTTTATCACATCGACAGGAACGGGGTCGACAGGAACTACAAGATCCCGCAAGTAATTATTAATATTTCCATTTTTCCAATAATGATCTGATTAAAATTATGGCCCACTGCACACTGCTACAAATACTATCCGCTCCGAGAACGCAAATTATGATTTTTTTTTAAGGGGGGGGGGCGGCCCCACCATATTTTCAGGGGGGGGGGAGATTGGCATTTATTATTTTCAATAAACCACTGAGTGTATTTTGCACTTGAGCCATCGAGGTCGAGTACAAGTGTCCGAGTGAAAAGTATTCTGATATCCAAGTACCGAGTTCAACGGCCGAGTACCAAATACTGCCGAGTACTAGGGTGGCCGAGTAGTACTCGAGTACAAGTACTTGGGCCATCGAGGTCGAGTACAAGTGTCGGAGTGGTGAGTGTTCTGATATCCGAGTACCGAGTTCAACGGCCGAGTACCAAGTACTTCCGAGTACTAGGGTGGCCGAGTAGTACTCGAGTACAAGTACTTGGGCCATCGAGGTCGAGTACAAGTGTCAGAGTGGCGAGTATTCTGATATCCGAGTACCGAGTTCAACGGCCGAGTACCAAGTACTGCCGAGTAGGGTGGCCCAGTAGTACTCGAGTACAAGTACTTGGGCCATCGAGGTCGAGTACAAGTGTCGGAGTGGTGAGTGTTCTGATATCCGAGTACCGAGTTCAATTGCCGAGTACCAAGTACTTCCGAGTACTAGGATGGCCGAGTAGTACTCGAGTACAAGTACTTGGGCCATCGAGGTCGAGTACAAGTGCCGGAGTGGCGAGTGTTCTGATATCCGAGTACCGAGTTCAACAGCCGAGTACTAAGTACTTGGATCGCCAAGTGCAAATACGAGTACGAGTGATTTATAAACAAAAATACCGCAACATTTTTGACTTTTGTTCCCAGACGACAGTGTATGTTTGTTGTATAACTTCAATTGTTTACCTTTCCAGAGCTTCATTTCCCTCTTCCTTGCATTAACGCACGAAGTCCAAGCATAATTTCAGTCGAGTATCATGTACATGACTTCGAGTACAGATTTTATCATAAGTCGAGTTGCTTGTGCGCTTGCGTAGTTCACGTCGATAGAGGCATCTCTTCGCTTTCGATAGCTAGCGCAGGAATAGACCGTTCCGGCATGTCAATCAAACTGTGTGCATTGACCAACTGGATCACACCTTTTGGTCATGTGACCTCGGTCAAACTTGGTCACACGTGCAGTGTAAACGTACACAAACTAAGGTGTGTGGGTGGGGCTTGTTGCCAAAGCCGGAACGGTCTATTCGGCGCTTGCCCAGTAAGCGAAGAATATAGATAGCATGCGCAGAGAACTCATTGGTAATAGTTACAAGCGTCACACAACACTCTATCCACAGAACACCCTTGAGCAACTTTGCCGATTTTTCATTCCGTACTTTGGACGTAGTGTTGTCAGATTAAACCAGTTAGTCTAAACTGCACTCTCCTATCATTGTTGGACATGTTTTGGGGAATGGATGCAGCTCACCTTTCAATTGCAATTTCCATCTCTGTTCTAGTCTGCGAAGCTACAGCAGACCAGAGATCAGGCGATTTCACCAGACGACCATGCTTGAACGATACCGTCACGTACCGTGTCATTCGGGCGACGCAGGCCCGGTCTCTCGCTCGCTGTTCAGCCGCCTGTGTGACGCAACGTTTTTGCAGGTAAACATTTATAATTTGTTCACAAACAATCCTGACACTAACTTATTACATAATATTTATATTGTCTAGTGAGAAACCAGAGGGTGATATGGGAGTGGTAGTTCCAGTGACGTTGAGGGGATGGGCCTCAGATCAGGTAATAAGGGGGAACTCTATTGCTGATTGAGAAAGAGATAATTACTACAAGCTTGTTTCACTGATCTCTCTCTGTCTTTACTTGATGTGTGTCCAAGAAGAAAAAAACAAACAAAAAAGGGGGAAAACAGCACCACTCGAAAATAGCCAAATATTCCCTAGTTTCATTAGTTCAGTTGACACCAACTCACCCAGTGGGCTTCATGACCAGTAGGAAGATTATTAAAAAAGAAAAAGAAAAAAAGGAACTCTCGATTCAATCTCACAGTCACATACAAGAACGTATGCAAAACCTTAAGCCAATCAGAGGACAGTATCACTCCTCTGTGCATGAATAATAAGGGTTTTAAAACAAAAATATCTATGAAAAAATGTAAACAGTTTTTTGAAGTTATTTGGTATAGGTGTTCTGATTTCTTATGAAAGAAACCGATATTTCTGAAAAGACATCGAGTCTTTGCAAGAAGGCAAATTCAGATAGTATGTTGTTCTTACATAATATAAACCATCAAAGACAAAAAGCTCAATGCTTTTCCTATGGGCTTCTAACAACAATAGATCGATCCATTAAGCCCCGCCCTTGCTGTATTGACCAATCACAGACGTGATTGCGCAACCAAAAGTCCGTTAGTCTGTTAGAGCATTATGGCGCGCGTGCACAGTGGGCGGGGCTTAATGGATCAGTCTATTGATGGAGCCAGTTTGTGTAAAGTGGGCGTGACTTACAGTGGATTTACGTCACACTTACCAATAGGATTGTGGCCCTGACACTTCTTTATACATTTTGCTTTGAATCGTAGACATTTCCGCTTTTGCGAAGACACCGGGAACTGTGTTGTCAGCGATGATACCGTTAATTCAACGTCATACAACCACGTGGAGGACACCGGATGCTTGGACTTCGATCGTGAAGGTAAGAGCCTATAGAAACACACACAAAAATGGGTATTCTTTGTAAGGTCTACAAACCGTTACTGAATTTCAATCCCTTACACCCGAACACCTTATTTTTGTTGCGACAAAAAGTTGTGTCTAGTTATTTTTATTTATGATCTTTCCTGATCTAGTGTGCACGCGCTCATTCATCACGTCAGGCTACGTTAAGTACAAGTACCCATTCCATTCTTTTGAAGGGGAGTTTGTGGCCGCGTTCAGCGTAAGGACTTGTTGTGACGCTATACTGAATCTGTCCACCAGTGCAGATAGCGTCGATGGTGTTCAGTATGAAATAGGTAAGGAAGTCGAGAGGAAAAAAAACCTAAAAATAATGTTCAACTCGATTGGCTTTGACGCAGGCAAGTTAATTTGTAATATGGAAGAAACAAAAAACAATCGACATTAACGAGTTGAAAACAATGATGATAGCACCACGAATAGGCAAAAAACTCAAAATGTAATCAGGTCTTTGTTGTAATTTTTAAATTATGAAACAAATTGCGGTTCTCGTAAATAAAATATGAACAGTTATAGTATTTTGACTGCCAGAAAATGCCCTGAAATGTTCAATATTTTTACGAGTAAAAGAGGCGACATGCTTTGTTCATAGTGTCAAAGGGACTGTGTCATCATAATTTTTATCAGTAAATGGAATAACCCAATTACTACGCGCGCGTGCGCGCCGGTGGTCACATCCCAGTTTGACAAAGACGGCACCCTTTGACCGCAAGCGCGCACGCGTGTGCAGTATCTGACGGGTGAGAGTTTATCTTTTCATGCGCAGCCACAGGCCTGCTATAATAATGATGACACAGCCCCTTTAAGTGAAATGGCAGCCATTTTTGGAAATATTATGCAAATAAGAAATCTTCTTGTGGCGCTCCCCATCAATTATTTTTAAATGGTCCGAGAAGAATGTGCATGGAAAGTTTGGTACCCAAGGTTGCCACATCTTCAACGGAGTGCAGAACATTGATAAGATTAAACAAGTAAACGTTTGCAAAACTCAAAACGTAATCAGGTCTTTGATAATATAGTTTTAACATAACTTTCACCGTATAAAGATAGACATGGAGGAAAACTTCTGTTAATATATTTTTGACCTGAATTGCTATTTTTTGAGAAAATGAGTAATACATTTAGTTTTGATTTCGCGAGAGCAACACTCGATGTTCTAAAACAGTGAAAACGTAATTTGTTCTTTTTTTTGTTACTATTTTCTTGTGACTCAAAATGACTGATTGAGCTGAAACTTTCACAAGTTTGTTATTTTATGTATGAGTCACATAAAGTGCGGATATTTTGACAATCCTTTTGGTAAGTTATTACGTCATACGCGTGCGCAGGGGCGGCACGCCCAAAGGTTCCGCTAGTTCCGGTTCCGGCATACGTTTCTGTGTTATTTTATCGAAAAACACTCATTCCTTTCTTATGAAAGAAATCGATATTTCTGAAAAGACCTAGAAGAGTCTTCGCAAGACACAAGTGAAAAGCAAGTCCAGAAATGATGTTTTTCTTGCATAAATCATCAAAGACCAAAAGTTCAATGCATTTCCTATGGGCTTCTGGGAATCGATGAAACCAGTTTGTGTGAAGTAGGCGTGGCTTACAGTGGAATTACGTCACACTTACCAATAGGATTACCAATGTTGTCCATGTGCTTTAAAGGGACACGTTACCTTCGGATTGGGCGCGTTTGGGCTGTGAAAACATTTATGAAATGAATATTTATTTGATTGATATTTTAAAAGCAAAGTATAATAATTCACATAAATATCTCTTGAAATTGTGTGGTTTTTGTGGCTGTGCTTGCAAAAATGGACTATCAACAAAGGGTGCCGTCTTTGTCAAACTGTGATGTGACCTTCGGCAGGCGCGTGTAGTCACTGGGTTATGCCATTTACTGCTATAATCAAGACGACACAGCCCCTTTAAATAAGGATTTTCCATTTATAACAATATTGGAAAAATTTTTTCGTGTATGTGTTATGTTTTAGTTATCGGCGGTAATGGCAACAAGATGACAGTAATACGCCGTTGCACCTATTGTGATATAAGAGCAACTGTAAAAACACCCTCCATCCTCAGTGAGCACGAGATGCGTCGCTTTTGGTTCCGGTACAGCAACGGTCATTTCTCGCTTGGAAAGTACCAAGAGAGGGCGTTCTTTGAATATTATGAAACACCTCGGGTCACAACCGCTATGTATTTTGGGATCAGCAGTTGGAGCAAGACAGCTGATTGGCTTTTTTATGTCAACTGTTCATAATTATTTTGTTCATTCATTCAAACGGTTCTTTGGCTGTTGGTAGGCAAAATAACAGATGAGAAACACTTTCAGACATACGATATCAATTTAGGGGCGTGACTTCCTTATTATCAAGGAATGACGTCATTAGTCGAGAAGCGGTTTCCATTGGCTGTCGACATGCAAAATAACCAATGAGAAGCACTTTAAGACAGGCGTCATCAATTTGGGTGCGTGACTTCCATGAACAACATGGATGCCGCCGTTACTTTTGCACGAGTGAAGCTAATCAATAATGGATGTGTGGCTAAAGTTCAGCCAGCAGATTGTCAAAGACTCTTTGCCGCACTATCCTCTTGGTTACGTCACACGAGTGCGCATCTGCTACGCACCCAAAGTTTTCACTACTTCCGGTTTCCCAAAGCTGGAATACGTCATTACGTTAATTTACCGAAAACACTCAATCATCCTTCGTTCAAAGACATCAACAAAAGAAAGAAACCGGTATTTTTGATAGTAAGACCTAGAGTCTTTGCAAGCCACAAGTGAAAGGCAAGTCCAGATATCATGTTCTTTACATAAATCATCAAAGACAGAAAGTTCAATGATTTCGTATGGGCTTCAGGCAATTGATGGAGCCAGTTTGGGTAAAGTGGGCGTGACTTACAGTGGAATTACGTCACACTTACCAACAGGGTAGTGGATTAAAATTAGCCTAGATGGTGCACATTGATAAAACCTTTGAGATATGCCTAAAGTAAAAAATATATACACTGTATATATGTTTTGTGTCATATCAACTTTATTTTAGCAACGTTATGGATACCGTCGTTTTTTAATAGACCTTATGCATTGACGTCATCACGCCGCCATCTTAGAGATAATGATGATGCAACAATGGAAAACGCACATCTTTGCACAGGATGGGCCAATGAGCAACTTTGTTTTGACCTCTAGCCGAGGGCGCCCTACTCAAATGACGTCATGTGCATAAGGTCTATTGTGTGAAATACTGTATAAGTATGGCCATGAGATCATTTTATTGTCCTTAAACATGTTTTTACAAAATATCCTGAACATAACTGCTCTATACCTTCCTACACATCTATGTTTTGATAACCCCTCGTGATGTACACGCTAGGGTAGGGTTTAGAGTTCCGGGTTAGGAACAATTATTAAGGGTGTCGCAACATGGGGCCTGGGGTATCGGAACTAAGTGTGTAACCAACCTTAAAGTTACTTGAGACATTCCGAGCACATCCACACTGCTTTCATTTTTTCCTCACGACACACAGGGAGTAAGTTGTCACTCGTTAAATAATTAATATGGGAGCGCATGTAAACGATTCCGAATGTTTCATAAACACAACTTTTGTTTTGTTTTGATTTGTAAACCTAGTTGTATCCCTTTCAAGGTATTTCTTGTATCATGCCACTGATTTGATAATCCGGTGTCAGATGCAATGTCCGCCATGCAATACTCTCCGCTCCGGACACTTTTGCATAATCGTGTCCGGGGCTATGCAAAACCGTCCGACGTACATGTACATTGTGCGTCAGCGAGCGTGCATGCACTGAACGTATGTATGCACTTTCAGCGCTTTATTTTCTTCTGTTTTAAATCTTTTGACATATTTATAAACATAAAGCAAAATTTCCACGGGCCCGCCGTGCCTGGGGCTCGTTTTCGCCGAATATTTGACCATAGGCTTCGACGACAGGGGGTGGGGTGGGGGGACCATGGGAAAACAGATATGTGAAATACCGACGTGCGGTAAATGAATCCCAAGACAAACCTGACTGCATGATGCAGCTTCTTAATTTACTGCAAGGACCGTTTTGCACGGTGGCGGACACGATTGCATATGCAAATGTGTCCGGGCGGACACAATTGCATTATGCAGCAGCGTCCGGGCGGACACGATTGCATATGCAAAACCGTCCGGTGGACGGTATTATTGCATATGCAATAATATGTCCGCCGGATAGTATTGCATAGAGGACATAATTGACCTTTATCATGCTGCCACCATCTTGGCCATGTTCTCTGTATCCAATAACAGTAATAGATGCTCATATTCATTGTACTAAAAGGAACCAGACTATTTGCCCTTACAGCCTTGGTTTTGTTACATTGGTTTGAATGGGAGAAAATCAAGATGGCCGCACCATGATAAAGGTCAATTGCATGCGACACCGGCACCACGAGTGTCATTTATGACACCCATGGCGCATTATGTACACTATTATTAATATCATTGTTATTATTGTTTAAAAAAGACACTGTACATGATTGGTAAGGATCAAAATCATCTTTGTTTAGTTCTGAAATCTTACTGTTTATGAAGTTAATACTAGAACCAATTTTTGTGTGAAATATTTCCCTCTGAAATGCTGTCATGTTCGAGAAAACTGTATCTGAAAACCTTTAAAAAAACTAATACAACCCCGCAACAGCTGATTTCGGTTGTAACGAACTTCGGTCACCGGTTAAGCGTTTTCGCGTGTTCGGTTCAATCGAAGCTGACGAAGTAGACTTGATGACAAGTCGAATAGCAAGTCGTGTTTTTTCCGTCAATGCCGTCAATAATTAAGATGCACCAGGGACATGCATGCCGCTGTTCATGAAACGTTCGTAGGCTATAGGCGACATCCGTTCATTCAACGGTCGTACGTAGTGCGTGGTCCGTGGTCTGGTGCGAATGTATAAGGCCGTGTCCGAATGAGTGACTTCGGCAGTGGCTACGGCCGGTGTCAGATGCAATTGTGTCTGCCATGCAATACTGTCCGCTCCGGACACTTTTGCATATGCAATCGTGTCCGGGGCTATGCAAAACCGTCCGCGTACATGTACATTGTGCGTCAGCGAGCGTGCATGCACTGAACGTACGTATGCACATGTGCGGCATGAATATTCATGTATTATGATTGAAGCTTACTGCAACGGTTTCAGCGCTTTAGTTTTTCTTCTGTTTTAAATCTTTTGACATATAAACATAACCCGGGGGTGTCATGGACAAGCAAAATTTCCACGGGCCCGCCGTGCCTGGGGCTTGTTTTCGCCGAATATTTGAACATAGGCTTCGAGGACCGTTTTGCACGGTGGCGGACACGATTGCATATGCAAATGTGTCTGGGCGGACACAATTGCATTATGCAGCAGTCCGGGCGGACACAATTGCATATGCAAAATCGTCCGGCGGACGGTATTGCATATGCAATAATGTCCGCCGGATAGTATCGCATAGAGGACATAATTGCATGCGACACCGGAACGATTCCGGAGAATTCCTGTTCTCCAACGCTGTCGTTGCAGCCATCGGCCATAGCCGTAGCCGAAGTCGCTGACTCGGACACGGCCTAAGAACGCTCAATTACAGGCTTGATTTCAATACTTGATTTCAAGTCTACTGGCGCAGCTGTTCCGAACAAACCGTAACGGAGTTGTTGGCCCGATAAGGCTTGGTTTCAAGATGGCGGATCTTTCTCTTTCTCATAAACACGACTTAACTGTAAACAATAAAACAACAAACTGATCCTGGAATCAAACTACAAAACTTCTTTACTTTTTTTTCATCCATTTCTATAATGTAAGCCTATAATACATAAATAAAAAGATGAATCGAACAAATACAATGTAATCAAACGCAAAGATTTTTCCACTTTTAAACATATTATCCTTCATGAAGAGCGGCAGTAAATTTACATTAATGAGTGGGTTTATTTTGTCGATTATGTTTAAGGAATTAAAGGTTAAGTTAATCTTAGTCAGTGAGGCCAACACACTGACATTTTACTACTCCCAATACAAAAGAATACATACAATGTACACTCAACAGTGATTTAAGATCTCCATGCAATGTATTCAAAAGCAAAGAGTGGTAACATGGCGGGTAAATGGATTCAATGCAAGCAGAAAATACTTTTACAGCCTGCTAAGCATATCACTTCATTAGCACGGTGAGGCATTATTTCACGATGCCGTTTAGCAGAAAATGGGGCTTAGCAAGTTCTGCTGCTAAGCAACAATTCGCAGGGAACCAGTCACAAGCAGTATTACATGGTATTTTTGGCTGGTCACCTGTTTCTGCTAAGCAAGATTATCAACTGCATAACAGTTTTAAGAAATTAGGCACTGATCAGCCACTATGCGGCAATTTGATATATGCTACTTCAGATTACTGATAAAAAAAATCAATGCTTGCATCATTTTGAATGTTCACCAATTGGGCAGCTAAGTCTGGAATGGGCTAAAAGAAACATCCTCATAAAAAGACAACATAGCTCATCATCTGGGCAGCCGATTCTAAAATGGCCCTAAGCGTGAATTGCTAATGAAAGAACACAAAATACCTCGATAATTGGGTAGCTGCTTCTTAAATCGGCAAAAAGAAAATAAATTGGTCAATTATTATTAATTGGTTATCAATTATTAGGCAACTCGTTCTAGCATGGGCTATAGAGCTAATTGGTTAAAAAAACCAAAGCTCTTTCCCATATTTTTTCCTCTTTTCGTTTTAAATGCACATCGGAAAGTTAATATCACTTTTAATTTTGGTAAATATTTATGAACAGAGTAGAATTACATTGAATTTTATTTTTATTAAAAAACTGAAGAGCGTTTAGGAATTGGGTAAATTATCTACAATTTATACCACAAGCCCTTTGCATCTCAACCGCCTGCCCTCTATTGAAATCTGTTCGATGGTATGCCGGCTCTGCATAAATGCTGATAGAGAGTGAAGTCAAAAGTCACAAAATTCAAAGTCAATCTGACCTTTGACATCACTCCTAAACCAACTTTTATGCAAAACATGATGCGTGTGCACACCGCCGGGCAGAAATATTTATTGGGGTTTTGCGGTGACGTCACAGGGCACATCGACTATGGAGAGAGCTCAATAAACACCGATAAGAAGCTTCTCCGTTTTGATTGGTCATAAATTCTTGATAACTCTGTGATTTTTTTAAACAAACAAACAAACAAACAAACAAACAAACAAACAAACAAACAAACAAACAAACAAACAAACAAACAAACAAACAAACATTTCAATAAACTTTTTACCCTCTGTTAGTCTTCACCGTTCACAGAGTGTTCCTAAACGACATTGTAAATGAAATTAAGAAACATCTTCCTGTTTTGACAATTCACACCCAACATGTTACAAGAAAATCTTTGACCAAGATGACACCCAAATATTTCTATTTTGTATTTTTTCCAGTTTTTTTTTCACAAGATCGGGACTACATGTAGTTATTTGAGTAGACCTTATTGAAATATTTCAATTATTATAAAACAAGGCTGGCTGTAGCATGAAAACCGCAGGTCCCATGGGGCTATAACTTGAAATTTAAGCCTTTTCAGACTAAATTACACCATACACCAAATTAGAACCATTTTGAAAGGGGGTAGGGTTTAACCCTTCGGGTGACACGTAATGACCCCTTTGTTAATTGCAAGGTCGTAACTTTGTTAAATGCAAGGTCGTAACTTTGCTAAATGCAAGGTCGTAACTTTGCTAAATGTAAGGTCGTATCTTTCTTAAATGCAAGGTCATAACTTTGCTAAATGCAAGGTCGTATCTTTGTTAAATGCAAGGTCGTAACATTGCTAAATGCAAGGTTGTAACTTTGCTAAATGCAAGGTCGTAACTTTGCTAAATGCAAGGCCGTAACTTTGCTAAAGGCAAGGTCGTATCTTTCTTAAATGCAAGGTCATAACTTTGCTAAATGCAAGGTCGTATCTTAGTTAAATGCAAGGTCGTAACTTTGCTAAATGCAAGGTCATAACTTTGTTTTAAGCACAAAACCAATTGGAAAGTACCTTCCTACACATAGCAAATCATGTTTTCAAGTTAACAAGATACGACCTTCCAACCAAACACAACTGAGTTACAACCTTATTGTGCTGATGGGTCGTACCACTGAATTGACCCAAACTAACCTCATGGCTGACAATGACTGGGGAAAAAAAATGGAACGACCCTTTCTTAAGATCCCGAAAAATAATTACATGTACACCTAATTTTATATACAATTCTCCCACAACCCCTAAGCACCAAGAAACAATAAATCACCGATTGGTTTTTAGACTCCACCGAAAAATAGGAATTTTGTGGGATGATTTGAGAAAAACTGAAGATCACCTTCAGACGGATTAGCCAACAGTTTATCTTTGCTAAGAAAACTGTGATGTCAGAATACTAAATCACCTTGGTGTTAAAGGGGCTGTGTCATCATGATTATAGCAGGCCTGTGGCTGTGCATGGAAAGATGAAGTCTCACCTATATACTGCACATGGGCGGGCTTGCGGTCAAATCACAAAGGGTGCCGTCTTTGTCAAAGTGTGATGTGACCACCGGCGTGCACGCGCGCGTAGTAACTGGGTTGTTCCATTTACTGCTATAATCCTGATACCAGGCTTACTCCAGCAGAGTATTACAAACTTGACGTCAGCTAATTTCACAGGTTAGCAAGGAACGTGTTTGCTCGTAGAACCTGTTCAAACTTTTTAATGTTCTTTTCTTGGAGCTTTCAGCAATTTTAAGACATTTTTATTTTTCTAGAATGGACAAGAAACGAACTGAATTAAATTGAACTAAAATACTTAGTGTATAAACATTATTATTTTGTTTTCTTATGTAATTCACCCATCACAGGGCCCAAAGGGCACTCGTGGTGTGGGCTACCTTTTGAAAACAAGACATTGCAATGCGCTTCTCTTCACAGCACAGCTAAGAACAGGGAGGGGCAGGCCTTGATCTTAACCGAGGCCACCGAGGCCATTGGCCTCATGCCCTGTCGAGTTGGCCAGCATGCCCTTCAGAAAAATTGCACTGTCACAACCAACTTGGCCAGCATGCCCTTGTACAATTTCTCTGATTTGGCCCACAAAAATCGGGGCCTGGAAGGGTAATGAATCCATTGCGAGACGAACATAACTGCCTCTTCCCCTATTTGAAGCAATTTTAGTTAAGTGTCTTGCTCAAGGACACAACTGTCATTAAAAGCATTCTCCACTTTGCAATTAATGCAGAATGGTGGCTGTAAGCTTAGAGTTCTTCGGTAAGAAGAAACTTGTCACTAGCCCCTGAAGAGAAATCTTGGCTCTTAGTGACGTCAAGCCCTGTGAGTTGCACAATATTTAAGTTGAGACTGACAACAGACAACCCATCACGAAAAGCATACAAAAACAAGGACGCATGCCTGATACTTCACGGCAATGGGAGACCTTTGAGACGATAGCGGGCGTCCCACAGACCGGTCCTTTTCCATTGTTTTCATCGCTGAGAACAATGGAAAAGGACCGGTCTGTTGGATGCCCGCTATCATCTCAAAGGTCTCCCATTGCCTACATTGCCCCCTGGTCATTGCCTCGGTGCCCCTTGAAATGTTCCAATAGAAATTTACAATTTCCTCTACAGAGGTGCCCTTTATCAAGAAGAAAATGCCTTGGTGCCCTTGCCTTTTCAAGAAGGAAGTAATCATGCCTGCAGGACGGACCAAAGACAATGCAAGTCTCAAGCATACTCGAACTTCCAGAACCAAGTTGGTCCCAACTATACTGAGACTCTGTTTCTTCAAATACTTTGGTTTAACATAGGCCATAAAAATTATATTATATTTCTGGGAAAAGTAAAATTTAGCGATGAAATATATGAAAGTAAAATTAATTTCACAAATCAATGAAGAAGACTTCAACTTGGTCTCTGGTTACTTGTAAACAAATTCCGGAACTGACAATCATGCTATTGTTAAACCTAAACCTATGTAATGGTTGCACTGATCTGTGCGTGATTCGCAGTTCGAACTGGATGTAGTCTAGAATCCTTGAGGTCGAATAAGTATCCTCGTCCACAGTTTTAATTTTGTTTTGATTTTAACAAATTACTTGAATTATATGTAAATTGCTAGAGTATTTTTACTTTCGAGAAAATTGTACTCTTAAAATTTAAAAAGATTTGATTTCATAAAAAAAAACCTTCTTTCGACGTGTTTTTTCTTCGTTTTTGATACGCGCAAGACTTGCACAGTCTGTTGACAAACAACGAAGTGAAAGGTGACCCTCCTGTTGTGGCTGTCGATGGGGTAGCATTTTGGGGATGAAGTGGGGGGGATTTTAACCTCTGACATCAGTCAGCCTGTAATCCCCTCCCCGGCCCACTAAATGAAAAATTACATACATGTACTCTACTGGTTTTAATTTCAGTAAAAAGGCAAATGTCACGCTTGGCGGAGCAGCCTTTCAACCACAAAAAAAACCCCAACAAAACAAGAACATTAATTTTTAAGATATTTTCTGCTGTTTGATGGCTCGAAGAAATTATCCTTTGTGAAAACGGTGGAATATATTGGGCATAATAATCTATGGAGCAACTTCATCAAGCTCTTAAGTGCAGCAAATTTGCTTACCACTACAAAAATTTGTTGGCAAAAGAAAAAGTCACCAGCCAAAAGCCATGTCATTCACAGAATTTGACTGGTACCCAGACATTATTTTGCTAGCAAATTTTGACCGCTTAATAGTCTTATGAATTTGATTCCTGTTCACGTGGAATGTCACGGAAGTAAAATATAGAAGTATAGTGGGTGCATTACTGTCACCCTTATTTCATAATTCATGTCACAGATCGTTCAAAAAAGGTTGGTTCATTAACCCTAGCTCCCTTGAGTGATTATTTGGGATCCTTCCTCACTCTAACAAAATCCGAAACCATGTTTCTTAACACCCAAGCTGTTGGACTCTAATTATGGTGGTATGCCTGATCCCATGTAAAGCATGATCAGTTTACTAATGCAGTCCTCAGTCCAACACCATTCAGTAACTCAACACCCAAACTGTTGGACTCTGATTATGGTGGTATGCCTGATCCCATGTAAAGCATGATCAGTTCACTAATGCAGTCCTCAGTCCAACAGAATCAAACAAACCACAAGCTTGAATTTTGACGAGTTGGGAACGGTTAGGGTTAATGCAATGACCAATCACATCATTGAACGCAGGCCCACAAGTCGGACAAATTAAAAACTGCATTAATACATTACCAAGCGGACACCATTTGAAACGCCGTGTCGTGTGTGTGGCTTGATGATCGAGGGACGGAGATCGAGATGCATGTGTCGATTAATGCGAGCACCGTTACTAAAGTGGGCGGGGTTTTAATGGATCGGTTTATAATGAGTAGGGTCAAACAAGTTGTTTTCAGACTCCCCCAGAGCCTGCAATGTCCTGCCCGCTCCAACCCTCATGACCTTTTCTGAAAGTGTGGAACGACTCTTCAAAGCCCACAATCTCAGTAAGTAACGGCTTCCCAGCAATCACAATTTTATCGTTATTTTTACAGGGTCGTAAAAATTATTTGAATTACCGACAAACTCGCTGACGATCAGTGGTGCATGCAGTCCTGAAGCAGTATTGCGCATGCAGCGCCCTCTGTTGTCGGAAAATTAACTGCCCTCAACAGTTTGATGAAACCATTTGATTTTATAAGAAATACGAAGGAAGAATTTACAAAGGCCTTTCGTTACTGCGACGTTTTGAGTTCACTCACCAGCCTGATAAGAAAGAGAGAAATGTGAAACAACACTTAGTTTCGATGGTTTGCCTAATTCATCGACGAAGTGCCTTGACCCAGTGGCCAAGTGCATCGGACTCAAGTTCTGGTGTTGTCAGAGTGTGGGTTCGAATCCCGGTTATAGCACTTGTGTGCTTGAGCAAGACACTTAACTAAAACTGCTAGTTCTCTTGGATGGGACGTTAAGCCGTAGGTCTTGTGTACTGTATAATGCTGGTAAAAGAACCCTGTTCACTTATCGTTAAGAGAAGGGGTTTTCCCCAGTTTTTCTGGAGTAAATGGCTGCAGGATGGGTCTCATAATTTACAAAACTTTTTCTCGGTCAAATCAAAGGTCATTTCTTGTAACAATTCAACAAAATGTCAATTCTTCCGACCAAAGTCTAAGAGAACTTTTTACTCTTGATGCTAAAGATACAGGCTCATCAAGAAATAGCCGGCTGGTATTTCTCGCAGTGAGAAAGGCGACTTGTTTCACGTTGTACATGTGTACCAGATCTTTCGTTTTAAGAGAAAAATCCAAAATTGAAGAGCACCCTTGAACCAGTTCAGCAGTCTTCTGTTTTTACAATGCTGCCATCTTGTTTGTCTCCTTTTCAAAACTGGGTTACCATAATGAGGTTGGAAGGGTCATTTAGTCTGGCCCCCTTCTTTGCCTAATGTTCATGATTGATATTACATACAAGGAACAAGACAGCCTATCCTTCCTTACCACTGCATGGCCTCCTCGAGTCCCTCCCCCTTGATGGCAGACGTCTTGAAGATTTGGTACTTCCGATTCCTCAGAGCTGACAGTCCGAGTTCAGTTGCTACTTGTGCTTTTGTGAGGGCATTTTCCATGTCTTGCTTGTTGGCCATAACCAATAACATAGCATTCTTTAATTCTTCTTCCTGAAAAGGTCAAAGGTCATTATCAGTGAACACATAGCAGGGTGAATGAACTTTCTCAAGATTAACCCTAAATTTCCCCAAGTCCTTATCATTAATATAGCGCTTTATCACACCCGATGGGCATCTTAAAGGGCTCACTATTTTTTCCTGCAAGGTATGCGGAGTTACGTTTTGAAATATGAGATCTGTTTCTTTACATAGCACCATGTAACGCTTTACAAGGTACTGTGGCGCAATCTGCAGCCGATCAAACCAGGAACACCGGGGCGAACTACTTCTCTTTGGGATAAGTGCACTGGGTACTTTTACGTGCATTACACAACAGACGGGACTGATGGCTTTACATCCCATCCAAAGGACGCAGCAATAATGGTTAAGTGTCTTGCTTAAGGACAAAAGAGTCACGACCGGGACTGGAACCAACACTCTGCTATTAGCATGGTTGGTTTGGCTGTGCAGTACTGAATCCATCAGACTCAGACTCTGATAAGATTGGTATGCCTGGCCTCATGCTAAGCATGGTTGGTTTGGCTGTGCAGTACTGAATCCATCAAACACAGACTCTGATAAGATTGGTATGCCTGGCCTCATGCTAAGCATGGTTGGTTTGGCTGTGCAGTACTGAATCCATCAAACACAGACTCTGATAAGATTGGTATGCCTGGCCTCATGCTAAGCATGGTTGGTTTGGCTTTGCAGTACTGAATCCATCAAACTCAAACTCTGATAAGATTGGTATGCCTGACCTCATGCTAAGCATGGTTGGTTTGGCTGTGCAGTACTGAATTCATCAATCTCTGGCAAAACCAGGAATTTTTTTTTTAGGATTTAGGGCGATAACAGAAAAAAAGGTTACTCACTTCTAACATTGCTACAAGTTCTGATTTAGAGATTCCCATTCTTTCCTTATCTGAGCTATCTACGACATAAATAATGGCGTCTGTGTTGGAATAGTAACACCTCCAATACGGTCTGTCAATAAAACAGAAAAAAATATACAATTGAATAAATGTTATAGACCAATCTATTAGACCCTAACAGCAAATGTCTAAAAACTTGCATTACATTCTGTAATTGGATTTTCCTTAGTCCAACACCATTCAGTAACTCAACACCAAAACTGTTGGACTCTGATTATGGTGGTATGCCTGATCCCATGTAAAGCATGATCAGTTTACTAGTGCAGTCCTCAGTCCAACACCATTCAGTAACTCAGCACCAAAACTGTTGGACTCTGAAAATGCTGGTACACCCGATTCTATGTAAAGCATAATCAGTTTACTAATGTACTCATCAATCCAACATAATCAAGCAAAACATCCAGTTGGATTTTGGTGGGTAACGGAAGGTTTTAAGGGAAAGATTCCTGTTTTTACGATAACAATTTTGGACGGGCTTTTATCAAAAAAGGGTTGGGCATGGGGGAGGGGGGTCAAGATACATGTATGCTTACCTGATACTAGTCTGGCCACCTAGATCCCATACTTGAAATTTGATATTGCCGTATTTGACAGTTTCTACATTAAAACCAATGGCTGTAAAAAAAAATGAAGAAAAATTATTAAAAAAGGGCTTTCTGAAATTATAAATTTTACAAAATTTCAATACCTTTTTCTCATGGATGGGTGGGTCGAAGAAAATAATTGAAAACCAAATCTTAATTTAATAAAACAACAAAAGGAAAATAACACAGAAAAATTTCAAATCAAAAGTTTGTACCTGTACACATCCTTGTAATTAAAACAAAAGCACATAAATAAATAAAAATAATGGAAATGGCCAACACAACTTTGCACAGTGTTTTCAGTTTTCTAATACACTATAAAAGAAAAAATGTGGAAATCAGTGGATCCACTGAAAAATGGCATGCCTGAAAATTGGGGCGAGTTGGTAGGTAAAATAAAATGTTAAAAGAAATATCTACTTTCACTACTTCAGGCCGGGCATATGAGCTAACAAGCTGGAAGATTAGGGAGACTTTTCACTGGTCCTTCGTTGTTTGAATGAATTCTGTTTTAATAACTTGGTCTACTTACTTGGTATTGTGGTAACTACTTCACCAACGTGAAGTCGGTAGAGTATAGTTGTTTTGCCAGCTCCGTCCAGACCGAGGATCAAAATTCTGAGCTCTTTGGAACCAAACAGGCCTGAGAACATTCTAGTAAAAAATCCCCCTGAAAAGAAGAGTTTTAGATTTAAACAAATTGTTGAGGGATTGATTCATAAAAAAAAATAAAACAAATGAAAACCAATATATAAATAAACAAAACATTTATTTTAATCTGAATCTTAAAGGCAAAATCTGACTAAAAACATTAATGACAATGAAAACTATTTATGTTATTGTTATTTTATTTGTTTGTTTTATTTTTTTTTTTGGGGGGGGGTTGGGGAACTGAAACTTCACAAACAATTTACAAATTGAAACGTCTGGCAAAAATGTCATATCCGGCTGTCACTTTATCTCCATTAATTAAGGTCAAACTATATACTTACCTGTCTAGAAAGGTTGACAGAATTTATACAGCGAGTCGAGAGGAACAGGCACTTTGAACTATTACAAAGTGTCAAAATCATGAAAAATAAGCCATTTTCACGTCTACGGTGGGCTTGACAACACTACCCACTAAGCGTCTTTTTAGTTAATTTAGGCTTGAATGTGCGAAAGTTTCAGCTGCGCGATAAAATGTTATTTTGTTTGCAATGTTGGCCTAAATCACTGTAAAAAAAGGATAAACAACGTTGGAAAAGTGAGCATTAATACCTAGCCTTGCCGAGTTTCAAATGAAATAGGCAAAGGAATCACACAGTTTTGGAAAGCAATTTCTTTTGAGGATTTCAGCTTCAAAACTTTGAAATTTTTGTGTTGAAAAGTGTGTGGTGATCGCGGTCGTCTGGCCTAACGTTCCGTCGTGCGCTGTACACATCGTGCACATTTATACGGTACTTTTACAATTTTCAAGACTTGCTGGAACTGTCCTTACTGGCTTTATTCAGCCACTCGAAGGTCTTTGGTACAAACTCTGGAATATCTTCCACAGATTTCGAGCAAGAAAAGCCTCCATCGCATAAACTAAATGCATTAATCATCGTGTACCGTACCACCCTTTCCTATGGTGGATTAGGTGTGTGTTTACATTTTATACCCAGAGAAGTGGTCACGTGACGCGGGTCGCGCAATCGGTCTATGACTATAGTATTAAAAAATTCTAATTCCAATGGCACAGATGGCTGGAAAACCAGAAACAAGGAAATAGGCTGATCATCTGAAAAGTTGCATGCCTGGTTGGTAAGTATAACTTAATAGTATATATCACTATCACTTTGTCAGTAAAGACTATAGTATTAATTAGTCATAGTATGTAGAGCAGGCAACCTACAACAAAAATTATTGCCCACTTTACGGACAGTTGCAAAAATCTCTGAAAAACTCACCCATTTTTAATAAATACTGTCTTAACGAAAACACCAGATCTTGCCGGTTTCACCTTTCCAATAACAATTAATATGTACAACAAATGTATCGCCAAATCAACACTCTAGGGTAAAATTCGTGCCATTGGCGTTCAAAAATGGTTCCTTTCGTTGTCTGCTGTGCTGCTTGGGTGCTGGTTGGAGGGCAGGACCATTCTTGTGCGATGTACCGATAATGTGTAGTACATACAATCTGTGTTCATACTATACATGCCCTATACATCATGTATACTCAATCCCCAACGTGTCAGCTAAACGATGACGTCATGCACTAAATATTAACTACTTGCCAACGTGTACTTCGTGACGATGGTGTTGCCGCCGCTATCCTTTCTCCAGAGTCTCCGAGCAAAACATTTCGAACAATATTTTATGACTTTAACTACTTGAGGAGTTAATGCTTTTGTTTTGCTCTTATCAACTGCCACAAAGCATTACATTTATTTTCTTTTTTTTTGACGAAAACAAGCATAGACTTTTTATTCCCATAATGAAATAGGGTTAGTTATCAAAAATCCGGTAAAAGAACAGCCTTGCAACACCAACACTGCTGCACTTGTACTGTTTGTACTTCTACTTGATATCAACTTTGCAACACCCCTAAGTAAAATTTGTCTCACAGTCATAATACATGAGAATGTTTGCATGGATCATAATCAAACATAATTTCATATTGTTATGGTTATTATTGGCGATTTTTTAACCAATCAGTTTTGTTTTACTGAGAAAAGACAAGGGAAAAAGTAAGAAACAAAATAATGAGAAAAATAAGAGTTAAGTACCCAGTCTCCAATACGGATTTTGGTACGAAATAATAAACAGTAGTACTGACTAGGTTTTGATCACACTCGTCGTCACCGACGACTTCAAGTCATACAATCCGGCGGGCAATACATACATGGGGGTCGAGCGAACATTTAAAATTATTTTGAACACGAAGTTAATGCACACAAAAAACTGCTTTGCTGAAGTCACGATCGCCACACGACGAACGGGGAAGTAGGGTTTGAGAAATATTTTTACCAAATTAATTTCTTGTTTAGAGTGGCAACATGTCTGCCCAGCTCTTCGTTGGAAGGTTGAGCAAACAGACTCGGCAGAGAGATGTCGAAGATGTGTTTATGAAGTACGGACCGATGCAAAGATGTGAACTGAAATACGGTAAGCGTTTTCTTCAAGCCCTAATTCGTGTTCAAGCGACTGAGTAGCTGAGACGAGTCGACCTTAATTTAAAAATAAAAGTTTTTGGTTTTCCCGTTTTAGACTGCTTGACCTACGTATCTAAAGGAAGGGCTGGTAAAATTTTGGTAATTCTGTGGGTCCTAACGTTTATTCACCACAGGGTAAATTTAACATGCCATGGTTTGTTCAGTGCGGGTCGTATTCCTGCACTAGTCTTTATTCCAGCAGTCATTTTGCAACGTTTACCTGAGTGATAGTGGTGACGTCAAGGTTTCGCGCAGCGGTAAATGTTCTTAAATGTGCTGACTGAATGCGTGCATTGGACGATGGACGACAGCACGACGAACGAATACACACACATAGCGACACGAAAAAGACGCAGGAGTATGACGAGTCATAGCGCCCTCTCGCTGCACAGCCGCGCAAAAAAAAAAGCAACTGCAACCATCATGGCTCCTACTCTCTAGGGTAGGGCCTATATAGTTAAACATGACATACATGTAATCTTATAATCTGTTTTTTTTCTGTTTCTTTTTTCACTTAATTCTTGGATGAAATAATGATTTGGATGTTGACGTTTCCAAATCATCAGGAACTGGCATGGGTGAGTTACAAACACTGTCTTCTTCCTTCAAATTTTAATCAAATGTAGTTGTCAATTTGGCCCCACCCATTCCTTGCTTTGCTGTCCAAAGTCTAGCCGCAAAAAGTTCATAACTCTCCAAGATCTGACCGAATTTAACAAACCATCTTTTGTTGAGACTCCATAATTAATTTATTCATTTGTTTGTCAACAGCCTATGCCTTCATTGATTACGAAGACCCAAGAGATGCAGAGGTAAGTACAGCCGTAGATTTACCTAGTCGCTAAATGTTTTTATTGACAAGATGATCGATCAGAAATAATAAGGCCGAGTGCAGCATTGGTTTACACGTATAAAGACACGCTTAATTTCTGTCCAAGGTAGACTGTGCAAGTTTCACATGAACTACACTTCCTTTTTTGGTAGACAGAAATTGCCATTCTTCTTATAAAAACAACTATTCATTTTACACAGTGCCTTCTTTTGTTTAGAATTAAAAAAAGACCAAATTAAAACAAACAGTTGACGTGTCTTGGGACTCAAGCTCTGGCGTTAAAACATGTATGACAAATAAATTAGGGTAATCTTACAACTCTCTCAAGTTGTCAGAATTTGATACATCAGATACTCAAAAAGTGGCAAAGTTATTGTCATATTTTGAAACGAGTGTGTCACTAATGCTGTACTTGACCATTTGATCTTGTTTTTGATGTAAAATTGTTATAAAAGTTATGATAAAAAAAAATGTTAAGACTGATTTAAATGAAGGGATGGTTAGAAGTTCAACGTTTTTAAAAAGTAAATTCTTGGTAAGAAACGGTAACCTGGGTGTGTACATAGTGTGGTAAGAGTGTTTGAATTTCTTAAGACTAAGTGGAAGTAGATATGGATTAACCTTCCTACATGTATGTTTCCTGACAAAATCCACAAATGCCCCAAAATGGCACTACAGTGGCATTTTGAGGCACACACATACTTATGCACAGATTACAGCCACGGCCCAAGGTGCTTCAATGAGAGTGGTAAACTTGAGAAGCCACCAGCTGTGCTCCATAGACCTTTCTTTTGCAACGTCACAGCCTGAGTTTTTGCCAACCAAGATGGAGAAACTACGGGGAGCCATCAATGCAAAGCAAAAACAGATAATCACAGTTTGCAAAACTGTTTAGAATTTGTTGGAAACAAACCAATTAATAATGGGATGTAGTTTCTTTAAATATGAAGTTTGCAAAAATGTTGAATTTGGTCACAACGTCTGTCAACAAGACTTGAATGTTTTGCTACAGTTGACCGTCCATGCCAACCAGTGTGGTTTCTTTATCATTAGAAAGGTCTACTGCAATGAGCTTTGGGCCACTGTTAGAAGAGATAAGGTTCTCAACCTTAGTCAATTTCTGCAGTGGCAATCTGTCGCATAGATCACAATGACAGCAAAGTGTGGCTTACATGTAGATGAGAGATTTTGAGGCACTTAGGAGTACGCTTATGTAGGAGGGTTATGACGCATTTTTTACATTATTAAGTTATAAAACAAACTGCATTCCTGAATCAAATTTACTTTTTGATATAAGTTTATTTTTCCATTATTACTTTTGGATGCTTTTGTTGATTTCTTTGTTGACACTTATTTCTTGAATGATTACATTTACACAGAGTTCCTTTGCCTACCTAAAAAGTTGTTGGTCACTACCAAGTCCGAACGAAAGACGTTGGTTGTAACTACCTTAAAGCCTTTTAACACAACCTTTACGGCCAGAGATTGAAGCAAGGGGGTGTCGCTACCAACCCACCTCAGCCATCAACCACTGTCCCCCTCCTGACCACTCAAAGACGAGTTCTCGGAGGCTCTAGATACCCACTTTCCTGGCCACAAGAGGGCGCTTACCCTTCTAATCAAAGTCTCAAATCGCTACCAAAACCGACGTGCGGCGAAGACAAGCTACCAAACCTGAGTCCCACATTTCTGATCGCAAGAGGGCGCTCTACCAAAATTAGTAGCTCCAGCATAAAGCCATGTGACTTGCTAGTGTGTCCGAAACACTAATGGTGACCGCCGCTGATCTTAATGATACTCGAGCCTACAATGGGCAGCTTTTCTTGTCTACCTGACGCCCCCCTTATCAGGGCCAGGGGCGATTGACGGCACATATTGCTCATTAGAGTACGTAATGAAAAGTAAATGCTGTTCATAAATAGCCAAGATAACTTCTAATATTTTTCAACCCCGACCCCCTGGCCGACTTTCTTCCCCCACCAGAAAAAGAAGAGAAAAAATACTAAATTAAAAAACTTTTGAGCTGTTATCGTAAATTGTCCTTAAGAACAAAGATGGAGGGGTGGTTACAAAAAAAATCATATGCAATAGTTTAGTTCAGAAGTTCAAAAGCACTGCTTGATGTAGGGGTCGTGGGTTTGAATCCCATCAAAGTAGTCTGTGAACTAAAGCATACCTTTATCACTCATCAGTGTCGAAAAGGGTATAGTCAAAATACTTTATTTCCGAAAAAAACTAAAGCAGGGTCGGGGTTGAATGTTTCTGAATGATGCATTCTCCGTTCTTGCTCTTGAAAATCCTACCCCCCATCCCAGTGAAATTAAGTTAGATCTTATCTTGGTTATTATTGATTCAGCATTAATTAGTGTGTGACATTTTCTTGTATAGAAGGATTGACTCCTTCTTAGGTAGATTTTCTTTTTCTTTGGTTGATCAGTTCCTTAAACATTTACTTTAACCCCTTAGTTTCTTTGTTTAGAAGTCCTCCCATATCCTCCGAAATCCTCCACTCTACTAGGATCCGAAACTCAAATCGTCAGTCAAGCCACGAACCGACGTTTATGTAAAAAATCACAAAATTTGTCAAATTCTTTCGTGTACAAATTATACTCATTACTGTAAACATTTTCAGCAAGTTTCAGGACCTAACATGTAATAGTTTCGTTATTGCACTAATTAGCAAGAGCGACAAATCACCAGATGTGCCATCTTGCTTTTTTACGAAGTGACCTATCGGCTATACGCCACTTGATCCATTGAAACACAAAGCTCTGGCATGGTGCCAAATACGCGCCGTATGACTTCTTCTATGTTTCCACGAAGTCAACTTCTGAGTAGGATTTTGGAGGATTTCAAACCCTTAGGGTCAATAAAAAGTTTGGCGTAATTTTTTTGTAAAGTAAGACTAGATCATTCTTGGGTAGAACCAGGGTAAAATATTTACTAAAAGAGAAGTTTCTGCAGTTAAATTCATCTTTGACTGAGCTTCAGATGGCTCTGAAAAAAACATCTTTAAATTGGTCAGTGGCTGGTTAGCAAACCATTTAAGAATTCTTAAACATTTTCAACGACTAATAACAAGGAAAGCTACTTTAAAACACGTTTGAGCTAAAAGTTCCCAAAGTTGATCAACTTAAAGGGGAGGAACTAGGATGGTTGGTTTCTGCCTTGACCTTTTTTTCATCCGGGTAATTTTTGAGGTGAGTTTTGCTATAAAAAACCCCAACTAACAAAGGCTTGATCCATTAAGCCCTGCCCATCAAAACAACCATCAACCAATGACCCCCCAACATTGATGATGACACATGCACCTTGCTCTGCTCCTTTTCACACACAAAAGACACGACACAGCAATTCACTTGGCAGAAACTTGTCCACATTTTGTAATGAGGTTTTAAGGTGTCAGACTTTGGCAGGCTTTTGAGTGCATGTTCACCGTTGTGATTGGTCAATACATATTAAGGGGCGGAGCTTAATGAACAGTCTGTTGCCACTTGAATAGACCGTTCCGGCTTTGGCAACAAGCCCCGCCCACACACCTTAGTTTGTGTCCGTTTACACTGCACGTGTGACCGAGTTTGACCGAGGTCACATGACCAAAAGGCGTGATCCAATTGGGCAACGCGCACAGTTTGATTGACAGGCCGGAACGGTCTATACCCCAAGAAACGAAATAACAAAATTTAATATTATACAAAAATGGATAAATTCATTTAAGACGTTTCTCTAATGTAAACAGAAAAAAAAAAATTGTTAAAGGAAAACGGGGTCATACCTTTGAACTGTTTTCTGTCTGATTTTTAAGAATATTTGTGTGTGAGTGATACAATTTCTTGTATTTGACAAATGTGACAGGATGCTCAGAAGTTTGAAGATCGTCAGGAGATATGTGGGCAGAGCATTGTGGTTGAGTGGGCCCGGGGACCAAAGCGTGGCGTGGTAAGTGCTACATGTAACGTCAATCAAACTACGGTCTTGCGCTCTTTCACAAATGACGGAAAATCAGAAAAAATACATGAAACAAAATGAATTTGTTTGTTTTTGTTGACCACACAGAGCGATGATGAGTGTTATAAGTGTGGTGGGATTGGCCACTTTGCCCGAGCTTGTCGCAGTGACACCAGAGGATACCGTAAGTCAAGCTCATCGTCTTGTAATCGCATTCATAAACTTAAACAACGTTAACCCTCCTACTGTCTGACCATTCAATATCATCCACTTTTACTTTCAATGATAAACTATGCCAGCCTGCAATATGATATCATGTGGTCAGGTGGTGGTGAATGCATCTACTTACCACACAGTCGAACCTTCTACTGTCTGACCATTCAACAATGTTCAATGCCGCCCACTGATTTTGAATGATGGATGCACTATGTCAGCCTGCAATATGATATGTGGTGAATACATCTACACAGTACACAGTCAACCCCCCTACTGTCTGACCATTCAATCCCATCCACTTGTGGTTTTAAATGATAAATAAACTATACCAGCCTGCAATATGATATAATGCGGTGAATGCATCTCCATGGTGCACAGTCAACCCTCCTACTGTCTGACCAATCAACATCACCTACTGTGGATTTGAACGGTCAGACAGTAAAATAGTTGAAATCGGCTGCAATATGCACCACAGCACCTTGTAAACTGTTACATGGTTCTATGTAAAGGAACAGGTCTCATACTTCAAAAACGTAACTCTGCATACCTTGCAGGTGTGATAAAGTGCTATATGAGAACTAAGTATTATTATTTTTATGGTATGGCATTGTGTGAAATAGTGACCAAATCTTTTTCTTGGTCTTCATTGTGATTTAGTTTTGAAGTTGAGTAAAAAATTTTTTTTAATCTCATTAATTCCCTTCAGGTGGCGGGTTTGGGGGTTATGGACGATCAAGGTAAGCTGAGAAATCTAAAAAATGACTTGTTCTTAAAATTTGGCGAGAGTCGACACTTGAGTACAAATCGTGTCTTTTCAGTTTAGTTTATTGAGATAATGTGATTTTAGCTTTTGCTATGTGAGAAGAAGAAACTATGATATGCTGACCTGTTTGTTATTTTTTTCTGATTATTTTATTGAAGAATTTTGTGTCACGGGTGGTTTGATTTTCTTCTCCACAGATATCGTTCGAGATCACGTTCTCGTTCCAGAGATCGGAGGTAATGATTTTTTTTTTAGATGTTTGAAGATACATTCTGACGGTAGCTGAAAACAAATCTGTTGAAACTGCTAATTTTATGTGGGTTCAAATCCCTCAAAGAGATATGCATGAAACGGGCAGAGGCTAGTCTCTCCCTCAACCACACGGATTGAACTTCTATGACCATAAAATCAAAAATGTTCAAAGACGAGACAACAGTGCTGTTTCCAGGCACTGGGATTCGAACCCACAACCAGCAGACTGCAAGCTGTGAAGTCTGACCAATTGATCTAACTAAAACACCTGCAGCTTACTCGACAGTATAGGAACATCCGAGTATGCAGCCATACTTGAGGAGTACACTTTCTTTTTCCAGCACACTGAAAAGTCGCAGGATTCTTTGGATCGGTTTTGCACAGAAAGAAGGGGGAACCAACGGCTATTTCATGTCTGTTATTTTCTTTGTTTCCTAGACGCCGCAGCTACCGCTCAAGAAGTCGCAGTCCTGTTCGGAGGCGGAGCCGCAGCCCCCCACGCAGACGCAGCCGCAGTCCGCCCCGTAGGCGAAGCCGCAGCCCTGTGAGCCGACGAAGCCGTAGCCGTGACCGTAGCTTCAAAGGAAGACGGTAAGCAATGGAATTTTAATGGAAGTATCCCGGCATTCCACAGACTAATGTTGACTTGACTTCCTCAGATCAATCTATTTTGAAGCTGTGTTAAAATCATATGAAAAGTTTACATCAATGCAAAAATAATGTGCCTTGATCTGGCAGTAGCTCTGTATTTTACACTAAGGCCAATGAAAGGCCAATGAAAGTAGGTTATTAGTTTCTCATCGGCCATTTATCAAATTATTTTGTTTTTAAGAAATAATGAAATTTCGGTAGTAGTAATTAAAAATTTTTGGTGTCGGCCCAAAAACACACACATAAAAGAGAGGGACAGCTGGCTAAAATTTAAGTAACTTGAAAACAAAAAAATTCATGCTGTACCCGTCTAAAAAATGCTGAAAAGTATCACCAAAAGTTTCACAACAAAATGGCCTCTACGAGAAATGATTAAAAGTAAAAAAAAAAATCTTGCTAAAACTGTCCCAGATGTACACATAACATTTTGGGTAATTTTGGCATGGAGACTCACTTGTACAAGATACAAAGTTGTAACAAAAGGATAACAAGTTTTTCCATCAACGCAACGATATTCATGTTACGTCTTATACTTATGCTAATTTATGCTAATTTTAGTTGCGTTTGTTATTTTAAACCGTTTTTGTTCATTTTGTTTTAAAACTGTTATCGCAGAAAGAGTCGCAGTCGCTCAAACAGCCTGAAACGTAGTCGCAGCCCACGCCGTAGCCGATCACCGCGTAACAGCAAATCACCCCGGCGTAGCCGCACACCACGACGCAGCCGTAGTGGCACCCCGCGCCGCAGTCGCAGCCGAAGCTGCTCAAACAGCCCTGTCCGAAGTCGCAGTCGCAGCGGGGAGCGGAACGGAGATAAACGACAGAGGTCGAGAAGCAAAGGGAGTGAGGATTCGGACTGAGTCCAGTAAACGACTCATTCTTACAATTTTTTTTCTTTTTTGTTTTTTAGCTTAGGGTGTGTTTTAGGGTCAGTGACGGGGGCGCCATTTTGTAAAGCTGTTAAACATTACAAGTCAGCAAGAAAACCAGTTTCAAAAAGGGTACAATACAAGGTGGCTTGGCTGGTAACCGATAGTTATCAGACTTAACAGTTTTATGACATTGGGCCTGGGGTGTCGGCTCTAAGCAAAAATAATCCTGAACATCATTTGCAGTGAACCAGGCATAATCATTATAATTCACATGTGGTTTTGGCTGGCGACCTGTCCAGATGAAGCAACTGCATAGCATTTCTATGTAGTAGTTTACAAGGCCCATATTTAGAAGTCCACATAGAGAAATTAATAGACCGATTGCGCGACATTGTTTACATGCGGTCACGCGACTCCCTATCGGGTATGACGTCATACAGCTGGAGAAAAAATACATGTAAAGAGATAGGCCGTGACACAGAGTCAATTATACTTTCGTTAAGCGATGAATTAGTTAATCAGCCCCTTTATTTAAAGTAGTATGGTGTGGCATTAATTTAAATCACATCTCTGTTTTATAATTTAACAAAATTCTTCTGAAAAGAGGTTTTTTAAGCCATGCACCACCGGCGTCGGACGACTATTATGTAGCCACCCGTCTGTTATTTTGTTTGTAATGTTGGCCTAAATCACTGTAAAAAAGGATAAACAACGTTGGAAAAGTGAGCATTAATACCTAGCCTTGCAGAATTTCAAATAGGCAAAGGAATCCCACAGTTTTGGAAAGCAATTTCTTTTTAGGATTTCAGCTTCAAAACTTTGAAATTTTTGTGTTGAAAAGTGTGTGGTGATCGCGGTCGCCTGGCCTAACGTTCCGTCGTGCGCTGTACACATCGTGCACATTTATATGGTACTTTTACAATTTTCAAGACTTGCTGGAACTGTCCTTACTGGCTTTATTCAGCCACTTGAAGGTCTTTGGTACAAACTTTGGAATATGTTTCACAGATTTCGAGCAAGAAAAGCCTCGATCGAATTAACTAAATGCATTAATCATCGTGTACCGTACCACCCTTTCCTATGGAGGATTAGGTGTGTGTTTACATTTTTAACCCAACAGGGGTCACGTGACGTAAGTCGCGCAATCGGTCTATTGCTCATCAAATTCATTTGCTACAGACAGTTCCGCTGGGGATCAGTCTAAAACAGTATGCATTACATGTCGTTATGGCTGGTAACAGATTTATGCTTCACTATAAACTTTATGATCGATCGATATCGTACCGAAACGGCATTTATATTACTTGTGTTCTGATGCACAAAGCTAGGCTAAAGATTTGCACAAAATATAACATGTATGCAGCCTAGGGGGGTGGGTGGTGGTTCGGGGGTTGTCCAAATGCACCCCTTGCTTTCAGTTTGTTAAGTGTTTTTTGTCTGATGGGATGGCTTATTCACCTTGTAAAAAGAAATTTGCAGCCAACACACCTTGATTGTACACAGGTTAATTTTGTTTACATATTTTGTTTTACGTGTTTTGTTTGCATGTTTGGTTTACATATTATTTCATTTACATATTATTTCGTTTGCAAATAACATTTTAGTCCATTAAAGATAATGAAGTCATGAAAGTTTCACTTGTGTTACAGATGTACGTGTATAATATATGGTACTTACTTCCATAATCAGTAAGCTTGCAGGCTGGTACTAACAAATAAAAAAAACCGATGAATACCAATCCAATATTCTACCTTTAAAGCCCCAGCTCAACATTGGGAAGAAGAAAAAAACAATAAAATGTTCACCGATTTACATATATTTGATAGATGTCAATATTTGCATCGGGGGACTGAATATAAATTTCAATTTGCCTTTCACCGATGTGTGATAAGTCATGGGTTCGAATCCCACCCGAGTTGCCTGTGGATTTTTTTTTCCACAGGACTCGAAAGCACTGAGTATACAGTGCTTATCACACATCGGAAATTTAGATTTACATATACCTTACATGGTATAAAGATAACTATGGTAGAAAACTTTCCTTGAAATATTTCTGCCTGAAGTGGAATCATTTTTTAGTAATAAATGAAATAAGATCCAAAATTAGATTTGTCTCAGTGAGACGAAAACTCTGCCTATAGGAATGCGTACAAAGATGCTGAGCGCATTTTCACTGCTTTCACACAAATGAAGCAACGAAATGAGCTGACATTTTCACAGGTTGGTTTTATTACAAATAGTATCTTGATTTGTGCAAAGAAAGGAAGCATTTACAGTGGGTTTACCAATGTTGAGCTGGGGCCTTAATCAGGTGTGATACTTCACTCTAGCAATAGTAAGGCACTTTTTCCTTGATAAAGGCGACCTTTGTGAGGGAAATACGCATTTCTATCGGAACATTTCCCGGGGTACCAGACGATGTCCAGGGTCACAGTGGTGAGACTAGGATAAATTTAGGGGGCCACAAGGGGTCGCACAATTTTTTCTCTGATTTTCCGGGGGGCCCTTTGGATAATTAAAACAGCAGTGCTCCGTTTGCATTTTTCTGAAACCCCCTCTTCAGTGCTCTTGCGTCATTTGCTGTTTTTAAGTTATCAGGGATTGATTCTGACGTGGAGGTAAAGACAAATACAGTGTCTGCATGTAAATAGGAAAATAGTTTTAAAAACATTGAAATTACTACATAAAAGACTATAAAACGTAACATATTCTGGTAATTTTTAATCTCAGAAGTCCAGATTTCAAATGGTGGGGGGGGGGGGGCATGAACATCAGGTAGCCCTCCCCCCCCCCCTTCTAGTCAAACCACTGTGGGGGCATGGAGGCGATTGCCTTTGTTGCCTCTTTGAAGTTTGAGGCTTGCATTAGTAAATCTTAAAAAGTATGTGATTGGAACAAAACATAAACTGCAGGACTTGTTCAGATGTGGGGTTAGTGGCATAAGTCATTGGACTCTGGCATTGTTTCAGATCTTAATAAACACTCAGACTTGTAAGATTTCCATTTATGTGAACTTTTTTTCAGTACTCCAGTATTCAAAACATTAAACAAATTATTCTGATTTTCGATTGATGTTTAGATTATGATATCTGAATATTCAGCATCATTAGCTAACATTTAAGTTATAATTTTTTCACCCATTATTATTTCCTACCATACAAAAAATGTATGTAGAAGAAACACATTTTGTTGTTTTTAGTAATCTACATTCGAATATGCTGTACAAATCAAATGCTGCTTATAGTCAACATTTAAAGTAATTTTTTGTTTTCAATTTTATCTTGAAAACCTGAGAAGATGTTAACTTGTAGTTAATCCCAATAGACTTTTGATTGATTTGTCACTAGATCAAAAACCAACTACTGTATGCTTTTAAGCATGGAGCAAGGCAGATCAGAGTCTAAAATACTTTCCTGGTTTTGCCTGAGTTTGATGGATTCAGTACTGCACAGCCAAACCAACATGCTTAGCATGAGGCCAGGCTTACTAATCTTATCAGAGTCTGAGTTCAATGGATTCAGTACTGCACAGCCAAACCAACCATGCTTAGCATGAGGTCAGGCATACCAATCTTATCAGAGTTTGTATTTGATGGATTCAGTACTGCACAGCCAAACCAACCATGCTTAGAATGAGGCCAGGCATACCAATCTTATCAGAGTCTGAGTTTGATGGATTCAGTACTGCACAGCCAAACCAACCATGCTTAGCATGAGGCCAGGCATACCAATCTTATTAGAGTCTGAGTTTGATGGATTCAGTACTGCAAAGCCAAACCAACCATGCTTAGCATGAGGCCAGGCCTACCAATCTTATCAGAGTCAGAGTTTGATGGATTCAGTACTGCACAGCCAAACCAACCATGCTTAGCATGAGGCCAGGCCTACCAATCTTATCAGAGTCTGAGTTTGATGGATTCAGTACTGCACAGTCAAAACAAACCATGCTTAGCATAAGGCCAGGCATACAAATCTTATCAGAGTCTGAAGGTGTAATGGTTAATTCTGATTGATTGTATAGTGGGTTAACTTTGTTTTGCTTAATGAACATTTCTTTGTGATTGTGTTTTAAAATTGTAATTTTCAGTAACAATATTTCAATTTAATTCATATAAATTTACTCAGTTATTTTATTCAGGGTCTGTAATTGAGTTAGCTGTATGGTTTATAAATGGTCGACAAAAAAGTTATAAAAGATGACAGAAAAATGTGAACAAATTTGTTTGTACTTGAGTTTCTCACATGTTGCCAGAGGCATGTTTGAAGTTTAAAAAAAACTTTTGTTTTGTCTGAAAGGAAAGCACTTTAAGAAATCTATTTTTGTTAATATTTTTAAAATAAAACCTGTAGTGATAGTTTGTTTGATTGACATTGAAACTTGATTATGCCTTGGTTTGGAAACTTCAGCCCTAGAATATTTTTAAATAAAAAAAAAAATCATCAACAAGATTTTATGAAGTCAAATGTTTTTAGAGTTGATTTTACACTATTTGGGTTTGGATTCAGTACTGCACATCCCAACCAACCATGCTTAGCATGAGGCCAGGCATACCAATCTTATCAGAGTCTGAGTTTGATGGATTCAGTACTGCACAGCCAAACCAACCATGCTTAGCACGAGGCCAGGCATACCAATATTATCAGAGTCTGAGTCTGAAGGATTCATGCTTAGCACGAGGCCAGGCATACCAATATTATCAGAGTCTGAGTCTGAAGGATTCAGTACTGCACAGCCAAACCAACCATGCTTAGCATGAGGCCAGGCATACCAATCTTATCAGAGTCTGTGTTTGATGGATTCAGTACTGCACAGCCAAACCAACCATGCTTAGCATGAGGCCAGGCATACCAATCTTATCAGAGTCTGTGTTTGATGGATTCAGTACTGCACATCCAAACCAACCATGCTTAGCATGAGGCCAGGCATACCAATCTTATCAGAGTCTGAGTTTGATGGATTCAGTACTGCACAGCCAAACCAACCATGCTTAGCATGAGGCCAGGCATACCAATATTATCAGAGTCTGTGTTTGATGGATTCAGTACTGCACAGCCAAACCAACCATGCTTAGCATGAGGCCAGGCATACCAATCTTATCAGAGTCTGTGTTTGATGGATTCAGTACTGCACAGCTAAACCAACCATGCTTAGCATGAGGCCAGGCATACCAATCTTATCAGAGTCTGTGTTTGATGGATTCAGTACTGCACAGCCAAACCAATCATGCTTAGCATGAGGCTAGGTGACTACAAAACCTTGTATGCATTCCAAAGTTGCACTCTAGTAAAATGCCTGATTTTGTTTCCATTTTCCTTTTTACATTATAAAAAACACCTAAGTAAACTCACCTTAGACATTTGAAAGTACATGCATCTTAAAAACACCATGAAAAGACAGGTGTAGGCCTATTGTTTAAAAATACAATGCATGATAACAAAAGAACACTATTGTACTCTATTTCTTGTAACATCAGTATGTTTCTTGTTATTGGAAAGGATGGATTGTAAAATAAACTTCTTAATGGAAAACAGAAATGTTGAAAATTTGTTTATTTTTATGTCTTGTGTATCATACTAAAACCCATTTCAAACAACTTTTTTGTGTTTGCACCGTGCGGTGAAATACGGAACTTTTAATGGGTGTGCACACCAGTAAGATTGAAAATAATAAATAATCACAGATTTACACCTAACGTACAGGGTAGAACGATGGTCATGGTGGAAAACTTCCCTTGAAATATTTTCCCTTGGGAATGCTATAGTTTTTGAGAATTTAGTACAATGGCAATTAGCTTGTGAGTCCAAAACCAGACGTTTGAAAACGGTAACAGATGAGTTTTTGTACATTTGGTTTGCGGTAGCATTGGTTTTGACTTTTGCTATTTTCTTGCGACTCCGTTGACCGATTGAGCTTAAACTTTCACAGGTTGTCTTTCTTGAATGGTTAAGGGGTATTAACACTAATAAAAAACAAGATTTGATTCGTACACGACTAGCAAAATACTCGATACTCGAAATCAATACTCGATACTCGACTAACAAACAACCTGTAATCGTCATGTAATAATAATAATACACGGTTCTTGTATAGCGCTTTATCACACCCGATGGGCGTCTCAAAGCGCTTGGTACTTTTTCCTGCAAGGTATGCGGAGTTACGTTTTGAAGTATGAGACCTGTACCTTTACATAGCACCATGTTACAGTTTACAAGGTGCTGTGGCGCAATCTGCTGCCGATCAAACCAGGAACGCCGGGGTGAGCCCCTTCTCTTTACTATAAGCGCACTGGGTTCTTCTACGTGCCATTACACAACACGCGGGTCCTACGGCTTTACATCCGCTACGGCTTTACGCGCACATGTTACTAATCATTCACATCAGCAATCTCTACCCATGCACATGGGCAAGACATTACAATACAATTGCTTCTCTTCACCCGGGAGTACATGCATGTACTCCTAGGTGAAGAGAAGCAATTGTGCTTTTAATGTCTTGCCCAAGGACAATGTGTCACGACTGGGATTCGAACCCACACTCTGATGACTCAGCCATCAGAACTTGACTTTGCTGCACGAGCCCACTGGGCTATGACACGTTTCAAATAAATTTGATACCATCCAATTTATTGTAGTTTTCGTTGCAAGTAATCAACTTCGACTCACAAGAAATAAACACTAACACTCAAAATGGTGTGTGGTTAAGTCATCATAATTTAATTCAATTTTAATGCATGATCTTATTCTTTAAAGATACAGGCTCGTCGGAACAAAATGGCCGCCAGGTGTCTCTCGCAGTGAGAAAGGCGATCTGTTTCACGTTGTACGTGTATACATGAACTTGTACATAATCTTTCATTAAAAAACAAACAGTTGGTAACGACGAGCTTGCGTCTTTAAGTTGGTAAAACAAGAAAGATTTTCAAACAGCATTCTGTTAGGTTTGGGAATGTTGCACTTTCCACTTTTTGTCGAGGTGATGGGTTCATGTATCTGTGATGCAAGTAAGCAACAAAAATCGTTTACAAAAAATAACCATCCCACTGCCCTTCTTTCTGAATGAATTATTCAAAAGAAAGACATAATCAAATTTAAATTGATAGAAACTTACAGAATGTTACTTAAAGAATGCACGCTCTTCTTGATAGTAAATTCTTTGGCATTTTTATAATCTGGAATGTACAGAAATCCTTTTAGAAAGGCACTTTTTGAGAAAACATTTTATGGGATGCCACGGCATTCCTGTAAAAATGTTTCTACTTGACTCTTAGAATAGGGCATAAAATGTATACAAAAAAAAAGAAGACAATTGGCCGATTATCAAAGAGCATGAAGCTTGTATTATTTGATCCACCACAAAATTCTACCGACACTCTAATGCAATAAGCAGTTGAAGTCAATGACTGCATAACTCCATGCAATTAACACGAACTGCACGTTTACCAATTAAACCAGGTAAAACCACCTTGCCTAGAAATGAAATTACAGCATCAGTTTGGGGCTACAAAAGCCAACCAAACTGAAAAAATAAATCCACAGATTATCGTTTGTAGAGATGGAACCATACATCGTGACTGAAGTCACTATCAATCGAATTAACTTGAATTCTGGCTTCTCGTAAGTGTAAAAAATGTATAGGTTCAGTTCGACACCATTTCTCATGGGCATGTGATCAATATGCAAATTAGGTCACCGATGTTTACCAAGCGTTGCATAATGGTCCATACAAATACTTCTGAATGATGAAATTTAGCAAATCTCTTAATATTATTTTAATTTCATGGTGGGGGGTGGCAAGGCAATGCAAAACAGAGAATTTATAATCCATTTTTTCCCATATACATTTGAATAATAACACTGATGAAAATTGCATATTTTAAGTCTTGCAGTTGTCCTATAAGAAAATAAGCAATATATTAACACAGTACTTCAGGGATGTATATATTTCAATTTCAAAAGCTAGCATTTCATGATAGAATTAGATTCCGAAAGCAAGTTGGTTATCTTTTTTCAACTTATCAAACCCAGTTTATAAATCAGAAGAGGCAGTAAGCTGGCAATACGGTAGTCTTGGTGCAAGACGTTATTACGTGGTATATTGTTACCTTTTTGTAAGTTATTACACGACCACCGACCACCGCGCATTGCTTGACTCACTGCTAGAGGGTGCTTCAGGTTTTCCGATCCGAGTCGCTCTATAGAGAGGTTGCTGTAGTGTTGTCATTAGACCAACAACCAGATTTAACTCAACAAAGACGAATTTAATCACAAGTGTTGCAGTCACATGTTCGAAGTATTATTCCTTTTCCAAGACCATGTTTTTTTTATATATCCCATAATAATAAGTACAAGTAAGGCCAGGTCATGCATAATGAGGTCAACTTACTTTGCATGCATTAGCATATATAGGTTAGTGTACTACATGCATATTGTGTAAACACTACAGTTGCGTTCATTTCGCAGCCATGTTGGGTCCAGGCATGTACACACTCAATGGCTGGCGCGTTGTCTGCTGAATGATTTCCAGCGTCTGTTTGTGCACGCAGCATTAGAAAAATGTCTCGGGTGACGTCACGTGGAACCTCTCTATAGACCTTTCTTTTGCAACGTCACAGCCCGAGTTTTTGCCAACCAAGATGGAAAAACTACGGGGAGCCGTCAATGCAAAGCAAAAACAAATAATCACAGTTTGCAAAATTGTTACACAAATATGCAAAAATTGTTCAAAATTTGTTGGAAACAAACCAACCAATAATGGGATGTATTTTCTTTACATAGAAGGTTACAAAAATGTTGAATTTGGTCACAACGTCTGTCAACAAGACTTGAATGTTTTGCTACATTTGGCCGTCCATGTCAACCAGCACGGTTTGTTTATCAACAATGGAAAGGTCTACAGCGGTTCGTTGAGTGATAGCGGTTACTGGAATGATAGCGCCCTCTAGTGACGTAAGCTTTTTACGGAGATAAGTTTTTTTTTCTTAACTTTGCGATAAGAGTGTCTGGAAACCAAGAGTGAAGACTAGTAATACAGCTGTAGCCAAATTGGCGGCTACCACTACAACACCGGCTGTTCCTAAGGTTGTTACCAAGGCCAGCCTAAGCTTTAACTCATAACGGGGAAGTGTCCAAGCCGCAGCCCTAACCCAAGCCAAAGCTGCTAATTCAGAAACGGCCTAACTATCAATCCAAAATGTTATATCACTTGATCAAACATACGAGTTCTCTTAAAATCAACCCAATTTAGCATAGGTTATAAGTGATAGTTAACAATTACATGCAGGTTATTTTTGTAACCTTTCGATCCAAGTTAATAATGGTTTTCTCTTCCAAGGAAACTTTCGATCTGGTTTATAATTCGAGTTTATCAATCCAAGTTAATGATCTGCTGGCACCTGTTTATTGAGAACTGTCATCCAGTCAAGCCGCCTCTTCACAGTTATGTTCCAAGTAAGATTTAACTTTCAATCCAAATTGATGATCTTTTTTAAAACCGTTCATTGAGATCTTTAATCCAGTTTAGCAACTTCTTCAAAGTAGGCGCCGATGAGCTTAGCCTGGAAATCAAAAGAGAAACATTGAAAGAGTTGAAAAACGTGTTGCTATTGTGTTAATTAATGTTTTTAAAAAACGGAGTAAGTTCAATATAATCATATTCATTTCCAACAACTCATAAACTTGTACAAGTCAGCTGACCTATCTACAGTATAAATTTGAGCAATGAATAATGAATTACTGATATCCTAAATCAATTTTATTCTCTCAAAACTGGGCTGACCCCAGCAGGGTTAATAATATCAAACATTCAAAAATGGCCAATGGTCTGATGAACCTCATAGTAGCTGGGAAACAAAGAGGTGGGCTATTAAGAAGTCTTGGTGCTAGATTTTGTTGCTTTTACCCCATTGATGTAGTTGGAACGGTCCATTTTCTCGTTCTGGGAGTGTGCGCTGTCATCACAGGCACCCATCGGCAGTAGCATCACGTTCTTCTGTGTGGCGTTCTGAAGCGTCAGGGTAACTGGTATGCTGCCCCCTTCTCGTGTCATATCTGGCTCCATGCCAAAAACTGCAAAGTAACAAAACGCCCGTCTTTTATTAAAGATTCTCATTTTTACAAAGCCGGTAAGCACCAAAATTTGCTTTGTGATTTACACAAAAATTCAACACTAACAATTGCCCCCACTGTAAGAGGAAAACATTACACAGTTGCAAAATAAATGTTGAAATCAAAGACAATAATTACATAAATGGAATAACAAGTTCCAGAAATGAAGCAAATGCACAAACCAATATGAACACAATCAAATATCATTCACAGATTAAATTACTAACAAAATTAACGTAAGCCAACTTGGATTATAATAAATCAAAAGTAAAAACAGTCAGGATAGTAATAGTTACAGTAATAGTAATAGTTATAGTTATAGTAATAGTAATAGTAACAGCAGAAAGTATAATAATATTAATAGTAATTATCTTCCAATCCTCCAATCAGATTGCTCAACGGGAGTTTGATAATAATCCATATCATACTCCCAGTAGTCTATATTGCACTCTGCGTATTTTGAGTATCATGTGTCACGCTCCGTAGTTTTCTATTCTTCGCGCGTTGAACGTGCTCCTCGTTGTGAAATAACGCTAATAGCGTTATCACACGCATACGGAAAAATATAGAGCGTCTATAAATACGGAAAAATGTAGAGCGTCTGCTTCCCATATCCAACTCGGCCTTTGGCTTCATTGGATATGAGATGCAGAATTTTACTCACGCTTGTTTGATAACTTATGTAGCAAAGAAAGTAAAAGCAATAGTTCGAACATTGGTATGGAATAATATGACAATAATACAGAAACGGAAATTGTATACATTTTCATTTTTACAAAATAACCGCAAATGCAAAGTAAGTCCAGAATAAAATAAAATAAAACATAAACAAATCAAAATCAGACTGAAGTGCATTCCCTATTCCTGCCAAATATAACAAAATGCACCAAATGGTTAAAGTTGTTGTTTGTTGCATTTAGCAGTCAGCTCAAATCCCATACTCTACTTAGCCTTGACATGTGCAATCCGAGTCCCCAGCAAACTTCAATGCATATTGGTGCATTCAGCAGGGTAACTGCCCAGTGCCAAGGCTGGTGTAAACCAGTGCGTTTCACAATCTGACAATGCAACAGAATCCTCTGTTGCATTATGATGTGTTTTGCAGGATACCTAGATAACACCCAGGCCCATTTTAATGGCGCTGGTTACCAAACAATTCTGCGCTTACTCCTATGGGCCGTGACGGGGTGTAAGTGCTCAAATCCGCGGTAAACAAAGCCATGAAATTGGGTCCTAATTGTGGATAGGACCAAGCGTAAAAGGGTTATATGCCAGGCAATGTGCATATTAATTCCATGAATCTGTTTAGAAATGACTGTGCTCCATGAAGCAATGAGAGACTTTGGAGACGCTGGCGGCAGCAGACGCAGCTCTCCTTTTTAGACAGATCTGGGCATGCTCGCACATGCTCAGTATTGCTCGCGTAGCCCTGAGCATGCGTACTACCGGTGAGAACTGTGAAACAGGACCGTCCAAAAGTCTCCTGTTGAATGGAATGATAGACCATGCAACCGCTTCACGGGTTGAAGCTCACTGCCGCATTTTCCCTTCACAGTTTTCCCCCCTGGCCAAATAATGACGGACTAGTGAAACGGAGAGCCCACTGGCCCTGCCGGCTTATCACTGAAAAAAGTTAAGAAATGGACACATTTATTTTGATGGCCTCACCTGTCTTGATGGCCTGGCGCCCAGCCATGTAGTGAGGATGGTCAAATTCGCTCAACCAGCTTTCCCCCGAATGTCCCGCAGATACCCTACACACAAATATCATCATTGTTATTATTATTTATTCGATCATATCAAACACAAAATGTACAGCCCCCAAAAATGATGAAACAAGGAAATTCAACAATTTATACAATACAAAGACATAATATACAAAAGCAGATGAAGGGGCCACGAAAAGCATACACATGTACTTGTATGTAAACCATGAAAAGCACAAAACGATACGTGGGGGTAGAGATCACAAAAGTAGAATGAATTATTGTTACCCGGAGATATGCAACCCTGTACATATTAAATATACACAGAATACAAAAACCCTCACAAAACGAAATCAAACATGAGTCAAAAGCAAAAAAGAAAAAAAAAAAGAATGGAAGCATTTACAGTCAGTTTACCAATGTTGAGCTGGGGCTTTAAGTTAAACATATCAGCCAGATAGCTATACACAATGACGGACAAGTGAAATGACAAGCTAACAATAATAACAATAATGACAACAATAAAAATTTGCATTTCTCGTCTATCAATAATTTATCACTGTCAATGGGCAGCTTGTTCTCTTCAAAACCACTACAACTTATTTGAGAAATTACCATGGTGTGACCACAAACCAAAACTTCTAGACTAATGTTTAACCACCAAAATTAAAAATCTTCCTTACGTCATTTTGTTCGGTGAGCCGCGCTTCGCGTGTATTTCAGTCAGGTACTTGGTGACCAGCTGGTCTATTTCTGCAGGGCATTGGTGGGGTACAAGACGGATGGAGAATTTCCCGATCACTTTGCGAGGGATGACCGTCTTGGACCCTGCACCGTCAAAAGCGCCTTGGATACCTGAAATTCAATTCAAGTTGTTCTTGTTAATTAAAATCAATTATGCATCCCCTGCCTTATCAACTGCCTAGCAACAGCACATGGTGTGACTTTCTTGCCACGATCGCAGCGGTGGTTCGGTTGCGGCCCACACACAAATCGGCTACACACACGTACATGAACAGTATTGATTTAGTTTTGTGGCCTTTTGAACAGTGCCTTGAGTCCAAAGAACAATGCAGACAGGATCACTGTTAAACCACTTTTACACAACTGTACAGGGACCACTGCTGTGGGATTTGCACCAACAGAAAGATGAACAAATTAAAACAAAACAAACGTTAGTACAGTAGAGTATGCTGTTGTGTGTCAGAACAATGGCGGCGGTTTGTTTACTTTTCTAGTGGGATTTTAACGTGTCAACATTTGCCGGACTTTCAGTGGCGTTGTCAAGGCTGTGATTGGTCAATACATCAGTAGGCGGGGCTTAATGGATCTATTCCGACAAAATAATCGCGTCATGGGGATGGGAAAAATTACAAGAATCCCGGTGGACAACTGGTTAAACAATATGCAGCGTTGTGACGTCATGAATGGTGTGCTTGGCTTCTACAGCCCTTGGCATATCCTTACCATGGATAGACAAGGAAGGGTTCCTCCACCGATGCTGCAAAATCTTCTCCTTGGTGTCGTGCAAGAGACGGGCCGTACCAATCTCCTGCCGATATTCCTCCTGTGAATCAGAGCAAGTTCGGTCAATTAGTATTTTTCGCAGGGAGAATTTTTCAGGTGGCAGCAGACTCACCAGGTAAGATCTGGGAAATGTGCACACTCAGAACTACATGCATTGTACACAACGGAAGTTTACATGGTTGGTCTGCCGCCACCTAGCATTCCATCATCTCCCATCAGCTGAAACCAGCTTCCTTATTGGTTGCTTGCTGTTTAACATCGGCTTATTCCAGTTCTTGAGTATTTGGGAGCTTTGTGCAGCACAAGTTGAAATCATTTTTTACGAGAAGAGATCAAATCTGACTACCTATGAACAACTAATTTTAGAACAGTGTATGCAAACAAGAAAGCGGCACAAAGAAATGAACAAGTAAGGACAGTGGAGAAGTAAAGATTTCAATTTTGAGGATAGTTGAAGGAATTTTACTAAATATGTTAGAACAGTGTTTGCGATAGACCTTTATCATGGTGCGGCCATCTTGATTTTCTCCCATTCAAACCAATGTAACCAAACCGAGGCTGGAAGGGCAAATAGTCTGGTTCCTTTTTATGCAATGAATATCAACATCTATTACTATTATTGGATACAGGGAACATGACAAAGATGGTGGCAGCATGATAAAGGTCTATAGGGAAATGCAGCACAAAGAAATGACAGTAGAAAAAGAACAACTACAAAATAGTCAGGGTCGAGCAGTTTAGTGAATTGGACTTAAGGTCTGGTGGCTAAGCCATCAGGGTCTGGGTTCCAATCCCGGTCAATTTTTTGTAGCCGACCCCGACTACAAAAAAATGAATCACAGTAAAAACAATTAATTTATAAATATTGCAAATATTCTACGCAACATCTTCAAATGCACAGTACAAACAATTAAAAATCACCACATGAAATGTCATCATAATAAAATTACAAAGAGATATGCATGTACAAATAAGAAATGAACAATCAACAATAAATAAACAGTACAAATACATGCTCATGTTAAATTTGCATCTGGGATAGAGAATATTATTTGTGTATGGGTAAAACACAATAGTATGGGTGGGTCAAAACAAAATCGGGAAAAAATATCTTCTTTTTTAAACACTGACTTCTCCAAATGGCCCCTAAGTGCAAACAATTAAAAATCATCACTTGCAATTTCATCATATTATAAATATAAAGAGACATACAAATAAGAAAGGAAAAGTAAACAGTAGAAAACAGCATAAAATACACTTTGATAATTCACTGCAACCTTTACACGTATAACTGAGTATTTCAGGCCTTGAATTTCATCTTTGAGAGGGCAAAGCCATTTTCATTTTGCAAAGGGCACTTCCATTGGAAGAAAAATCTTGAAAGTCTACGGAAAACAGACCAGAGCATTAGCCGTGGCCTCGATGTAATTCCTGGCCTTGTAGCCAATGACAAAATTGAGGAAATGTTCATCGAACGTGACACTTTGGAACTCTAGATGGCAGCAGACAAACGAGGCATATTTCCAAGAACAATGGATTGACCAGCAAGTCTGCTGCCACCTAGGGTCCCCAACAGTCTCCACTGCAAGAAGACAGCAAAAAAATTGACAAAACAGAGAATCAAATGGTGTACTAAGCTATAATCCTCGGGGAACCAGTCGTAGTGAGTGTACATTTATGCCACTTTGGTTGGTGACCCGTTTCTGCAAAGCAAGACTTTTCTCGACTAAGCAAATTTGAGAGGAGGCTGAAGTTGGGCATAAAATCCTCAGTTGGGTCATCACTTACCATGTCAAAATCAATGCTTTCATATAGCTTGGCCTCTTCTGCTGAGAGGGCATCCACTTTGTCATACACACCAGGAACTCGGATATGACCACTGACATCAACCAAACTATCTAGCAAAGCCACAAGGTCCGTCATGGCTTCATGCCTGCAAAAAAAAATGAAAGAAATATTAACAAGATAATCTAATAAACCAATCCATTAAGGCCCGCCTACCTTTATAGCAACTGCCTAGCAACAGTACATGGTGTGACTTTCTTGCCATGATCAAAACGGTGGTTCGGTTGCAGCCACACACACGTACATGGTTTTCTAAACGGTATGGATTTAGTTTTGTGGCCTTTTGAGCAGTGTTTTGAGTCCCAAAGAACAATGCAGACAGGAACACTGTTAAACCACTTTTACACAACTGTACAGGGACCACTGGCATGGGATTAGCACCACCAGAAATATAAACAAATTTAAACCAAACAAAAGATAGTACAGTTGTGTGTGCTATTGTGTGTCAGAACAATGGCAGTGGTTTGTTTACTTTTCTAATGGGATTTTAACATGTCGGCTTTTGTGGGATTTGCACTACAAGAAATTCGAAAAAATTAAAACAAAACAAAAGTTAGTACAGTTGTGTGTCGGAACAATGGAAGAGGTTTGTTCACTTTTCTAATGGGATTTTAACGCGTCAGACTTTTGTCAGACTTTTCGTAGCATTGTCAAGGCTGTGATTGGTCAATACGTTAGTAGGTGGGGCTTAATGGATCAGTCTATTACAGGATCCAAACTTTATAATCAGTGAGCTTTCAGATTGAAGCTTAACAGGTTGTTTTTTATTTTTACGAATCATTTACTTTGTCAAACTTACACTGAGCCACCATAAACACCAGAGTGAAGATCTTTCCTTGCACACTCGACCTCCAAGAAGAAATAACAAAGCCCCCTGTGGAAGAAAAAAAAATGAGATCTTAAAAGATAAAACACAATATCTAGACAATGCAACAGGCCTTATGTTGACTGCAAGAGGGCGCCCTTTGGGGTAGATTGGGGGTCAAACCATAGAAATAGTGTGGTAAACCAGATACAATTAGACTTCTAATAAAGCAGTTAATATAAAACTTTCCAGGCAATTCCGACAAAAGAATCCCGCCAGGGGGACGGGACAAAAAAAAAACAGAATCTCGGCAGCAACTGGTTACAAGATTTTAAGCGTACCTTAGGCCGTATGTAATGCACGGCTTGTTCTTTCCTAGCCAGTAGTTGTCGGAGATGCACACATAATCAACATCCTAGGAGATTAAATAAACCAAGGTTGCGATACAAACAGTTACTTATCAGAAGAAAAATAAATCTCGTTGGACGTGGCATTCATTTGCCTGTATAGCTGTCATTGGCGCACCGAGGCCAAGTGGTCAACTGCGTTCTGTTACAGAATGTAGGTTAGAATCCCACCTTGGCCGGTCTCTATGCCTGTGACCTTGAACAAGGTGCTTAAATAGCATAGTTGTTTTGTCTTTGGAATGGATCATTAAACCTCCATTTTATTTTGAAAAAATGTTTTCAAAATGACTTAATGGCCTAATTTCATAAATAATAATTATTAGTTATTATACAGGTTACCAGCCAAAACACCGTGTCACATGCACTATTTGTGACTGGTATCCTGCTCATTTGCGCTTTTAGCAGACCTTTTTCTCAAGCAATATTTTCTGCTCTATTAAATTGGACCTATATCTCTGGGAACGTGAACTGCTCTCTACTCATACCTTGAAAAATGTATCTTTCTTGGATTCTATCAAATCATCCAGACCTTCTGAGCCGGACTCCTCCATCCCTTCAAAGCAGAACTGCAAAAAGATCAGAGTATAGGGTTAGAGAAAAATATTAAATTATCCACGGAAAAACTCTTGAAAATTTTTCCCCAACTCTCAGGGCTTGACCCATGAATTCTGAAGACCGGAACGAAGGTCGCCCAGACATTCCATTCAGAAGGGTGCACAGCGCATGCTCTCACCATGCAATGCTTTGTCTTACCCATACAAAGAGGACAGATGGTACTGGAAATGATGCTGAAATTCTCCCTTTATGCGGGGGTGTTATTGTGTAATTCCCGATTCCTGACCTTTTTGTTCCAAGAAGAGCATTACAAGATATCAAGAGGCTTCCACCCTTGCACGTCATTGTATTTCGGCTCAATGGAGGCAAGTCCGAGTCTACTGAGATTCCAGCCTTGGTTCTTGTCTTAATTGGGACCAATCTAAACTAATGTTAAACTAAATGCTAAACCAATCTATAACCCCAAAATATGTCCACTGTGTTTCAAGCTTTCATAAAACTTACGTTAGCATGGGATTTGTGACGTCAGTTTTGTCGTCAATTGAACCTTCTCAAAAAATGTCCCCACCCCGCCCAACCGATTACCTCATACCTTGATGTTGATGGGAATGTCTTGCCCCAGCGCCCTGTAAGCTTCGATGACATTCAGCCAAGCCAACACTGGTCCTTTGTCATCAGTTGAACCTCGCCCGTACATCTTCCCTTTGATTTCGGTCAAGACAAAAGGATCTGTGTCCCACCCATCCTCCTGAGAATGAGGTTAAGTATGAGTGAGATTGAGAATGAGGTTGGAAGTATTAGAGTTATTTGAAACCATAACGAAAACAACATTTATTCATTTATATTGCACAAATTCAATTACAATATATAACTTGAAAGCTTGGAGAGAGAAACCTGTAGACAAGGGTGCTTGCCCCGAACCAGAAACATAGTGGCAAGCCCCTTCTCTTTTTTGAGAAGTATCCTCGGTGTTTTATGAGCGTTACACAACACACAGGACCTACAGTTAAATGTCCCATCCGAAAGACATTAGCTTGGGCGCCATATCATGTCCCAGACAAGCCACCAACAAAGGTAGTCCTTCATCAAGGCCTTCGTGGCTTAGACAGCTATGTAGCCGCGAAGACCAAGTCAGCGCGCACGCACGATCGAGTGGCAAAGCCACTAGGGCCTTTTCCAAGTGATTTTGCGGTGTTGAATTATTCATAAAGTTTCAACATAAATTATTCATAATTTTTATGCAAATAAGAAAAGCCCTGAAAGGTTAACCAATCACGATGCGGATGAGGTTAATACATGCCAACCTCATCACTTCAGATTGGCTGGGAATTTTTCGAGGAAAATCAAGAAAAAAAGAACAAACATTAGACATTCCTGACAAGTTAGAAAAGGCACTCATGGCTTCGCCACTCGTTGTACGCGCTGACTCGGTCTTCGCTGCAGTGGCTTCGCTACTACACAGATGTCTAAAAGCCACCAAGGCTTTGACAGAAGGCCACCAACCACGGCAATACATGGAATGTCCTCCCAAACAATCACTGACCACAGTCAAAACAAACATACATGTACAAACTTCTGAATACTGCAATGTTCTCCTCAGGATCTTTTCAAAACTGTGGGGGCGTTCGGGCCCAAAACTTTGCAAGTGTGGCCGAAGCACCCTGAATTGAAAGCAGGTCCTTGGAATGTTCTAATTGAAATGATTATTTTTGGTTTGAAAAAGCTCTATTGTGCAATCTGGAGCATTAAAAATGGTTTTATGTTAGCATATTTTGTGAATTTAAAATTAAAATCTAAAAAAAAAAATTAGGGGGGGGGGGTGTATCTGCCATAACTTCTGCGTATCGGCCCTGAGTTTGCACGTATCGACCCGATACGCTAGCTTGTGCATGGAGTAAATCCTGTACCGATATGAGGAAAGCTAAATTAAGACCTTTTTAGCGGGTTGAACGTCAAGATGACCGTAGATACAGACTGTCTTCTTCTTTGGGTCGTTTCCAAGGTAACCCAAGAGGATTGGCGGCAGTGGGATGACCTGTCCATCCTCCATCTCTTGGGTGCCTACATCGACGAGCTCAATCGTTGCTCCGACAGACGGCGTGCTGAGGTCCTTTACGTGGGAAAAGAAAGTGTAAAAAATCACGCAGCTATCAATTTCTGAACGGGTAAAACAGAGTGATCCCTTTTTGTCATAATGAAAATCAGTATTTAAGATTTCTATTGAACGCTGGGAACAAGGCAAAAATGGTGGCATTTCTGTACTGGGGTGAGAGTTAAAGCTGACAAAAGGGTCTGAAACTAGGCTAATAATTTTGGGCGGTTTGTTGAAATGTTAGTATTTCCTCCTTAATATTAATAATAATTTGGGAGGCTAATCATCCTTACTGGCAGCTGAGAAGCTGAATTGTGAAGGACGTGGCTACAAGTGTTTGAGCTGCAGGAATCCAAGGGCACCTGAGGCAGCCAGCCACATCAACCCATATATGACCACAGAGCACAGCCTGAGATCGAAGGTGTTTGGTTTTCCCCAGGGGGGGGCGGACACGATATTGCGCAATTCTTTCCGCGGCGCTGTGTGAATGTACCATTTAAAAAAAAGGGGTAAATAATTTCTGCTCTAACACGAATGGATTTAATTAGATAAAAGTAAGGCAGTATTTGACCAATTATATATGCATAGTTTATTTGTAATATTTTTGGAGTGGAAGTAAATGAAAAATTTGTCAAAAATCAATAAAAAAAAATTGGAAAATGCATCCGTCCCTCCAACACCAGGCACGTAGCCGGGCAACATCATCATACCGTTAATCAATGTGTAATGTTGCTTTGAACGAAAATTCCGACACCCCTAAAACAGTGTCACAAAACGTGACGAAAGTGACAAATTGGCCCATTCTACCCCTGAGATTTTTCAAGTTCTTCTTTTAATATATGGTTTTCTAACATTGTGAAGCTTTTTTTTAAAATCCACCCATTCTACCCAATCGATTTTTATGATTTTCAAAATGTAACGTTTGAATTAAATAGTAAATTCCGTTATCGGTTTCATGTGTAGACCAGTCGGCGTCCGGAATCTGTGTGTGTTGGTATGGTATACCAAGCAGTCAGGGTGACGAACCGTGTATTGCACGATGTCAATAACGGCTACACACACACAGCCTGGGTATGCTCGCTTTTGACAGAGCCCTGACTGCGTGTGTGCGTCCGTGTGTGTGTGCATTGGTGTAAGGCAGGCTCACGAATGAGACGAGTATCAACGTTGATGGCGCCCTTTTCTTTTTCGTGTCCGCCCCCCCCTGGTTTTCCCAGAGGAAGGAAAACCGGATGGCCTGGAGAAAAACCCTTGTGGCGTATGAGAGAACTAACATACAACTCTACTCACATATAGCCCTAGCCAGGGCTCGAACAAGAGACACATTGGTGAAAGGCGAGTGCTTTACGCACGCCCCATCCAGTTTAACCCTTTGAGTTAAATAGATTTTAAGAAGATTTAAGGAACAGAATTCTCAGCATTAGAAAAGTCCAGAGAGCTTTATTTCTTTACATCTGAAGGAAAAAAACGGCAAACTTTTTTCACCAAGCAGCCACAAAAAGGATTGAATTTTGATAAAAGTCTGAAATGTCTCATCCCCATCTGTACCTTAGCAACAACTTCTAGCATCCGTTTGATCTCGGATCTCTTCTCTGGCCATGCAGACACACTCTGGATGGCTACGGCTGCTGCTAGACGTTCGACGTACTCGTCTTGATGAGCGTCGATGTAACTACAGTACAGAGATAAATAACAACAGAGGAGTAAATCAAAGTGCCTTAGCCCAGGAGTTGAAGAGGTCAGAGTTAGCGCCAGGGTTTTCAAAATATGTCCGTGCCGCCTGAATAGACTGGTTCCCAGCCACTACATCATTCTCTTCTGTCTGTATAGGGACCGGTAGCTACTACAGATATGGCGCTTTGGATTGACCCTCGATTGCGCGGGTGCAGTAATAATTTTCTAGTTTTAGAGATGACATTGGCTATGTTCGTGACGTGTGCATGTTGTTGTTTGACACTAGCACACGTGTGCATCAGAACCCTTCACCTGGACATATAGTGAACCAACCTTCAACATCAAAATTCAAGCTAACTTTAGAACAACATCTTAACTAGCGTAATTTCTACCTCCATGGTCTGCATGATGGGAGATTCTGTGCCCATCATGCTTTGTGTAGGGCCCAATTGGATTATGGGATTACGTAGACATATGCTAATTGTAATTAGCATATACCTGGCAGAAATCTGCCAGGTGTATGCTAATTTTCATTACCCGCTACCGGTCCCTATATTCAGTCAGAACGAAAACGTTATAGGGACCAGGAACCAGTCTATCGCCTGACAGGGTTAATTTCTCGGAACGGCTGGAATAATTTTTCTTCGAGAATACCACTGAAACCCTGACAAAGAAACCCAAAGAGAACAAAGGTTCTCTTTCGTGAAAATATCAGACTCATTCAGCATGAATCACAAAACCTCGGCCGTTAGACATGGCCGATAATTGGTCTTAACTCGAACCTAGACCCAGTAACTGGGGCGCTGTACTCCTTTTTTAAAATTTTGACATTGTCTGGCCACTTTTTTAGAGGTGTTTTAAATCCTCTTCGCCATAACAGCTTTTCAAACCAACTTACACATACTTTTCTGGGGCGCTAGTACGACCGACAATGTCAAAATTTAAAAAAAAGGAGTACAGCGCCCCAGTTACTGGGTCTAACTCGAACCAAGACTCGATTCTTGACACTTGGACTTTACCTCCACTGAACCAAAATACATTGATAAACAATGGTGAAAGCCTCTCGACGTCTCGTAATCCTCTTCTTATTACTATTAGTATTAGTTATAACAAAAGGACAAAGGTCTGGAATCAGGGATTACACAATATTAACCCAGGCATAAAGGGTAATATTTCCCGTTCCATCTGTCCTCTGTGTGAGTGAAACGAAACGTTGCAGGGTAAGTGCATGCTGAACAGCAACCATCATGGCTCCTGTTGTTGACATGGGCTTCCAGCAGCAGCACGAAGATTTGACAGAAAATTCCAGCAAACGCCGAGGACTTATCGCACAGGCAGACGTGGGCAAATCTTCTCCAGACTCTGTCTCTGAGTCTGACATGTCGGAAAGTAATGACCGACCAATTATTGAGGGATAAATTTGCCAAACAAAGTAAGTCTCGATTTGAAAGTTGATGTCTGGTTTTAGAGGACAGGGTTCGTTGGGCCAAGAAGCGGAGGGAGTCCAGCGTATTGGCATAATGTTAGTTGCGATAATCGTAACCCTCCATCCTCCCGACGGTCGAAGACCGGAGGGTTACGACACAAGACTGATATTATCGACGTTATGGGCAGTTTTGACCAGTTTTTGCCAGACTCGTGATCAGATTCGTCCTTTTTTTCCACTTTCCAAAATCATGACAGACATTCTAAACACATGGAGTTGATCTTTATTGTATGACAACGTCATCTGGAACCCTTAAAACAACATCATGACAATATTTACACACACAGGCGGTGAGTTTGCAAGCTGGAATGGCCGATACGCTCACGACAGCCATGGCTCGTCCGGATGCGTGTTTGGTTGGGTCACGCTGAATGGTTGTTGCCAAGCAAATGCGACGTTCAAAATCACTAGTTGGCCCCGCTATGGATTATGGATATATACGGTCAGTCTTTTGGTAAGTTTTTGTCGTTTTTTCTGCCAAATATTTTCATGATGTTGTTTTAAGGGTTCCAGTAGACCCAGTAACTGGGGCGCTGTACTCCTTTTTTGAGATTTTTGACATTATCTGTCGTACTAGCGCCCCAGTCCGTGGTATATTTGGAAAGTGCTCCGATTCGGAGTCCGAAGCGGTTTTTTTCTGAATCAGTTACAAAATTGTCAAAATTGCAACAAGGACTCGACAGAATTGCTTGAAAATCGCCTACTGGCTTCTCCAAGTATCTACGGTGAAATAAAATGCAGTTAATTGTACTCATGATCATTTTTGGTCCTCCAAATCGATGATTTTTAGCCCACTATCACGCATATATCAAATTTGCCGTTAGAATCGCCATTTTGAATGTGATACTCAACGACCGTTTCCTTATGTCTAAAACGCTGCGAGGATTGCGTGTTCGCTGAGGCCCTGACTTTCATATTGTTTTCCGCGCAGTCAACGCAGGACACCAGGCTGTGTGTAGCGCCAATGTTCACTGATGCCCTGACATTCATATTGATTTGCGCAGTCAATGCAGGATACCAGCTGTGTAGCCTGGTATCCTGCGTTGACTGCGCAAATCAATATGCATGTCAGGGCATCAGCGAACATTGGCGCTACACACAGCCTGGTATCCTGCGTTGACTGCGCGGAAAACAATATGAAAGTTAGGGCCTCAGCGAACACGCAATCCTTCCTTGCATCGTTTATACACATAAGGAAACAAATTTGTAAATTAACTGGTACGCGGAACCAGCCCATAGGACCAGCGCACCGCATAGCAGCATACCAGTTAATTTTGCAACTCCGGTCGCCATATTTGTTGCAATACTGTTTGAATGGGATCTGAATTGCGGTGAGAATTTATCACTTTTTAACAACTTTTAGTTTGCGGAGTGGATTTTCTGGACCCGTGCAACGCTCGATCAGAGTTGAAAGAACACATAGAGCCTAGTTTTGGCGAGATCTGATTTCAAAAAAGAACTGTAGCCATGTAAACGTGAAGGGCAGAAAGTTTCGAATAGGATTTTGTACATATCACTCTATGAGGGTCGTGGAGACGATAGCGGAACAAACCTCATAGTCATACTCATAGTTCTAGGAGTACATTATGGGGCTATTGTTTGTACCAATTCAGTCCTCAAACCATATGCTCAAACCTCTCAGCAATCAGAGGAGAAAGTCTGACACCATGGAGGTGGTTTCTACCTCCATGCTGATACTCACCTAAACAGCCTTGGAATAAATTCTTCGGCCATTTTTGCAGAGGTGTTGTCTTTCTCTGGACTGGAAACTTTGGAAAGAACTGGTCACGAGATTTTGGCAGGTCGTCTTATCTTTTTAGAGTGGTGTCACGTGTTATTTTTAGGCCCTCTCGAGTCGAGACATAAACTCGCTTAGTCCTACGTGTGTTCTGTTTCATAAGTTAACCGTGTGTTAATTACTTATGTTTGTTTAGTAAGCGTGGAAAAACAATTCTTATTCTCAGATAGGAAACTTTTTAAAGAGATTTTGTATATAAAAATAATTTATAAAAACAAATAAAAAGTAAAAAAAAATGTTTGGAAGTGCGCCCTCAGGCTGCAAAATTTATTTTAAAATACGTATCACTACTATTAAATTTAAAAATCGATGTGGACTTTAAGTTTGGCCTACTATATTGGTTTTTGAAAAAGTAAACAAAATTTCTATCCAGTCTCCTCTGGTATGAACACACAGCCCAACCCATCTTTCAGCAATTTTTAGCCAGGTCAAGGCTGTGTGGAGACAAAAACGGATCAGTTTTGTCACGGATGGTCAGTGAGTTCATTTTTAAAAATATTAGGATATCGGGCTTAAAAACAACAACTTGGAACTCATGGAGTCTTCAATTTAGTTTTTCCTGTGGCGGATTGGCAATATACTTAGGCCTGTATGGGTTTTATAATCAGTGAGCTTTCAGATTGAAATAGGACCAGAGTATCCTTTTAGTATCGATAATTACTAATCCTTTGCTTTTTTACGTTTAATAATTATTACGTAGATGTTATTTTATGGAGTGGGCTGAAGTAAAAAAAATAATAATAATAAAAATAAAAATAAAAAAATCCCTTCAAATTGTTGACCGTACAACAAAATCGCACGGTGGCGCTGTTCGCGACGTCAGCCGCTACACTAAAGTTTATGGTTCTATTTTACGTTGGCGTGGTCTTGATCACTTTAGTTTTTACAGAGCACGGAATGAAAGTGAGCACGCCCTATAAAAAAATTATAACAAACAACAATCAATCCATTTACAGGACATCATGAAATGGACTTTTCATGTTATACAAGCAAGTGTATTTTTGAAGTGCAAATACACATTTTGTTTTGTAAAATGTTTCTTAAATATTTTAAAATAAATTTTGCAGATTTCTACGTACTGACCCCGTCCCTCCTGTGGGAGCATTAATTTGCATGATCATAAGCAAACTGACGTCTTGTGTGTCTCTGAAGTCGATTGGAAGTGTTAACGCACCGAAGTTACAATTAGACAGTTATAGCTCTATGAGTTAGTAATATCAAGGGACCAGACTAGGGCCTTCTTTTTCCCCAACTTATACGTCACGAAGACCGCCACGCATTCATTTTTCAAACGATGGATAAACACTCCTAATGAACCAAACAACAAAAGACAAGTTGTACTCATTTTTTATGGAACAAAAACACACAATGAAAATAAACTTAGTCTTCTCACTTTAATGGACATCCGCTATCCTGTAACCCTATCAGGACCGGGCGGGGGGGGGGGGAGGCCACAATGTGCGCCCTCCCATTGTTTTTGTGGTCCGTAACTTGTCATCGCACTCCGATTCACTGCCATTTTTTTTACTCTTCAAAAAATATATCTATAGGGTCATGTTGGCAAAAAATAACCGATACCAGGGGTTAGCTGTCGCCATGGCAACCATCTGATTGACCTTGGGTCACACGATTTGATTGTTTTTTTTAGTGATATTTCTTTTACTTTTTTGAACACATTTTCCACTTGTTTTTGATTTTGTTTGCCAGAAAAGTGAAAGTGATGAGTCACGTGATAGTGTGAAATGCTTTTGGGAATTCAAAATGGACCCCTCCCCGGTTCCTTACTTTAAAAAAATAAAAATAAACACCTACAGTGTCAGGATTGTAATTATAGTGTGTAGCGATTCAAAACAAATACAACCAGCAGAACCACACTCTTCATAGGTCCGCCATTTTGTGGAGTCAAAAATTTGGCTCTACAAAATGGCGGACCGTGTTCTGTCACGAAAGTAAACAAAAACTGCACAATTTCAAGGGATATTTTATTTCAATCGTTATACTCTATCCTTTTAACCAAATTAACTTCATACCAAAGACTTTTTCTTTGTCATGTCACATGAGGCAACTTGCAGGCAACCAGTTCCAGGCAATCTCCAATAAGAAAAGTCACTCACATTTCAGTTTTCTCATTATTTTCTTGGGGATATTAAGTTATACGCCTATAATAATGTCAGTTGTTCTGCCGAAGTATTACGTTTGCGTGCAGTGCAGTTGGTTGACTCCGAGTTGCCTGTAAAAATTGCCCTGTGCGACATGGCCTTTAATAAAAGCGCCCATTCCGAAGGCAACGTGTCCCTTTAAGCAAATAATGGGGGCCACATTTCATGGCACTTCTACAGAATAGACAGATCCATTAAGCCCCGCCCCCATATGTGTTGACCAATCACAGCCTTGAGTACGCCACCGAAAGTCCGACAAAAGTCCGACACGATAAAAATCCTACTGGAAAAATGTAAACATGCGTGCGCATACTTATAGTGTTGGCGTTCATGTCGTGCAGTGTGTGGCATTGAAGAGACGCACATTGTGCTGCCCACGTGTACAGTGGTGATTTAGCCAATGCTGCAGTTGGTCAGTAAGTTTAGGGGCGGAGCTTCAGACAGGGGGGGGGGACTACAATCATGGCGAAGGCGTAACCAGAATGCTTTTAGGAGGCCTGGGACGATGGAAGGGTGAGAGGTTAACATTGTATGTGTGTGGTAAGTAATCACATCCCAATCCAAGGCGATTCCCTTGTGGTAATGAAAGATGCAATAAATTTGCAGGTCAATGGATGACCCCTCACGGCCTCACCTTCCAACCGACACCACACTCTTCCACAGGGATCACGATCTGTCGCCACCAAACTGGGGTGTGTGGCTTTAACTGACTGCATTTCCCCCGAGATAAAGACTGTACATTCAATATTAAGCAGTAAGTGCATAGCGGCATAGCACAGTAGACTTTTATCATGGTGCGGCCATTTTGCTTTTCTGCCATTAATCCCAATGTAACCAAACTGAGACCGGAATGAAAAGGCAGTCTGTTCCCTTCAAAATAGAATGAGAAGAACTGTTATTATCACTGTGTAAGCGGGGAACCAAACAAAGCGTCACCGACACCACGAAGTAGCACCGTGTGTACAAAACCATATTTTTTCAGTTTTCAGTTTTGTACGTTTTTATACAACATTCGTCATGCCCTACAATTTCATGAAGTTTCAAAACTTCACTTGCTTTACTTTTTTAATTATAATAATTATGTATGGCAAAATTTGCCCGAAATTGACAATCTTTGTTTTCACGAAGTAGCACGCAAGTAACATTTACCATTGAAATGCACGGTGCGCACCTTACTAAAAATGTGAACAAAACGATTTCACGAAGTAGCTCTGTCCTTGTGCGCGCCCCACTTGTGTGCGCGCGCGCGCACAAGTTTGCATTACTAATACATTGGAGAGTGCTACTTCGTGAAATCGGAAATAGTCTATTTTGCTTCTTTTCCGGTTTCACGAAGTAGCACGCACCTTTTTTACTTTATTGCTTGTTAATTTAGAATGCAAAGTGGACAAAAGCAGTATATTTATCAAGTTCAAAGCATCCAGAGTCCACAATGAGAAAACCAGTTGAAAATACTCTGAAATTCTAAAGGATAGTGGCGTTTTAAAAAGCGTTCAGCTTTAGACGCTGTTTTCTCCCATTGCTACTTTTTACTGGTATGTACGTGCGTGCTACTTCGTGGTGTCGGTGACGAAAGATGGCCACATAATACTAGGCCCCTGGGAACGGAGCCAGTGAGGGCAACACTCTTCCCCTCGACCCCACATTTTGTGCTGTTTGGTGCCAACCTTTACCGTCTGTTTAATATAATTAGTTTGGTCCAATATTTCTGATTATTCAAAATACTTGTTTTTGTAAGTTACCAAAGCTACCTGTGTGTAACATAAACATAACTTTTGTACAAACACATGACTTAATGCGAATATTTAATTAATGTATCATACAATTTCAACGAATGTGCAGAAGTGTGATGTAATCAACACTAAATACTCTCATTTTGTAGCATTAATTTAATTTATCTCTGAGATTATTTTTTTATTTGTCTTCCACAATCTTTGGTCTTTTTGTTTCTGCTGTGGAATCCAAATCAGATCGCACTTGAAGTCGTCTTCGATTGATCCTCCTTTCTCGCTCCGTGCGCACAACTGCGACTGCGTATCGCCTCTGAAAGTCACTGTGCAGAATGTCACCACAAGAGGGCGCCCTGCTCATGAACCCACCCCTGGTCAGCAGGCACAGACCTCGGCCATTCATGGCGAACTTTGATGTGTCCACACCGTCCACTTGATAAAACCTGACGGCCCAAAGCAACCAGCCGTCGACGTCGGCCCGTTTCCACAAACGTGGATCTGCGATAAAAAAACGTGGATACGCGATAAAAAAACGTGGATACGTGAGAGTTTAGTGGGAAAGTCACTCTACTGTGACTGGATTTGATAGTTCACGTGATGAAGGTGATGCACCTTTGCATTGAAGCCATTTTGGCAGCCATGTTAGCAATCGTCAATGAGTAACAAAAATAATGCCTTTTCGCTGTCACACCCCGACCAAACTCCAGCATAGTATGCATTGAAGCAGCTACTCTCTCAGTTTTTTTCGATTGAAATTTACTCTATTCTTTTGAAACTAGGGACAAACTGCACAAGATTTGTCCCTTGCCTCAATCGAAAAGAGCGATTAGAGTGATTTTCAATCTAATCTTTAAAAGGAGTATATGAACCCAAGCTGATTGCATAAAACGCTCGCCTTTGCATTTGAAGCAATAGTAGCAAGCAAAGATTAAAGAGCGCCGAATGTGCAAAAAGGGGAACTCAGGCTGAAATGTTAAATCCCACTGGACGCCATTTCAGCAAGTAACTCATTTGATACAACAATAGATCAAAGACTTGGATTAGGAAAGCACAAGCGAAAACTGCAGTTTAAGTCGGTCAGAAGCGCCCCCCTCAGAAAGAAAATGGTGCTGTTGGGCAACCATTTTATCACTAATCAATCTCTACAAACATTCAACAGTTTTTTTTTATGAATTTGCTATATAGGCTTGTCAAATAAACGCCAAATGTAGCATATTTTGATAGGGGCAATCGAAATAAGCAACGGTGATTTGGGAAGTCTTCCAAATAACATTTTCTCGACTGTGACAGTATTTCTGACCTTATGGAGATTCGTGATAATAATCAATGAGCTTTCAAATTGAAAAAAAAAATTGTTTTCTTGATAATTACCAGTCCTGCTGGTAGGAGTGGATTTCACAAAACTAGTCCTAACTTATGACTAGTCCTATAGGTTAGGACTAGTTTCACTCATCCCAACTCGAGATAAGACTAGTCCTTGCGCTTTGTGAAATCCACACCTGTTCACAAAGCGCTAAAACTAGTCTTATCTCGAGTTAAGACGAGTAGTCCTATTAATAGGAGTAGCCTACGTTAGGACTAGTTTTGTGAAATCTAACCCTGGTCTTTAATAACAACACATTTTACAAACTGACCTGTGCTGGGCCCTTGCAGCTCGTCCCCGCTGTCCAAAGCCGCAAGCCGTCGGTGTCTTTGTTGGGACATACTGAGATCGAGGACTTTTCCCAAGGGATGCTCCTGCAGAACCGAGTGCCGCCCGTTCTCAACAGGCTTCGGGAGGCTGGTGTTCTCGCTGATGGTGGTTTGGAGACCAGTGGAACAAGAGAAATGGATAATTCTTATTAACAAAACAAACAAATTTAATTTGATTTACTTTTATTATTACACATCGATGATATGCGGAACACCATGTGATTGCATCCACTTTGCATGCTACGTAGGTTGTTCTTGCCGAGAACTTGTCTTGCTGTTATTCTAGTACCGTAGAGTAGATTTCAGAAGTCGGGGGGACTTCTTAGTTCACAGTAAACCCTCCTACAGTCGGACCATTCAATGTCATCCGCCGTTGTTTTGAATGATAGGTGAGCATTCTGTGATAGCACGTGGTGAATGCATCTACACAGTACACAGTCAACCCTCCTACTTTCTGACCATTCAAAATCATCCACCGTGGTTTTGAAAGATGTGTACCATGGCATCCTGCATTGTGATAGCACGTGGTAAATGCATATACACAGTACACAGTCAACCCTCCTACTGTCTGACCATTCAATATCACCGTGGTTTTGAATGATAGGGTGAAGTCAACCCTCATACTGTCTGACCATTCAATTTCATCCAAATGGTTTTAAATGATAAATGAATGGCCTAAAAATTCCTTGTACAAAAATGTGAAGACCATAAATTTGAAATGTGACGTCATTGAGCTCAAACCCACTACTGCACACGTGTCTTTTGCCCAATGCCTGCCCAAACGTGAGGTTTGAAATAAGGTATTGGTGAGGTTTAGTATTATCCACACTTTTATAAGAAATCTGTCTATTGGAAAATGAGTGCATCTCAAAACTGAACTCGACCTTGAGGCCTTCTTTAAATAGCTTTAATCGCAAACCTCATTGTGTGCGATGACTTGAGGCCAACTCGTCCCCGGTGGTGTGGCCGACTTTGCTCTCAGAAATCTTCCGCAAGTCCCTTGTGTGACGACGAAAGCAAACAGTGACCCCAGCTGACATTGACGGCGTGTTTCTAAAAAATATGAAATCAAACGGGTCGATTTTACAACATTAAAGGTAAAACAACGAAGGTAGTGCAGTAGTACTAATTATAAAAATATGCATAACAAAAAATTTATAACCTTTCGTAGCAACATCTATCAGATTCAGTTAAGGAGACTAGCCACAAACCATTCTACACATTTCAAGACATTTTCCGGTTTCTGTTTTGAAATTTGTAGACTAAGTTTAGTACCCAGCTTGTCCCTTTCATTGCATCTGATGAAGAAGTTTTTCTACGAAAGCTTTTGCAGTTTCTTTTTAGTGATTAATAAGTCTTAAAGTGCTTCCACTACCTTCGCCGTTGTATCTGTTTTGATGACACGGCTCTGTATCTGTGTCCAGCACTAAAGGTGAAAACCCACACACTGTTTCGAAGACGCACTTGCAATCGTAAAGTTCAGTGAAGACTTCTTCCAAGTGGTTGTTTTAAAAAACCTCAAGATGATCAAGCGAGATGACCCAACGGTAAAGAAACACCCATAGCGTGGTGGTTGTTTTCATATGAACAACAGGGTCGCGACGTCTCGGCGTGTAAACAACAACTGCTGGGTTTCGAGAGGCCACTGTACTTACGTTCATCCGTCAATATTTTCAGAAACACTTCCGCATACCAACACATCTTCTAAGACCATGTCAACAATTTAAAGGTCCACAGCATTTTAAGATAAGTAAACCCATTGCTATTTAAAAAAATGCACTACCAAGCTGTGTGTATATTACGTAAGGCGGACAATTGAAAAAAAAACACTGTTTTATATTAATTTGGTTTAGGGAAAACGGCGAAGCCCAAATTTTTGTGGGTTTTGTGCACGACTCTCCGCGCTTATTTCGACTCGGCTGATACAATGAACAGTCTAGTAGTCAGATTTGCATTAACACCATGTGCATGAAATTTCTCTCTATATAAGTTGGGGTAGCTCTGAAAAGAACTGGTGCTGTAAAACAACCCGACGTTTCGAAAAGTATGCTCTGATGGTCTTCAGGAGATAGCCGAAGGCCATTCTTCTTGAATTATGACAGTGTTTCAGACTGAACAATATAGCAGGACAATTGTTTTTGGTACAGGATAACAACAAAATCAATAATACAAACAAATATTTGTGAACCGATGTTTTTGTTTTTAGAACAAATACTTGTGTACTGATGTTTTTGTTTTTCAACTTATTGCAAAAGTAGAAGTCCAACCTTTAATGACACTGATTTATTTTACGAAGAAAATGATGCCCTAAAGCTCTTCATCTCGACCGGGAATTTAGAACCCGAGACCTGCGGTCTGACTCCCGGTGCTCCCCCTCCGAGAAGACCGCCAAGTCGGGGGTTTCCCTTCGCACGTTTTGGGTCATAGATTGATTGCTAGTCTATAACCGCTCCATGAAACAGTGCTACCAAAACAGTTTGTGAATTTTTTAAAGATAAAATAATGGGATTGGTAAAGCTGATAATAGTGCAGTGTTCTTACGTTGTGTGATTCAATAAAATATATACATGAAAAAAACAAAGCTGAACCTGCCCCCGCCCCACAAATTTCCAGTGCCCCACAAGGTCCCCCCCCCCCCCATAAAAGAAATGTAGATACATGCATTTCATTAAACAAAACATGGTACCTGGACCCCTACTGAAAAGCAATGCTCCCCCGTGCCCCCCCCCTCCCCCCAGTTAAAAAATCCTGGCTACGCCGCCGGCCGGGGCTAAAGCCAGTGGTTCGTACTACGGTGGCTTTAAAGGGACATCGCACAGATATATCTAGGTCAATACTGGCGTAAATAATATTCACGATTTGTGCCACAAATCGCAATTATTTGGTGCCTTGGGGGTACAAATCATGAATTTTGACGCCAATATTGGCGTAAATATTTGCGACTTGGGGTACATAATTATCGTGAATTTAATATTGGCGTAAATATTCACGACTGATCCTGAAATTTCTATTCTTCTCGTTGCAGATCCGTAGCCGAAGTCGCTGGAATGGATTTGGATACGTCCTTTACGTCATGAACAAAGTGCCCGGATAGACACAGCTATTAATTTATGTGTATGTCAAAACGAAGACATGCAAAAAAAAAAAAAAAAAAACACTACCCTGGGACACCAGCATGCTTTTGCAAGCTAACCCGTCTAGGTGCTAGACCTCTGTCGTACACGCGTGGCGGCTCACGTGATAAGATACGCTCAGCGGGAGTATACACTAATTATTTAATGACAAATCAAAAATATTTCTTATTGCATTATGGATATATCTTTGTTGCATCTTTCCTTAGGATTAAGAGAACCCCAACTCCCAAGAGGTGAAACTGTTTGAAAATAATCTTATTACAAAAACTTAAAGATATGTATTTAAAAAGTCTCTGATTGAGCTGAGCTCCACGTGGTTTTTATTATTCCTGTACTTGCTATAGAATGAAATTACAAATGTCTGCATGACAATTTTTGCAGCGGTATTATTTGAAAAAAAAATGGCTTCACTTTTGAGCGAATTCTACTTGCAATCCAATTTGCTTTGGGTGTTGCAAATTAAATTGTTTTGCAGTATAATTGACGCATTGAAAATTCAACTTGTAATTAGCTAGTTCGTGTTTCGCCTTGCAGGGTTTAAAATCACCAGGATTTATCATACTACGTTTTGATACTTTTGATAATAATGCAAAAATTTCTTTGAAAATAATTGGCGATGATACAGTTATCGCAGGTGAGATAAATTGTATACCAACTTTTATAATGAAATTATTAAAGTTTTAGCAACATCAGGTACGCATAAAATGAAGACGACTGCCTGAGCTCAATTTAAACTAAAAAAGATTTTTTAGTGTGGCCAACATGACTTACATTAAAGAAGTTTAATTCATTGCATGTTCAAAACGAATGAACGAGCTGCATTACAAAAATTCCAACCCGAGCTTCTAGTTGTGATATTATTGCAAATGTATTCTTACCGACTATTCACGTTGAGCCCGATGCAGCTCTTCTGCACTTCAACCTCGACAGAACCTCAAAAACACACCTATCTTCACCAGCTTCAACCCAGGAATATTCCCCCAGCATCTCGAGCCCTCTACTCCCTCGTGACATTCCCAGAGCATCCAGGGACCGCGACCAGGGTCCGGGCCTTCCAGAAAAAACGGACACAAAATTCGGCGAAGTTCACATTTTCCCCCAGTTGCTTAAACTACACCATTTATGGTCAGAGCGCTCAGCGGTATTCTGTCAATGTTGACATGAGCATTACTAAATATGGCGGCGGAGAGAAACTACTATTGTGTAAAAATGCAAATTCGATGGGCCTTTGTTGTGAAACCAGCATACCGTGAATTCATTCCCTCTTTGCGGGCTTTGGGAAAAAGGGAAATCCCAAGATATGTGTTTTTTTCTCATTCAAACTGGGGACAATGATTGCTGCACAGTTAACCTAGTTAATAGTTTTAAGTGATGTAGAGAGCACGTGTAAAAGCAAACCGCGTGGGAATTTTTATCGCACTAAAAATCAAGGATTCATGTTTGTGACTTGTTGACTTTTTGTGGAAAAGGTATTTCTGAGCAGTCAATATATTACACTGGTCAAAGTGAGAATCAAGTGTTACTTACTTACCACATAAAGTAAAAGATTGTAAAAAATAACAGCTTATCCCTTTCGAAACATGTCACTTGTTTTGGTGGGTGCCTAAAAGTTGCAAGAAACATAACCTGTTGTGACCAGATTCTCAAACTGTTTGTTCAGTATTTTGTTGGTTGAAGTTAAAAGACATGGTGTTTCTTGTTCTATCAAAATATTCCTTCGGCATGAAGGAAAACTGGTGTGTAAACAGTTGTTTCTTTTTGGACGCGGTCCTCGCCTAGCACAAACGAAGAGTTGGTTCCACTTCCAGCTATGGCGTCTCTGACGAATGCAACTTAGAACCAATCCGGAAAGATCTCTCTTAGTTCCAAGGTACGGTCAATGCGATCCCTTGACACAGCCTTCTTCCCGAGTGCTTGTAAATCACAGACCCTCACCTCAGATCTATGCCAATCTCACACAAAGATCCTGTCACCAGCGAAGGGATCCTGCCAAGATAACACTTGGACCGTATGAAGACCTCCTGACCACCGTGAAGTAAACGGAAACTATAGTGGCACGGTCGTGTCTCCAGTTCAGTTGGCCCGGCAAAAAAACACACTGCAAGGGGCAGTGAAAGGAAGACGAAAACGTTGACAGAGGAAGAGGTGTGAAGACAACACCAAAGGGTAGGCAGGACTTGAGTTTACCAACTCACAGAGGGCAGTGGAGGACAGAGAGGCATGGGGAAACATTGTTAGAAAAAGAGGGCAGTGGAGGACAGAGAGAGGCCTGGAGAAAGATTGTTCACGAACAGAGCACAGCGGAGGACAGAGAAGCATGGAGAAAGATTGTTACAGAGGGAAGTGGAGGACACAGAGGCACGGAGAAAGATTGTTCACGAACAGATGGCAGTGGAGGACAGAGAGGCCTGGAGAAAGATTGTTACGAACAGAGGGCAGTGGAGGACAGAGAAGCATGGAGAAAGATTGTTTAATACGAACAGAGGGCAGTGGAGGACAGAGAAGCATGGAGAAAGATTGTTACGAACAGAGGGCAGTGGAGGACAGAGAGGCATGGAGAAAGATTGTTACGAACAGAGGGCAGTGGAGGACAGAGAAGCATGGAGAAAGATTGTTACGAACAGAGGGCAGTGGAGGACAGAGAGGCATGGAGAAAGATTGTTACGAACAGAGGGCAGTGGAGGACAGAGAGAGGCCTGGAGAAAGATTGTTCACGAACAGAGGGCAGTGGAGGACAGAGGGGCATGGAGAAAGATTATTACAAACAGAGTGCAGCGGAGGACAGAGGGGTATGGAAAAGGACTGTTACAAAGTCATTGGTTGTGCCCAGATGATGATGAATTCAGTTCTCCTAGAAGGGTATATGACTCTGCACCGTCCCAATTTTGATATCGTACAGCCTTCAAGCACAAACGAGAACTAAGCACACTAATAAAATCTTGCTTAGAAGATATGGGTCACCAAGCCAATGTACTACCGCTTGTCACTGGCTCCCCGCAAATTATTGCTTAGGGAGTAAATTTGTTAAGCAAACAGTAGTTTCCTGAAACACACGTGTCAGTGCACCATGTGGAGCACACACATTTTGCTAAGAACGGAAGAATCTTGCTTAGCTGAAAATGGATTACCAGTGAGCCAAAATACTATAATATATTCATTATGCAAGTGACTGGTTTACCAGTGTTGTTTGCTTAGCCAATAAATTTAACAAGTAGTTTTATTACAGCCAATAAATTTAACAAGCAGTTTCATTATTAAGTTTTGTAAAAGTGGAACCTGGTTTATCAAAATACATTCAAATGCACAGCCCGGTATTTCCACACACAAAGACCTTTCTGGTTGATGAACTTTTGCAGAGACTGTTGTTATGTTTCTACAGCTTTCTTGGTAACGATTGGATTTGTCCCCGGCATAAATACATAGCCCCACGTCCCAATCTCAGCCCACCCATAAATGGGCATGAAATAGGAAATACCTGTTCGGCAGTGTCACGTGCATTAGAATATCGGTACAAAAGACATGGAACAAAGAGCCGGAAGATGTTGGGCTGTTTAGTTATTGCACGTACACCACAAACATTGCGGAAGTTTGTGTTAAAAAATCATTCACATAACAATGGCAATAGGTTCCTGAAGCGCGCGGGGACTTACCTCCGGTATATACCAAATGCAAACCAAGTCATACCCCCGAATGGGCTATAGTGTTACACTGAATTGAACGTGTGTCCTTCGAGGGTATCAGGGGATTGTAATACTAGCTCGATTGGGATACTACGCCAATTGGAGCGCTTATGCGGTGCAATGAAGATCAGAGTTCCAAAACATTTCTTTATCATTTTGGGGGACGAATGAATTCATTCCAATCCTCTAGTTTTCAATCAACACACCGCTACAACCAACTTGTGAAAATTTTAGAATATTTTGTGGTCCACGTATTAAAGTGGAAACGTTATTGTCGACCTGGTAAATCGAGGACTTTTGTTTGTTCTCCCATTATTTGGACTTAGTTTTTTTTAGCCACGTCCCCATTGGTTTTGTACACGAAAGTGAAGCGAGGACCTCATCGCTCGGTCAAAACACCCGGATTCCCTTTTGTTTAAAATCCTCGGTTTCAACGAGTAGAAACGCATAACCCACAAGCCCACTCAAACCAAAACTATAATGCTTTGTGAGGGGTACCGTACACGTTCATATCTGGCTTATTTCGGTTGCAGCAACCGAAATAACCAACGGTGATTTGTGGGATCTTCACATGCCAATTTTCGACTTTGACAGTACCGTAGAGTGCCCGGAAGAACGACGTAACGAATGTGTGACCGGCAAAAGGTCGTAAGTAATTCTGACCACCAAAAATGTGTTTCAAAAAGTTTGGTCGTTGTTTGCTATTTGCTAGTCATTCAAAAAAGTAAAATTTCACATAGGAATGGAAAAACATGTCTTGAGTGTAGCAACAAATATACAACAATTATGCCCTACTTTGTTCAGAAGAGCCATGTTATTGCTTGTGACCTTCTACTTGGGCAAAAAGTTGTAATTTGTGAGCCCGGTAAAAGGTCGTATACACCGTAACGACCGCGCAGACACGGTATGTAAAAAAATGTCTGGAAGATTCGTAAACAGTTCGCACTTTATAATCAGTGAGATTTCATATTTAAAACGTATCCATGATGATTAATGATGACTAATCCTTTACGCCGTCTAAGCACAGCTACTCAACCTTTGACCTCTCTTACGTAATGAGTCACACTTTTACTGATCGTTGTTTTCAGGGCAAGCAACATGTCTATTATGATGAAGATATAAGCCCTATTCGGGAATCGAAGCTTCTAGTAGAATAGCGCAAGTCTAGCACTTAGTTGAACATAATGTTTTGAACCAATTTCGTTCCCACGTACATTGTTCAACGTGTGAAGGGAATAAAACCGCCAGCTTTACCGTTCAAAATAGGCACAAGACTTGAATCGTCTTCGAGGAGGGCGCTATACCAATCTGTGTCCATTTTCCTTTCCATTTTTCGTCGACGGAATTTTGTAATACTCAGCACTGGTAGAGGGCGGTAGTCAACTTAAACGTTTACTGGAGGGTGCAACACACTGATAGGCTTCCCATAGCAACCAACGGTAAATATTAAATATATATATATATTTAAAAGTCTCTCAGTCTCTAGAAAACAATCAAATAATTATATTTTATGACATCTAAACATAGTTTTTCTTTTCAATTGGTAGTAGGTCAGCCGTTGAGAGTTTTGGCCGACTCGTCCAAAATAAAAACACTTCTGAACGAGTAAACTGGACAGACTCCATCTTGAAAAAAATGATCCTACACCTTTTAGCAACATAGGGCCATTTCTGGAGGGCCAGTCTACCCAAAGTGCTCCAGGTTGAAAGTCAACAACCCCAGGGGCACAATGTTTGACCATTTTTTCAACAATCAATTACAGCATAAACAACAACATAAACAACATTGCAACAACAATTTGAGCTGGCCAGAAAGCTAGAATTTTGAATATTGCTGATTATAGCTTCACAGCACCTCATGGCAGCAAATTACTCAGAGATATGAATTAGGTCATTTAGATTTTTTTTCGATTTACAACCTAGAATCTCTCCCATCTGTCAGATTAATAAGAAGACAATATTGAACCACCGATAAACCCTATACGGAAACTGAAGTTCCTCAAACTGAAACTCGGGTGGAAAAGGGGAAAACGCAAAACATTTGTTGATCAGTTATATTTCTTATCGAGGAAAGATCTTCAGTTTTTTGATTTCCTTTTTTCTTTATAACGGAAGAGCTCGACCTGTGGACGAGGTCAAGATCCTCTGGACATTCAGACTGATCATGTTATAGAACATTAGACGTCCGGATGTTGTAGTCTTAGATAAGACGAAGAAGATGTGTCATATCATCGACATAGCTGTGCCGGGTGATATAAGGGTGGCTTCTAAGGAGATGGAAAAGATCGAGAAGTACCAGGACTTGGCCAGGGAACTTCGTAAGATTTGGCAGGTGAAAGTGAAAGTAGTCCCTGTGGTGGTTGGAGCACTTGGCACCATTCCGAAGACACTGGAGAAGCATCTGGATCAAATAGGCACAACTGTGAGGGTAGATTTGCTGCAGAAGGCGGCACTTTTGGGAACAGCTAGGATCCTGCAAAAGACCCTCGAGATCTAAGGCTACGGGACGTAGCCCGACTCAAGGAGTTGCCGGCACAGAGGAAAATGAGATCTTTCTTTTGCATGCTGTGATATCGTGAATAATAATAATAATAATAATAATAATAATAATAATAATAATAATAATAATAATAATAATAATAATAATAATAATAATAATAATAATAATAATAATAATAATAATAATAATAATAATAATAATAATAATAATAATAACTAGTTTTTATATAGCGCTTTATGATCTACGGGCGTCTCAATGCGCTTATTATTATGTTTAAGATAGGTTTTTGTCGATTTTGAATTATGAGACCCATTTATGTAGCACTTAATTGGTTTACAAGGTGCTGCGGCGCATTCAGCAGCCACTGCCAGAAACACCGGGGAAAACCCTTTTTTGCGATAAGTGTAACTGGGTTCTTTTAGGTGCATTCACAACACACGGGATCTACAGCTTTACATCCCATCCGAAGGACGAAGCCATAATGGTTAAGTGTCTTGCTTAAGGACGCAAGTGTCAAGACCAGGACTTGAACCCACACTCTGCTGATCAGAAACACCGGAGCTTGAGTACGGTGTGCAGTGTGCTTGACCTCTAGGCCACAACACGCCATACCGATAAAACTAATTCATTAGGCCGTGTCTGAAGTGATAGTTTCGGCTGTGGCTACGGCCCAATCGCAGAAAAGTCATATTCTTCAACGTTGACTCCCTAGCCAACGCCCACAGCCGTGGCCAGAGTCGCCTCGTTAGGGACACAGCCTTGCTCATTTTGGCGAGTGGTGGCGCTCTTTCTTGACATCACTTGAGGGTGCACAACCAAAAAAAAAAAAAAAAAAATACATTGAAAGTCTCTCAGCCTCTAAAAACAAATCAGAGACATTTTCTGACAGCTGAACTTCATTTTCATTTTCAATTTTTAGTAGATTAGCCCTTGAGAATTTTTGGTAAGCTGATCAAAAATAAAAACACCCCTGAACGAGTAAATTGGCCAGACTCCATCTTGGAAAAATGACCATACACTTTTAAGCGAAGTAGTGCCATTTTTAGAGGGCCAGTGTACCCAAAATGCTCCTGGTTGAAAGTCAACAACCCCAGGGGCACAATGTTGGACCATTTTTCAACAATCCATAAAAGCAAGGACCTCCAAATCTGTGAATTGCATGAAAGGATTTACCTTTTATTATTGAGGCTCGGTTCGAGGATTTCTCTCTATTTAGTGCAGTGCACCCTCGAGGAACACAAAAGCACGACAGTCATTAAAATCTGTTATACTTCCAACACTGATCTACAACTACAATGCAATAGAATCCGGTGGAAAAAAACAAAGTAAAGTTTAGGACGTTGGAAAACGAAATAAGGTAAAATGTCACGACGGTAAAAGACATACAAATACGACACGAGGGTGGGACAGAGAAACTAAAACTTCCTCGGTCCAATAAAGTGGTAAAAATTACAACTGACGTCATCCATGTTGCATCAACCTAATTAGCATGGAGATTATGAAAAACGTTCCAAGAACAAATACCAAGGGGGAGAGTGAACCCCCTTACTTTTTCGACGGGGAGATTGACCTATAGGTTTCCCCAAATTTCCCGTGATAGCTTTGAAAACGATAATGCCTGTAACATAAAGACACGTCACCAAAAGTTCTTCGAGTACTAGAAATGGTTTTGTCAATTTTCATCTGTGATTCATTATTATCAATGCCGTTAGGCTTAACATTTCAAAAGTACAACAAATGCCCAAAGGTTCAAATAACAGGCTTTACACCCCAGTGAAATGCGAAGAGTTGCAATGGAAGAATATGACAAGGAAAAAAAATAATAATACAAAAAAAAAAATACAACAATAACTGTGAAATAATTGCTTGGGTGTATTCAATACGGTTTCAAGTCCATAATGGTGTACTAGTTTCAAAAGTTCAAATTTCCGGCGGACAAAAGGGACACTATGAATGCGCATGACTGACTTTGGAAAGGGGATTTCCCTTCAGACTCCCGGGTTCTATTCATTGGGGTTTGGTTTACGCCTGTCTTTTGTTGGTCATTTGCGCATGCGTACTAGCCATGTACTTTCCCAGGTGTAGCGAGGAAATGGAACTAAAACGAAATATTGATTCAACGATGGTTGTCTCTTAAATTTCTTAACCCAGATAAAGCGCAGTTGATTTTACATGCATTTGATAACATACACAGTGCCATTGTTCATCGATGTGTGGGTGATTAAAAAACAAAAAAAAAACAAAAAAAAACATCATTTTTTTTGTTTCTTTTTGTTCATTTGCGTGAAATGAAGTTTTGTTTATGCTTGATGCGTTGTAAAATATTTTGCAAAGTCGTAACTGTCTTTGTGGTGTGTGGCTTTGGTCTTGTTCTGGCTCGTGTCGTTATCTCGCTTGCCAGAGGGTGTGGAAAAAAACTGAAACTTTTGGCATGGATTCCAGTTCTCATATTATATAGAAATGTTTGTTGTGTCATAAGATGGATGTGCATCTTCTTATATTAGTTCTCGCCATCTGTTTTGTTAATTACAAAATAATTGTCACAATAAAATAAAATAAAAAATAAGGAAAGAAAAATTCTAATGATACAAATAATGAACTGTTGAAGCTCAAGCTCGGTCTGGATCGACTGTAGAATAAACTTCGTTTTCTAAGCAGAGGGGTAATTTTTTGGTCTTTTCCACGATACTTTCCAGCGACGATCGAGGGTCAATTGCAGGGGGCACAAGGGGTACACCATTTTTTTTTCTAAGGGGGGGGGGGGAGCACTTAGACTCTTATAAATGCTCTTGTTACGTCACTTACTATTTTTTTTTATAAGATAATCTGACGTGGAGTTAAAAACAATTACATTGTCTACGCGTGGGTAGAAAGTAGTTTGAAAAACATTGAAATTACTACATAAAAGCTTATAAATGTAGCATTTTATTTCTGGTAATTTTTAATCTCAAAAGTCCAGATTTCAAATGGGGGTGGGGGTTGGGGGTGTCACCCGGGCCCAGACATCAATGGAGGGGGGGGGGGGCACGTGACACTGGTTAAGTGACTGGATACTACTGTTTGTGAGTAGAAATGTTGATCAGGTTCGCAGTAAATAAAAAAATAAAAAAACAGCCATAAAACATTTGTTGAGTCCCTGAGAATCTTTTGGTTGAGCAGAAACAAAACTAAGTTTTACGTTGGCCAAACACTCGTGCAAATTTGTGATAATGAACTGAATCAACAACTAAATGACGGACTTTAAAAACAAAACAAAAATGAAGCATTATTGGCAGAGTTGGATTCAAGCAAAATTCAGATCACTTGAAATCGAAAGCATTTTATAAAAAATAACTTTTCTAAGGGCCAAGGAATTCGGGGCCACAATTAATGTTGACGACACAAGACCGACATTACGCAAGAACTTAAAAAAAAAAAAAATCCCCGGATCAATACAAGGATTTAGCCGGAAGATTAACAGAAAGAGGGTTAGGGGGCACTGAAGCTTTAGACACAAAAGAAGGTGGATCATAAACAAAACAGAAAATCTTCAAGGTTGTCTGTATTAGTGCACTTTCATAACAGACGACTTCAACAACATGACTGTTGGAAACCCCCAAAGGTTATTTTTAAATGTCAAAAGATTAGCGCCATTGGCGCAACCTGGGGGAGGGAGGGGGGCCCTAACTCAAAACCATTTCCCCCTCTTGCCCCCCCCCCATGAGATTGCAAAAAAAATCATTAATGAATGGTTAAATATAGTCATGTTGAAGCCCCATCCTATAGACCTTATGCACATGACGTCATTTGAGTAGGGCGCCCTCGCCTAGAGGTCAAAATGAGGTTGTTCATTGGCCAATCATGTGCGCCGCGCGTACAAATCTCTGCGTTTCCATTGTTACATCATCGATTTACCTCTAAGATGGCGGCGTGATGACGTCAATGCATGAGGTCTATTGAATCGTCTAGTTAATACCACTGTGCTGATAAGGGATGAGCATATTGTGAACCCCGAAAAATCTTCTTTTTTTTGGTCAAGACCGTGGTTTGATAAAGACTAATTTCAGTGTGGCACACAGAAGGAGCCAGGTTTCCACTGCGTTGGATAAAAAAGCATCGTTGGTTAAAATATAGGATTGGTAAAGCTGATAGTGCAGTGTTCTTACTTTGTGCGGTTCAATATATACTTGCAAAAACAGACCTGTGAAAATTTGGGTTCAATCCGTCGTCCGAGTCAGGAGAAAATAGTGAAAATCTGTGCACAAGTTTCCTTACGGGCACTATACGGGATTGGTGAAGCTGATAGCGCAGTGTTCGTACTGTGTATAATTCAATTATTCATGAAAAAACCTGTGGAAATTTGGGCTCAATCCATCGTCCGAGTCAGGAGAAAATAGTGAAAACCATGCACACTTTTCAGTATGTAAACACATTGTCCTTAATTTCCATGGTTACAACTGAAATCAGCTGTTGAGTTTTTTTTCAGATACAGTTTTCTCGAATATGACAGCATATCTAAGGGAAATATTTCCAGAAAAATTGATTCCAGTACTAACTTCATAAACAGTAAACTTTCAGACTGAAACTAAACAATATTTTATTCTTACCAATCCGGTATAATGCCTTTAATTTCGATTGTTACATCAAAAATTAAAAATCTGGGTCTCCATATTCTGTTTTCTGGACTTTGACAGTATTTCAGGCAGAAATATTTTTATGGAAGTTTTGTTCTGGTATGAACTACATAACCAGTAAGCTTTCAGACTGATACTAATAAAACAAAAACTTAGATGAATACCAATCCTGTACTGTTCCTTTAAAGTCAACCAAATTGTAAACAGACCATTTTAAATTGACTGTGCTTTTAATTAGTCACGTTTCTACGTTCCTATGTCAGTGTAAACAATTTTCTCCAAGGCCGAGTCCAGATCAAGCGCCTACATCTATGGATATGGCTGCTGTCTGCAAAGTGGTCACGTTCTTACTACTGTGGCAAAGTCAGTGTCAACCATTTTCGTCAAGGCCGTGTCTAAGTCAAGCTCCTTCAACGGCTACGGCTGCTGGCTGCCCAATGTCATATAGCCATAGCCGAAGCCATTCATCTGAACACGTCCTATTATAATCATGCTAAATCCAGACTATTTTCCCGTCCATCATCCAGTGGCAACTTAGGGGGGGGGGGGGCACGTGCCCCCCGGGGGCCCCCCCCCCCCCCCCCCATTTGAAATCTGGACTTTTGAGATTAAAAATTACCAGATTAAAATGTCACATTGTATGAGCATTTACGTAGAAATTTCAATGTTTTTAGAAATATTTTTTATTTAGGCCCAAAGTCTCGGGTTCGAAAAGGCTTTATAAATCTACGGACTAATCCGAGCAGCTCGTCCATCGTGTTGGTACACCATCGCAGCTATGGCCGCCGCATGCGCGCGTCGACGCACACGCACTGTGAATCCTCCATGCTGATTGGTACATATCCGCGACTGACGCGCTAATATTGCGTTGCGCGTGCGTGTGACGGTCACAGCTGTGATGGTGTAGAATTATGAAATGTTGCATTGTGGGAAAACAAAATCAGTCTCTTTTTGAGCTGCGGTAGTTCTAAAAAGAACCGATAGTAGAGTGAGAACACGACGTTTCGATCAGCACATTCGTACCGTCTTCAAGAGAAAACAGAATCATAAACAGGTCAGTCCGCGTCCCGTATATTTTTCAAGTTTCCGGTCGAAAATAGTTGAAAATCAAAAGCCTCGCAAAGTAAAACTTCAATTTATGGTAAGTAAATAGCGTGGATAAAATTACGGGGAAACCCCGGACTTTGGCCACCTGTCACGCAAGACTCTATTAAGGATAGCTTTATATACACTCAGTTAGGTGTGGTCTAAATATAGTTGCGAAGGTCATCATGCGTAATGATTGCCAACGTAGTCTGCGCATACTACACTTCATTTACAAGCCTTGGAAGCTAACACACGCAAAATACTAATGATGAATGTAAGGTATGGTAACACAAGTGTATCATTCCCTCTCCCTTTTTGGACAGTAGGGGGAGACACCCCTCCCCCCACCCCCAATTTCTGATAAGCAATGAAAAGAATAACGCATAAAAGAGACAGTCACAAAAACTGCTACCCCAATCTCTTTGAACCCAATGTTTCTGAGCCCATTGTCTCTTACTGTGATTTTACACCGCTTTTAAAAACCTTTCAAGCTTTGGATTTAAAAGTGACATCATCACTTTCATAAAGTTTCCCTGCAATACACCGCACATAAAGTGGGTACACTGTGTTCACCGTGAATGGACTCGTCCGTTGACGTCATTCATGAATAGTTAATCAATCACACTGAATCCAGTGGAAATAGCCCCCTGTAAAAAACAGACCCATAAGCGCTTTGTTCCGATAATGAATGAAAGTTGCACGATAAAGATACCGAGTGGTTTTTATGGCCACTTGTTTATATGGGACTTATTTATTATCATTGATTATAAGTTAATTATTAATTACGAATAAAATAGATTAACTGTAGGACCGTATTAGAAATGATTGTAATCAATCCCCTTATTTTTTTTATGGAAGAGTACTTTCATTCGAATTCTATAATTTTCAAAATATGAAAAAAAGGATGGTACATCATTGGTTTTGGAAAGAGTGAATTCATTCCGATCCTCAAGTTTCCAAGAAACATCACAAAGGGATGGTACATCATTTGTTTTTGGAAGAGTACATTCATTCCAATCCTCTAGTTATCAAGAAACATATCATAAAGGGATGGTACATCATTTGTTTTTGGAAGAGTACATTCATTCCAATCCTCTAGTTATCAAGAAACATGTCATAAAGGGATGGTACATCATTGGTTATTGGAAAAGTACATTCATTCCAATCCTCTAGTTATCAAGAAACATATCATAAAGGGATGGTACATCATTGGTTATTGGAAAAGTACATTCATTCCAATCCTCTAGTTATCAAGAAACATATCATAAAAGGATGGTACATCATTGGTTTTTGGAAGAGTACATTCATTCCAATCCTCTAGTTATTAAGAAACATATCATAAAGGGATGGTACATTATTGGTTATTGGAAGAGTAAGTTCATTCCAACTATCTAGTTTTCAAGAAACACATCATAAAGGGATGGTACATCATTGGTTTTTGGAAGAGTGCATTCATTCCAATCCTCTTTAGTTTTCAAGAAACATATCATAAAGGGATGGTACATTATTGGTTATTGGAAGAGTACATTCATTCCAACTATCTAGTTTTCAAGAAACACATCATAAAGGGATGGTACATCGTTGGTTTTTGGAAGAGTGCATTCATTCCAATCCTCTTAGTTTTCACGAAACATATCATAAAGGGATGGTACATTACTGGTTTTGTGGAAGAGTGCATTTGTTGGGCGCGCTTGTTCGATAGTTGCGCGATCGGTCGATCTTGACGCTTTTATTGGTCGATCCCGCCGCCACCATTCAAACACTCTTTCTTTACTCTTAATAAACAACTCTGGTTAAAGAGAGGTATCGATACGGCGCTTCCCCTGGTGGCGAGGTTGATTCCAATCCTCTATTTTCCGAAACACAGCTGACGTTGTAACTTAGTCAAATTTTAACTACGACCATACCTGTAGATGTACGAAACATTATCACAAAGGGATGATATGTCGTTGGAAGAATATGATTTTATCGTTTAATTAGGTACTCAAGATTTTGGAAAATATCTTGAAACTATGTTTGCTTACCCTTTTCAAGCCATGGGTAGATCCAGAATAATTTTCAGGGGTGGCTAAGAATCAAGAACGATTTTACAGTACTACGAAATGCAATGAGATAATCAAAGGGTGTGGAAAGCAATTTACAAAAACAAGCCCTTATGGCCTGGGGTCCGGGGCCCGCTTATAGGCCCCAGATATCTTTTGATTCTAGATGCTCTTTGGAGAGTTAAGCCAGCCCTTAAACAGTGAAATGACGCAAGTGGAATGCTCTTATCATAACAACGGTGCCGTGGAATGTGACACCGCAACTTTCACTGAACAGTTCTTATTGAGCATTGTAGCTGACTGAGCTGCATCCATTGCTCACTGTGTTCAATCGGCCATCTTAGGTCTATTACCCTGACTACACAGATACTGGCGTAACCAGACATTTTCATTTGGTGGCAAGCGGGGGTAAAGACATGGGGGATTTAATGTATCGAACCATTCGTTTTTTATTGTTTGCGATCTCATGTGTGTGTGTGGGGGGGGGGACAAGAGGGGGGCAAGGGTTCTGAACGGGGGGGGGGGGGGGGAGTCCAGCCCTCCCCCTGCCCCCCACTCTGGTTACTCCAATGCGAAGCTGTCCTGTCAGACACGGCTTATATCCTTGTCTAAGACACTTGAAATGCTTGAAGAACATCTCGATCGAAACGTCAAGTTTTTAACCCAATATTTTCAGGACCACAATACTTTAACTGTTTATAATTTTATTCAAACGTACGAAAGCGTATTGCCGCCACGTGAATACAAAATATGTTATCGTGTACGTACACGATCATATTGTACGTACACGATAGCTATCGTGTACGTACAAGATAAGTCCAAACATAACTTATCGTGTACGTACACGATCATATTGAGTTATAGTGTACGTACACGATAAGTCCAAACATATCGTGTACGAACACGATAGTTATCTTGTACGTACACGATAACTTATCGTGTACGTACTGCACACAATTTTACCTTTAGGCAGCTGGGATTGATTGTTGATATACCAGTTCAAATAACTCAAAGAGATCGCACAAAATTGTTCAAACCGCTATTAACATTAGTTTTAAATCCGGCTATTGTTTAAAAAAAATCATACTTAACGAAAATGTATTAATATTGTACAGATGGGTTCTGACAAAGGCAGCGGCGGCATACACTCTGAAAGCTCCCGGGTGATAAGTGATAAGAATTGCGGGTTCCAGTGGCCCTGACCCGTTCATGGGTCAGGTCGCCTCGGAAATCGGTTTTATTCCCATTCATATGCCCTTTTAATGTTAAGAAATAGAATGTCGAAAAAAGTCAGAGAACGTCACAACAAACCTTGCTCGCTTTGTAATGATTTGTACTGTAACGTTACGTTCAGAAGCCCAGCTTGGCACTATGGGTCTGTTTCGCGCCTCCCCGTATACTTTTATCAGCCGTTTAAAACCAGGTTAAAACGGTCATGTGACCACCTTTTAATTGGGCATTTAATGAATTTGTTTATGTAAGTTGTCCATCACAAGGCCCAAAGGCCACTTGAGGTGTGGGCTACTTTTTGAAGGGATATAAACCTGCCCCAATGCGCAGAAAGAAGACATGGAGAGATACAAATGCAAGTCTCTTCACAGCACAGCTAAGAACAGGGAGGGGTAAATGAATCCGTTGCGAGACAAGCATTACTGCCTCTTCCCGTGTTTGAAGCAATTATAGTTAAAAGTGTCATGACTGGGTTTCGAACCCACATCCTATTTCCACTGTTTGTAATTAAGTCACGCCCAAGTCGCACAAACTGGCTCTTTCGATTGAACTTTGTCTTTGATGATTTATGAAAGAACAACATAATTTCTGGTCTTGCCTTTCACGAGTATCTTTCAAAGACTCGATGTCTTCTCAGAAGGGTCGGTTTCTTTCATCAGAAATGTCTTTGAACGAAGGAATGAGTGTTTTTCGGTAAAATAATAGTGGCGTTTTGGAACCGAAAAGTAGCGAAAACTTTGGGCATGTAGCAGACGCGCACGCGTGTGACGTAATGACTTACCAAACAGGATACCGGACCTGTTTGGTAAGTGAAATTAAGTGATGTTTGAAGCTTTGCATGGTGTAGGAGACTAAGAATAAACTAAGACGATCCTGAAGACGATCAGAGTATACTGATCGAAACGTCGAGACCACTCTGGCTCTTCTCAGAGCCAACACTCCTCCCAAAAGAGATTAAAACACATGGTTGTACCCGCAAGTTTACAAGTTAATAGTGTATTCTTAGTAAGTGAAATTGTCCAGCAATGCTTAGTGGGCAATCAGTTATCTAGTACAGACCCAGACTGTATACTGGATAGCAGATACGTCAAAAAAACATAAACAACTATATAATTTTTTGCTAAGAACAACTTTGTGGGGACCAGTCACAAACAGAACACATGAAACGGTATGTGGCGTGGTAACGCTTTCTTCTGGTAAGTTATTGTGTTTTACTTTAATAGCTAAGTGTTCTTCTAAATCAGCGGTGAATTTGTTCTGCTTTGTCAGAGTGGTAGTCGAGATCTGGAATCCGTCACCATCAGCTGGGTTGGGATGGGCTACGAATAGTGCATACAAATAGTGAGTTCAAGTTTTATTTTTGCAAACACGTGGAAGTTTATGACAATGAAGGTCTATTTTTCAACCGTCGTGTGAACAGGACTTTATAACAATGTCCAATGACACTGCTGGCTTAATATGAAATAGTTTAAAATGACGAGTTTGTGTGTGGAAATAATAATAAATTCCCAATTTTTTCCGTTTCGGTGTGAAAGAACATCAAGTTCCGATGATGATATCAGACATCATGACCTCATGGTCACACTCAGATGACTTTTGACAGAAAAAGCCTCAAACAAAAATGGCCCAAAACGCAAACGGGACTTCCCCGTCTCTATTCATAAAGACTATACGTAATCATGAAGTAGTCGTCGCGCACGACGTGTCTCTCCCCATACGCGAACAAAGACGGCCAATCACGAACACAGCCTCGGAGCACGTGATGATCTTCTTAACAGCTTTTGTTGACGTGAAGTATTGAAAAGCAAATCTAAATCTGCTTTTAACGAAAAATTGCAAACCATTTCCGGGTCCTGCTTTATAGCCTTGTTATTCCCCTCTGCTCATACAGCACGTGCTTGGTGTGCACTCAATGAAAGAGCTAGGCTAGATCGTCACCTGCCACTGCCTTATCCAATTTCATCTTGTTTGAAAATTCCCTGATATAGTACGGAAGTCTCCAAGAGAGGGGAGCACTTGCAACGGGGTAAAAGACACCAGAGCACGGGGGAAGAATCTGTGTCTCTCGCCTCACTCTTTCCATACTCCGCTCGTCAAAGTTTGGCATCCTCGCATAGACCTTGCATATCGTCCACAAACAGTGAGTATAATATCTAATTTGTATCTCTGCGTTTTTTATTTCTGCGTTCTGTTTGATAGTTTTCTATTTTTGTTCAAGAAATTTCCGCATCTAGTGTCAATAATTTAAGCGGACAGTGTTTTCTTCAAGATTTTAATCAACTTTTACAAAACCTTCTGTTTTTTCTTCATATTTTTAAACAAGTCTCATTTAATGTTCACGTTTTGCAATTATTTTGGGAATGTCTTATTTGTTTTCAAATAATGTGTTTACATTCAGGTGCAAATCATTTCAAACAAGTCAATTAATGATACAAAAGTGCAAGTAATATATAGATATAAATGGAAGTTTTAATCCAGTCAACATTTGTACGACGAACCATTGACTACACGATCCCAACATACTTTCAAGCGTAATAAGAAAATTTTGGTCACGCACGAGCGCTCAGCCACAACATTCATAACCGCCAGCAGGTCCCCGTGTTGAAAAGCATTCAAGAACCCAAAACCCACGCCAACCATGCGTGCGTGGCGGCTCGGCCATGACACTCAGATAGTTCGCTGTTTTAACACTTGGGTGTAGGGAAGCAAGTTATGGTTTGAAGTGTTTTCACGAAGAATCAGTGATCCGTGACCACCAAAGCAAGAGGAATCCAACCGATTTTCTTTTAACTAGGCCATCAAAATATAAGAAGCGCATAATCGCTCAGTAATGACCCTCAATACCACCGTTGGTCCCTATTTTATACACCTAGGTGAGGAGAAGCAAACTATGGTATAAAGTTTTTTCCAAATGATACATTAAACATGAAAGCCACAACATATAATTTGAACCTACGTTCTTTAAAATCTTAGTCATCAAAATATACTTTGTGTGCACAGCCGCTCGGCCTGGTCATTCAAAACGCTCACAGTCCCCACTTGTACACCCCGGCGAAGAGAAGCAAACTATGGTTAAATGTTATTCTTAAGGAAACAAAGAATCAGTTAATATAATCATTTCATTCATTTTCTCTGTTTCCTTAAGAATAACGTTTAAACCATATTTTGCTTCTCTTCACCTAGGTGTACAAGTGGGGACCATTAGCGTTTTGAATGTCGAGGCCGAGCGGCAGCTCAAAGTATATTTTGATGACTAGGTTTTTAAAGAACATAGAGTCACAATGCAATGACTGTAATTAACCGAACCCACTTTTTTAAAATCAAATCTCAGCCATCACCAACCATTTTGATGCATTACCATTCGACTGTTACACTGTTAAAGTGATGACGACACATTTGGCGCCCCCAACAAAAACCATAGCTTATTTCGATGGTTGAAAGCGAAATAAACCCGATACGAATGCTCACTAAGTCCCGCTGGCAAAATAAACATTTGCGTTGTTTTCACAAAAATTGAACCTTCATTGACGATAGTTTTCCAGGTTGGTTGGGCGCTGTGTTTATTGAGATCAGGAGGATTGGGTGAATTCATTCATCCAAAATTATTCATGTAATTTCCCTGTAAGCGGCAGTGAAATATTGTCTTCAGAATGGGCGCGTTTTTGATTTATAAGTCCTCCATAAGTAACAAAAAACGAAGGGACAAAAAATCACTGATGAGACTGAAGGAAAGGTCTTTTCGCAATCGAAACTATAATATAGCTGAATAGCAAAACAATGAAATTGTCTTTATGTAGCTATAATTTAAAAAAACAAAAAACAAATCTAGATTGTGTTTTCTTTTGAAAAAATCCCCCAAAAATTGAAATTAAATTGCAAACTGTTTACCAACCAAAAGGACTTGCAAACAAAAAACAAAAAAATAATAATAAATAAATAAATAACTAATAATGGCCTCATGTTTTGACCCTAGCAGAGTCTTGCTCAAAGGCTCATTTTTTTTAAAATCCCATTTTTTCTAGGACTTAAAAACTTGACAAACCTAACCACATACTAACTACTTGCGTTAAACATTTACGCATTTGTTTATAGAAATACATTTTAAAAAAACCCGCACCGTCTCCTTCTTATAAACGTCCTTATTTATTGACTTTTAGCAATAAATTAATTTTTTGTTTCCAAAAAAACTCTACAAGTAAACATCAATGACGTACCATCTTTGATGATGTGTTTCTTGCAACCCGAGGTTTGAAACGGGTTGTAACGATTAATATCAAACAAATTTACTCAAGGCAAACATGTGTTCTGAAACAAAAATGTATTATTTTTTTTAACAATTAAAGTAATGCGTAAATGAGCTATGGATGTTGCCAAAAACAAATCTTAAGTATTGGTCTTTAGGTCTTAATTATGCCTAAAAAATAACCCAACTTTCTACTTCAGTTTTCTCAAAACACAACTTTGCCTTAACGACTTTCAGCCGTGCTCACTTGCACGCCAGCCGGGGCAATCAACGCCTGGGACACGGTAGGAATATGTCGGCCTATAACGAGGCAGACCCACGGACAATCACAAAATTTCACAAGCATTTCGTTGTAAGCACGATACAATTGCACTCAAATTGAAATACCAATGGATCATTTTTGCTTACCGAACCGAAAAGGTTTTGTTAAGCAAGAAATTGTGCTATAGTAAACCCTGAATTGTCAATGATAAAAACGTAATGGATCGACCCCCATACACCCATCCACCCACACACCCTCACATATGGCAGGTCCTGCTATCGCTGTTCTACCATTCCCTTTTCTGAAGAATTCCTCTGTGGGGTAGCACTAGAACAAAGAAACCCTTGTGGGGTAGCATTGTTCCATTGTGTAAAGTACCCCGTAAGTTGGTGGGTGTAAGGGCTCACAAGTGTGTCAACACCTGCAACCGGGGACCTCCTATTGTCCCTCTTTTGTTGGTACTTTTTGGCAACAGCTCCCATTGGTTTTGTACATGATTTTTCAACCGGGGACCTTCAACCAAACTGGGGACCTTCACACCTAAACTGGGGACCTTCACACCTAAACTGGGGACCTTCACACCTAAACTGGGGACCTTCACACCTAAACTGGGGACCTTCACACCTAAACTGGGAACCTTCACCCAACCGGGGACACTATTGTCCCTTTTGTTATAGGTCCCCAGTTTGAACGTGTATACCTAACCACACAGAAAAAGACCAAGCAGTGTCGAAAATTCGGCCATTCCATATTTTTTTGGTAAGCACTGCTTCAACTTTTCATTTTGATTCTACTCCATTTCTCAGTTATACGCAGATTTTTATTTACTCCCTACCCACACACACACACACCCTTACCCATGCCCAGTTGCGGGGTACTTCATTGTTCAACTTATTGTCCCTTTTCTAAAGATTTCCCTTGTGGGGTAGCAGTAGAACAAAGAAAACCTTGTGGGGTAAGCATTGTTCCATTGTGTAAAGTGCCCCGTAAGTTGGTGAGTGTAAGGGCACACACACACACACACACACACACCTACCACTTATTGTCCCCTTTCTTTTGAAATTCCTCTCTGTGTATAGTGCTATATGTTTGTTTGTTTGTGTGTTTGTTTGTTTGTTTGTTTGTTTGATGGGTTGTTTGTTCCTTTGTTTGTTGTGTTGTTTGTTTGTTCGCTTGTTTGTTGGGTTGTTGGTTTGTTTGTTTGGTTGTCTGTTCGTTTGTTTGTTGGGTTGTTTGTTTGTTTGTTTGTTTGTTTGTTTGTTTGTTTGTTTGTTTGTTTGTTTGTTTGTTTGTTGGGTTTTTAATGCAAAAAAATTGTTAATGGCCTCACTTTTCGACCCTAGCAGAGTCTTTTAAAATGAATTCCTGGTAGTAGTATATATAGGGTAGCATTGTTCCCATTGATTGATGCCCCGTATTAGTTGGTAGTTGTAAGCCCATCTGTACAATATGGAACACAGCTGCATACACGGCGCACTTGCGTTTATAATCATTCACACTCCAGAAAACATTTTTACCTTCGGAAGCTTTGCCAAAGCACAACATAGAAAGAGAAACTACAGACGGATTTAGGGTGCAATATTGTTCCGATACGAAACTAACCCCTGTTTCGATAAACACTAAAAACACTTAACTTAATTAAAGAGGCTCTGTGTGATGGCAAATTCCCTAAACCAATTCGAAACAGCAGGATCTTTATTGCCTACCCACCCTAGAGGTACAAAAAGCGGCCAAGCAAAATATCTCTTTAGCTAGTGGGTGTCGAATAATGTGAGAATGCGGTGCGCAGAAGGCAAAATGATGTTTAATTTATACAATGTTGATTATGATATTATAAAAAAAATACAGAATTTTATGCCTGGAAGAAGAACGTAACAACCGTGTGAATGGCAAAAGGTCGTGTCCAAAATTGTGTTTCAAGAAAACTGGGTGTGAAAGTTTCTTTTTTTTTCTATTTGTATGTCATTCAGGAAAGTTAAATTCCGCATGTGGATGGAAAAACATGTCTTGGCAACAATTATACATCAGTAATGCCCTATTTTTTTTTCAAAAGAGCCATGTTAATGCTTGTGACCTTCTGCTGGCCCAGCAGAAGTGCTGGGGCAAAAAGGCGTAATCTGTGTGCCCGGAAAAAAGGTCGTACAGCCTTACGACCTTCTTCCAGGCACACCACGCTATACAACTGGGCTATGCCAACAACGGATTTAAACATGGTGTAAATTTACTGAGTACTAGACTGTGTAAGTCTCGCGCGTATTCGAACATGAGGGTCCGTTAAAGCGCGTGATTTTGTTTCCTTCACATGGTTACAGCAACGTGTGTGGGACCAAAATGGTCCCAAAAATGTTCGAATACGCGCGAGACTTGCACAGTCTATGCAGTAAGTTTTGATTTTGTGCAAGCTTTATCAAGCTTGGGCCTTTAGCTGTATTATTGTCAAAGGCCCAAGTTGGGTTAAAAGACCGAGATTGACAAAACTTGCACAAATTCAAAGATGCCGCTCGAGGAGAAATCCCCCCCTCCCCACCACCACCACCACCGCCACCAGCACCGGTTGTCAACGCAAAGTATAAATGAAATTACCCCTTCCATCGGACGCGTTAGAACTTTGATGTTTTCACCCAACATGCGGCGGAACGTCAAGCCCCATAGAATCCAGGGATTTTAGCCAACTCTCACACTGAAGACATAAGATAAATTCATTAGGCTGCACCGATCATTCAATAGACCTTTATCGTGGTGCGGCCGTCTTGATTTTCTCCCATTCAAACCAATGTAACCAAACCGAGGCTGAAAGGGCAAATAGTCTGGTTCCTTTTTGTGCAATGAATATTAGCATCTATTACTGTTTTTGGATACGGGGAACATTACCAAGATGGTGGCAGCATGATAAAGGTCTATTTCGTAAAATCTGAGAGCAAGAGGCTGGTAAACCCATTCAATTTCATCACTTGTAGATAGTGGAAATTCAACTGAAGAATGGTAAAAATGTTGTCTTATGCATGTCAACAAATGAAATGGATTGACACTTAAACGAACCTGAATTGGAAGAACGAAGTCATGTGTGCACGAAAACGAAATTGAATGCAATAAGTATAGTTAAAAGAAACCATATTGATTTAATTATGGGGAAATTATGTGAATTTGAATGCGTGTTAATGAAAATAATTAAAATTTGCTGAAAATGGCCGGGGAAACCTGTAATTATAATATTAATCTGTATTGTAATTCAGCAATAAACGTGCTTTTTTATTTTTATTTTTTTTAAATAAACCCAGTCGAGTCATGATAATAATAAGTTAAAAGAAAACTTATATATGGCGGGAAAATGATATCAAGAAGTTATTTTTGAAAATATTCCAATGTATCTATTTATGTATGTCGGCAGGTCTTACTTTTTGGTGGCGTGTTATAAATGGAGACATCGCTCCATTTCTACCAACCAGGAGTCGTCTGCGCTATGGAGGGATCCCTGTATGGTGCTGAATTTGACGATGGCCAAAAAGAATGCGAACTTGATCATGTGAAGGTACGAAATTGAGCCCCCTTCTCCATATAAACACAAGTGACACGCCCACACTACTTCTTTTTTCTTTTTTTTCTTTTTTATTATTGTTATTTTGTTATGTAATTCGCCCATCACAAGGCCCAAAGGCCACTCGAGGTGTGGGCAGCGCCGTAACTTTAGACTAATCCGAGCAGCTTGTTCATGGGCGTTTACGCCATCGCAACTATGGCTGCTGCACGCACGTGTCGAGGCACACGCACTGTGAATCCTCCATGCTGATTGGTACATTATGCGCGCTGACGCCATAAACACCATAAACGAGCTCTTCTCGGATTGGTGATCAGGGTAACATTTTAGGGGGGCACAAGGGGGCACCATTTTTCCTAGGGGGCACTTTTGGCCAATTAAAACGGTAGTTTCAGTTTGTATTTTTCCCAAACAAGCCCATTTTCAGCGCTCTTCTGACGTGTTGAGGTAAAGCAAAATATATTCTGCGTGTAAATAATAAAAAAAATAGTTTTACAAACACTGACATTACTACATAAAAGCTTATAAAATGTCACCTTATATCCTGGTAATGTTTAATCTCAAAAGTCCAGATATCAAAATGGGGGTTACAGACGTCAGTTGGGGGTCAATTGCCAAACAAACAAACTAGCAACCCAACAACCCAACAAACAAACAACCCAACAACCCACCAAGCAAAACAAACAAACAAGCAAACAAACAACCCAACAAACAAACAAACAAACAAACAAGCAAACAAAGAAACAAACAAAGAAACAAAGAAACAAACAAACAAACAAACAAACAAACAAACAAACAAACAAACAAACAAACAAACAAACAAAGAAACAAACAAACAAACAAAGAAACAAAGAAACAAACAAACAAACAAACAACCAACCCAACAACCCAACAAACAAACAAACAAACAAACAAACAAACAAACAAACAAACAAACAAACAAACAAACAAACAAACAAACAAACAAACAAACAAACAAACAAACAAACAAACAAACAAACAAACAAACAAACAAACAAACAAACAAACAAACAAACAAACAACCCAACAAACAACCCAACAAGCAAACAAACAAACAAACAAGCGAACAAGCAAACAAACAAACAAACAAACAACCCAACAGCCAAACAAACAACCCCACTCCCTCAAAAAAATGCTTTAAAACATCAAGCCCACTACTTTGTAACAATAACAAAATTGGATTTCCACCCCCTCCCAAAGAGCAAGCTGTACTAAAAAATGGAACACGCAGGTGGTCTTTCAAAACTACTTCGATTAAAGAACATAATTATGAGATTTTACTTGTGTATACACCACCGATTATCCCTCAACCGAAACTTTGGGCGAAACAACTCCGGCAGCCGAGGACGGAAGACTGCCGGATCTCAGCGTTAACTCCCGCCCCCTCCAGAGGCTGGACCCTCTAAACAATGGTCGGCAAACAAAAGGAATCAAACCATCACTTCTAAAAACCATATTTGGAGAAAATTTATCAAAGGATTAAAATATGTCTTTAAACCTTTATGTAAATTGGTTGTTTCGGAAGCGATTTGTACTTTAGTTGCATAATGGGGACAGTCAATTTAATGGTCTGTAAATATTGGTTTTGTACGGAGTTTTCATTGTACTTAATTAATTTATTTTACAATAATATTGAGTCGAAAGTAAATTCATTTTCTGAGAGTCTAGTTAAAGCAGCACATTATACAGTGAAACAATATTGATATAGGCATTTTCGAAGAAAAAAAACAATGGGATAGGATAAGTAAGTTCGTCAACCGTCCTATAGGACGGTTGAAAAATTGTGTATTTTGAAGTAATTTTGCATAAAATTATAAACTAGTTATACATGTATGCAAATATTTGTTGTGTTTTAGCCCGTATACACCGATGTGTGCTAAACACTGTATACTCAGTACTTTTTACGAGGATAAATACTTTTTTTTGCAAAAAAGTGCATCAAAAACGCCTGGGAAATTAATTTTGAAACACACTCTATAACTTTAAATAAGTGCGGACGGTGTGATTGCATATAGATTTGAAAAAATAATAATAAAAGAAGAAGGAAATGAATGTTGACAATGGACAGTTCAAAGAAAATTCGTGTTTGCTTCTTTTTTTTGTAGGAGAGCGCATGCCCGGAGTCCATCTTGAATTTTATCCTAGACGCTGATAAGATTCGCAAGACTCAAGAGGACAAGTTAGACGTGAGATGCAGACTTGGTGTTCCTCCAGGTACGAATAAAACGCATCCCAAAAAATAAGAACAATGACATAATAAATAAATAAATAAATAGACCATATAAAGCAGGCAGATTTTAATCCAGTTTCAAGACGTTTCACACGATATCAAACACTAACTTGCTGTTGCAAATGACAGTCAGACACCACTCCAACAAACAGGGAGAGCAAAGTTTCACTTTTGAAAATCTCTCTAAATATAAAAGAGTGAAAAAAAAACACTCGTTTTGTCCGCCATACCACTCTTGCAAAGAGCCATAATGGCGGATAACTCTTTTTTATAGAGCTTTCTTTTGCAACGTCACAGCCAGAGATTTTTGCCAACCAAGGTGGAGAAACTTCTGAAAGCCATCAGTGCAAAAGTAAAAACAGATAATCACAGTTTGCAAAAATGTTACACAATTATTCAAAAATTGTTTAGAATTTGTTGGAACAAACCAACCAATAATGGAGGTATTTTCTTTAAATAGAAAGTTTGCAAAAGTGTTGAATTTGGTCACAACGCCTGTCAACAAGACTTGAATGTTTTGCTACAGTTGGCCATCCATGCCAACCAGTTTGTTTATCATCAATACAAAGGTCTATAGTGAGAGGTGTTTTCAACTTGAATCAAAGTGAAGTTCACTCCAATTTCACTCAAAAAGGGTGATGGACAGTGAGTTTCACTCTCAAAAGAGCCAAAATGACACCAATCGCGCGAGAGAGTGAAATTTTCATTTTTTTTTAGAGAGAGAATGTTTCGTTTGAAATTTGAGCACTTTGCTACTCTACTAGGTTCAGCTGTTTTGCAATAGTGATGCCAGACAATCTAAAGAAATAAAAAAAAAACATTCCAAATTTCTCATACGACTCTTATGGGGATAGTTTTATACGACATTGTTTGAAAACCTTCTCTGGTGCTACCGCAGTGGTAGGCCGAGAATTTGTGGCTACGGCTACGGCTACGGCTACAGCTACGGCTACGGCTGTAGCTAAGGGTGTCGCTATTGGCATCCCATGCTTCAACGGTTGAACACGTGACGATCAAGCAACAGCCACAACCCAAAATATATGGACACGGCCTTACTTTGTTGCAGACGGTCGTTTCAGAGCTGCCTTTAAAACAAAATGCCAAGTATAACAAGGCCGTCAAGTTTATTTTCTTTATATAACGGGCTTTTTCCCTTTGTTGTTTCAAGCGGGACGTGCTATTGTCATGCCCTGATCTTTTGTCTTAGATATGTTTTAAAAATTGTGAGTTGGACCCTTTCCAGCTAACAATGGGACTTTCCCACCTTTCGACAGGGACGGCACCTCGGCTATTTTTAGACTATCATCAAGTTGGGGGTTAACATAGTTTGGTCGTTGGGGGACAGTTAGCAAACCAAATTATGACAGGCTACCAACCACATCCAAAGTGGTGCATAATTATAATACACAACTACACCATGCCCGATATGTCGCAGAGTGAGTCTACCCAAATGCTCCCATACTCTAACATACTCTTCCCCCTTGTACAGAAGTACCCCCCCCAAAAAAAAAAAAAAAAAAAAAAACTCAAAAGAATTGCAGAGATTTCCAGAACACAATGAAGACACCATATTTGGAAGGGGTGACACCCTGACGCCACATTATTGGGCTTAGTTTTATTTGAGATGAGTCCTGATTGGTTTTGTACACGAAAGCGAATCAAATACGCTCTCGCTCTGCCCTAACACCCGGGCACCTTTGGTTTAAGTCCTCGTCGATGCTTGAGACACACCCCAACCATGTTTGTATTTGTCCTTCTGTTAGGTACATGCTGCAACACACTTGTGATGTTGACAAAAATCATAAATACTTAAATTTGTAACATTTTCAGATCCACTTGATTGGACAGTCGATCACGTGAACTCGTGGGTCACGTGGTTATCCACGACCTTTGACCTGCCCATCTATGGAGATTTTCGCGTCAAGCTCTACGACTGTCCGCTAGACGGTCGAACGCTGACCCAATGGTCGAGTGACGATTTCTGCCGATTGTTCGGGCCGAACGGAGATCTGATACACGAAAACTTCCGAAGATGGTTGAATGGTGAGCAAAAATATGCTGATATAACCTTTACAATTTAAGTAAGATTTGAAACTTTGCATGGCGGGAAAACAATCTAGTAATTTCTGCGGTGACACCACGTAGTTATCTCTGATGAGTTGGGATGGCTCTGAAAAGAACCGATGGATTACCAACTCGACGTTTCGATCAGTATGCTCTGATCGTCTTCAAGAATGCCGGAGAGTACTTAATCAGTATGCAGCATCCAGTCAGTTTCAGCAAAAATCAATTCAGTTTTATAAACACACATTTCAATTCATGCAGTTCTATAAACACACATTTCAATTCATGCATGTTTCCTAAATTCATTCAAACTAGGGTTTCTTTTTAGCTACCATTACATTCAATTTCGTTTTCGTGCACACATGATTTCGTTCTTCTTAATATTCAGGTTCGTTTTAGTCATTCTATTTCATTTTTAGACAATCAAAACTACATTTTCACCATTCCTCGTTTGAAGTTCTACAACCCATTTGCAATTGATGTAAATTGAATAATTGACCAGCCTCTTGCTGCTGTCTTTTTGCGAAACTCAGTAATCTTTGCGACCTAATGAATTTGAATGATCTTATTTGACCAATGGATGCTAAACTGTTGAAATTGAATTACTCCTTTCTTTTACTGTTGAATGCTGATGCAACGGAGCATTCATTTACAAACGAAACTGAATGAGCCGGGGGTTAAATTGACTGAATTTTGTGCTGAAATCGGCTGGGGAAAAAACCTTTATTTTCCTCCTAGACTCGCAGCTGCAGTTCCCTTTAAAATTGCAGCAAACTCGACACCTATCAGGTTCTGAACCAAACGAACCCAGAAGTAGAGCCAATGATTTGAATAAAAACAAGATTGATTATTTATTTATGTTATTTCCTTCCAAAGATTCCCCTGAATGTCGCCAGGTGCAGGACAATTTGTACGGCGTACAGAAGGATATATACCGCCTAGAAGATATTAAGCACAAACTCATCAACACGCTGGCTGGAACACAGGTCGGTACCAGAGAATTTCTTTTTGTATTGTTATTTTCATTTTGTTTATGTAGGTTTTCCCGGCCAATTTCAACCAAAATTCAGTCAGTTTCATTACCCAGCTCAATCAATTTCGTTTGAAAAATGAATGCTCTGTTGCATCAGCATCAAACAGTCAAAAAGGAGTCATTAAATTTCAACAGTAAAGCATTCACTGGTCAAATCAGGTCATTCAAATTTACTAGGTCGCAAAGATCATTCTATTTCGCAAAAGACAATTACAGCAAGAGGCTGGTCAACCGTTCAATTTCATCACTTTTAAATAGGTTGTAAAAATTCAACTGAAGAATGGTGAAGATGTAGTCTCGGATGCCTATAAATGACATATAATTACAAACACGAACCAAAATGAGAAGAACAAACGTGATGCCCCCCCCCCCCCCCCAAAAAAAAAAAAAAAAAAAAAAAAAAAATAGGCAAGACAGTGGGAAAAATTAAAAGACATTGTATCAGAAATTGGTACTTCTTTTGAGTGTTTTTATCGAGTGTGTACAATTTCGGGCAAAACAGCCCTCGCCCCTTCACCAAAGAGGTCCCCATTCGCCTATGCGAGTACAACTGTTAATAAATAAAAAATATTTAAAAAAAATATGTCAGAACAGAAAAAGAAAAGAATAATGTACTTTTTAATTGACTATTCAGGTTCATTTCTTTTTATCTGAGGTTCACTTATGGCATGGTTTTCGCGGTATCAGGTTACTAACGATACGATATTCGTGAGCTATTAGACATATCGATGCCAAATAAGGCAAAACCAACGGAAATATCTGTTATTTCTAACGACAGGTTCCCTTTTTGGGCCGAAAACCAAGAGATCAAATTGTAAGGATTGGTTGATGTAATCAAACCGCAACTGGTCGTTAAGATTATACCGTAGTCGATGTTTTTAATTGTGTTCTTCTGACAAAATGCCAAGAAAAAGATGTCTGCTGGTGTTTGGCATAAAAGCTCAGAGCGGATAGAAAACTTCAAAGGGCCTGGGGGCTATTCAGATATTAAGCATCAACGTAAAAGATTTTTTTTCGGATTTTGTTTGACTCAACTACCCTAAAATTTCAAATTTTAAATATTGACGGACTATTTAAATTATCATAGACGCTGTAAAACAACGTAACGTCTGAAATGAAGCAGATTTTCAGATCATTATTTTTCCAGATCAGGAGTTTTCAAGGGCTTTTCCTGGCTTCCGCAACTTTGTAATTGAAACAGAAGAGGAAATTGTCTATAAAAAAATTAAAAATTAAAAAAAAATTTAAACACTTTTGATTTCTATTATTTTTGATTGCAAACTGCAATTTTGCAAACTGATTTTTCGATTGTCAGTTATCTCTCTTGACATACACTCTCCCACACTTTTGAAAAACAATTGAACTTTTTAAATGTTGATTATTCTGAAAGGCCCTTTGAAGTCGGTGAAGATATTTTTTTTAATATTTTTCTTCACAGATCAGTTACTGAATATACATTTTCTGTAGCATGATCCAGTGTCAGTCGAAGATTACAATTTGTTTTCATATGGTGCAGTAGTTACTTCTGGTCAATAAATTCGCTAACATTTTAGATTGTTTGTGGAGAGGGTATTGCGACATGTTCAAACTTTCTGTGTATGTCATCGGGAGTGTGGGTTGGGGTTGTTTTGGTGTTTGCTTGTGTGTTAGGAATTGTTGTTGCTGTTCGTATTGTTGTTTCTGCTGCTGCTGCTGCTGCTGCTGTTGTTGTTGTTGTTGTTGTTGTTGTTGTTGTTGTTGTTGTTGTTGTTGTTGTTGTTGTTCTTGTTCTTGTTGTTGTTGTTGCTCTTGTTGTTGTTGTTGTTGTTGTTGTTCTTGTTGTTGTTCTTGTTGTAGTTGTTGTTGTTGTTGTTGTTGTTGTAGTTGTTGTTGTTGTTGTTCTTGTTGTTGTTCTTGTTGTTCTTGTTCTTGTTCTTGCTGTTCTTGTTGTTCTTGTTGTTCTTGTTGTTCTTGTTGTTCTTGTTGTTCTTATTGTTCTTGTTGTTCTTGTCGTTCTTGTCGTTGTCATTGTCACTGTCATCAGCGTTGTTATTGTCGTTGTTGGCGCGTCGTGGCCGAGTGGTCAAGCGCACTGGAGTCAAGCTCTGGTGTTTCTGATCTGGTCTTTCTAATCAGTGTGGGTTCGAGTCCCGGTCGTGACACTTGTGTCCTTGAGCAAGACACTTAACCATTATTGGTTCGTCCTTCGGATGGGACGTAAAGCCATTGGTCCCATGTGCTGTGTAAAACACGTAAAAGAACCCAGTTACAGTATAAACTGAGGACCACCCTTTGATCACCACTATAGGTTTAGCAACTGAGAACTTATGTACATTTATTATACGTGCTCGGTTTGAAACAATCAATACACACACAAGGAAATGTAATTAGTATAATCAACTGAAATCGGATTATGGAAATGATATTCGAAAGTCACAAGTTTCCCAGGAATCAGGTGTTTATTTAGGTATTGAATTTGAGTATGAAGACTAAAATGAAAGTAGCGTGTACAGTATCAAAAACCAACACTGCGTCCTTATACCCCACCAGAAATCTAGCATTGACTTTCTCACATTTTGACCCCATCCACTCTGCAGCAGAGTGAACAGATTATTACAGAGCGACTTTGAATGACTGACTGTTAACTTCTGTCAAAAGCATAGGGCGACTTGCATAATGTTACAAGCCCCTGGGGAACAGGCATTCAATGTGTTCTTGGCTTCACTTTACCAGTTAAGTTGTCAACAACTTGTACTTTGATTTGACCCCAATAGGCCTTTTTTTTACTGCAAGAGGGCGCCCTTTGGGGTAAATTGGGGGGGGGGGGGGGGTCAAACCATAGCAAATGAGGTTTCTTTCCTTGCCTTTCACCTCTGTGGACCGCGGTTCGAATTCCGAATCATGCCTTGCATGTGAATTGGGTTTTCAGTCCCTACCTGATTGCCTGGGTTTTCCCTATTTGGGGTTTTCCTCCCACATCTAAAACTGACATTTCTTCATCATCTTCTCTACACGGGTATCTTCAGGCCTACGGGTCACAGTGCTAGTCACTTTTGAGGGTCCCTTCGTTTCATTACCAGAAAGATTTAATAGTAATAAATAGAAATAGTGTGTTAGACAAGATGCATTTAGACTTCTAATAAAGCAGTAAATAGTCAACTTGTTAGTTTTTTTTTTCATTAACAGTTTTACAAAGTAATCAGTGTAAGGTATTTGTTTGGAGATTTTGTATTTTTAATGTCTTCAAAAAATGTGTTTGTACTTTCAAAAAGGAATTAGTATTGCGCCCTCTTGCTGTCAAACATACGGCATATACGTCGGGATGTCATGTATAGGGACACATACAACCATTATAAGAACAATAAAGCACCTGCTGTCATTTTAATTGACATGATTTTAGTGGGGGGTTTTTATTCGGTGAAGGGAAGATCAGTTCAACGAACTTCCGAACAGGAAGGGACTCGTCGTGTGCTTATACAAAATTCTTCGCTTACGACGCGTAAATAATTAAGAAAGTATTGTCTTTAACAGGGCACAATTTAAATCGTGTATGTTGCAAAACCAAATCAATAAGTACAAAATTAATAATATGTTCAATTCTGTTAATCGTTCCAGCCATTCATGCAATCTGATTGGGGCTCAAATATGAGTAGCCCCGCCCCGCTGTCTCCGCCAATGAGCGACGACTTCGCATCACATGACATCGACAGTAGCCAACCGCGATGCCTGACCAACGAGGTGACGTCGACCACGTTCAATTGGCTGCCGCTCACGGTCAGAGGTTATCCAAGGAATGAGAGTGACGTCGAAGCTTCGTCACTGATCATTGAGCCCGACACAGAGATGGGAGTGTCATCAATGTCGCGACCGAAAAGAAAGAGAGGGCGCCCCAGAAAACCCAAAACACCAAAACAAAGTAAGTGTTGACCCAACCACAATATAAATTCCACGTTTCGAATGCATTTTGTCGTGTTCCCGATTCAACAACATAGTGTTCACGTTCAGTGCTCAGCCTGTCACCAAACTAAGTAACTACTCTAACTCTTGCGGATACAACCATTTGTGTAAATCTCTTTTAGAACTTGTTTGCTCTGAACCGTTGTTAAGGACTCGACGTTTCGAATAGTGTACTCTGCTCGTCTTCAGGAGCCAATACTCTTTCCTAGAAAGAGATTCACACAAGTTTGTAACTACAGGTTGCACTAGTAATAGTTACTTCTTACAGGGGCTGTGTCGTCATGATTATAGCTGCGAATGGAATAACCATGTTGCTATGCGCGTGCGCGCCGGTGGTCACACCACAGTTTGACAAGGATTTGACCGCAAGCGTGCGCATGTGCAGTATCTGGGTGAGAGTTCATCTTTCCAAGCACAGCCACGGGCCTGCAGTATGACGACACAGCCCCTTTAATATCAGCACCATGCGAAGCTTCAAACATCCCTTACCACCATACACGTGCACTTTAAAAGACCCTTTTTTATTGGTTGGATTTCCACGTCTCATTGCATTACAGAACGAAGCCAGCCAATCCTGTACAAGTTCATTCTGGCCCACCTGAACAATCCCAACATGCATCACGTGCTGGAGTGGGTCAACAAACAAAATGGCGTCTTTCGTTTCCACTCCGCGAGGAAGGACGACTTTGCCGAGATGTGGGGGCGCTATAAGGGCAACAGGGAGCAGATGACGTATCAAAACATGGCACGGGCTCTGCGGAACTACACCAGGGGGAAGACAAAGGTGATGGAGAGGGTGAAGAGAAAGTTACACTACAAGTTTTGTCAAGATTTTATCTTGTAAAAAGATTTGGTTTCTCGCGAAAAGGAATGCTGTACAATCTAAGATTTTTGACTCAAATGTATATAGCTGATACTGTCATTAATCCACGACACCTGGGAAAAATTCCCATTTGTACCTTATATGGATTCAAGGAAAGTGAGCATACCAGCGCCAGCAGTTTGCCAACAGTACCCCCAAAATGTTATACATTATCTTGATTCAGAGACAGTACACTGCAAAAACTGGGGTGTTAAATTGATTCTCCTATGTATCTATAATGTGACAACACCGACAGGGTGTTAATTTTACCAATGATAAAGCAATGGGGATAACTAACACCATGACGGTGTTGTCATATTATATAGATACCAAGAGAATCAATTTAACACTCCAGATTTTGTAGTGTATATGCTGCAAACACTAGTAACAGTTCTGCCAACTCTACAGACCATGCTTTTTAAAAGAGAGTGTGCAATCAAACTGTAACTTTACCAATGCTGTACCTTATCTTGATGCAAAGAACGTACGCATACTCGAATCAGAAGTTTTGCAAACATTGTCAAATTTAATACGTCACATTAAAACTTCAACTAAAGCTTTTTTAAATTTAGTACACTCACAGGGAAGTCATGGTGCTGCGCCTAAGTGTGTAATTTATAAATGTCAACTGTTTGTTGCCGTTCCCCTTTTTGGTCTAGAGCCCCGACCCCACACACTTGTTTTCGCCGACCACGTAACTCGAGGACTTCTTTTTGTTTTCCCATGGTTTGGACTTAATATTTTAAGCAACGCGTCACGACATCCTCATTAGCCTTTTTGAGATATGGTGGTTACTGCAGGAGTACACTGTTTGGTTTGGGTGTATACAGACAGATTTACCCGAACCTAATAGTGTCATAGTATTGTGTCCAACATTATCTCAAGATGGCTTATTGGTTTTCTACACAAAATTGAGCCGAGAACGTCCTCGGCCCGTTAAATCAAACAGACTCTTAACGTTTTCGGCGTCAACTGGTGAAACAACCTTGTAGGTGCAGTTTGTTTAGTCTTGCCATTAGTTTACTTCCCTAAAGAATTCCTTCTCATGGGGTACAATCTGAAAAAAGAAAAACCTGTTAGGAAGCACTATTGTATTGTTTTAAGCCCCCCCCCCCCCTCCCCAAACACACACACAAAGGCCCTTTTGTCAGGCTTCATATTTTTAAGAATAAAGCTGGTGTTACCACAAACTTCTTGCCATGTATATATTTACCTTTTGGGACATAAAGAAAATTCAGCTCAGTGTACAAAACATCTACCCTAGTTTATGTGACAGAAATTAAACCGAGTGTCGGCAAACGCAATTAATTACAAGCTGCTCAATGCATGGGCTCTACAATTCTCGCGTGAACTCGAACCTTTTGTGGACCTTCTCTTGCTGAGAGGTTGCGTGACCCCCGGAGAAAAAATCATTTTGCAGCCATGTTGGGTCCAGCCACGACAAACTCAATGGCTGACGCGTCGTCTGCTGAATGATTTCCAGCATCTGTTTGTGCACCCAGCTTTAGAAAAAGGTCGTGGATGACGTCACGTGAAACCAAATCTTCGTGCGAAGGGAACAAAACCGCACATTTTCACGTGTGCGAATGTTTCAAACTCGCGAGACTTGCAGCACAGTCTATCGCATAAAGATAGCACTTAAATTAGCCACATCATAATTAACACTGCTTATCAGAAAAATGTTACCAGTCGAAATTTTATATCATAATTATATAACCTCGAAAGAACACTCTCCAAGTGTTTTTTTTTTAACTATGTGCGGTTTTTATGTAGCTGTTTCTTTTTTATCAATTAATAGATTTTACTCAGTAAAAAAAGTTTTTCTTTTCTTTTTCAATGCGATTGCCAGTTGGGATGGAAATATTATAAATAAATATCAGTCAATACATACTTTTATTTTAGGTTTTCCCGGTCAATTTCAACAACAAAAATCTTTCAATTTAACACCTGCGTCATTCAATTTAGTTTGGAAATGAATGCTCCGTTGCATCAGCATTCCAAAGTCAAAAAATAGTAATTCAATTTCAACAGTTTAGCGTTCACTGGTCAAATAAGGTCATTCAAATTCATTAGGTCGCAAAGATCATTCACTTTCACAACAGCCGGCAGCAAGAGGCTGGTCAACCATTCAATTTCATCAATTGTAAATAGGCAGAAGAAATCCAAATGAAGAATGATGAAAATGTAGTCTTGAATGCCCACAGATCGACTGAAACGAACCTGAATGAGAAGAGCAAAATTCAATTCAAGGGTAGCCAAAAAGAAACCCTAGTTTGATCGATTTCGGGGGGAAAATAATGCATGAATTTGAATGCGTATTAATGTAATGGAATTCTTCTTTTTTTTTGCTGAAATTGATCTGGAAAACTTTTATTAATATTTACAAAATATATAAAATGATGCAGGGCCTTAGCAATTGTTCTTAACACCCCCACAAAATCTAGCGTTTTAGAACATCGTTACAGAGTATAAAATATTGAAAAAAGAAGAAGTAAACAATGTTAAAATGGTACAATTGCATTTCTACAGTTGTTTCGCATGTTTAAAAAATAGACCAGATTTTAAAACAAATAACACAAACATTTCATATAAAAAAAAATTTCCTCAAACAAAATTTGGTTCAAATTAAAAAAAGAAAATCTTACACTAGACTGTGTGACTCGTGAAATCACGCGTTTAAAAAGAGTCAAGAGCCCAGACTTCCTGTTCCCACAAAATGTACACAGCTCAATGGAAGAATTTTATGCTGGTGCCGGTGTACAGTTTAAAATCAAGTTTCCATTAAGAAAGTGACTACATCTTCAAACTTATTCAGCTGTAGTTTTTTTTTAAATGCTTGATTTTTATGGCAAACTTTCCATATCTTGCCTGCCAAATAATGTACTGGAATGTTGTATTACTGTTGTTTGTTACAAGTTGACATGGACTGTACGTTTAATAAAAACCATTTACGGCGGTGTCCGAATTGGCAGCTACTGTTACGGCTATACGGCTACGGCTTGATAGCCGGGTCACCATGCGTTGAAGTATAAGACGTTGTTAGAAACATCCTTAGCAACAGCTGTAGCTGTAGCCGCTAATTCGGATACAGCCAATGCCAGGCACTCTATGCATGACGTCACAACGCTGCAAATTGTTGTAAACTTCGCTCAGATAGGAATATTATGCGTACAATATTGGACAACTAAGTCTATTTTTTTAAGACAAACGGTCTAGAAGTTGAACTTACAGCAAATGTATTGACGTCTTGCATGAGAACTAATCCGTAAATGGGCAGTAATCCGTAAATGGGCAGGAATCCGTTAATAGGCAGGAATCCGTAAATGGGCATCAAGTGCCTGGCTTGTAGGCCATTTTGAAACCTTGGCTTAGGCTTGAACTATGACTTAGTCACCGTCCACCCGATTGAAGTCCCGTACCGAAAGCGTATGTTTTCAAATTACTGGCATAGCGAAAGCCAGAACCTAAGCCGTAGCCATGGTTTCCAAATCAGCCATAGCCGCAGTCAATCTAGTTACGACATTAAGTCCCTCTTTAAACACTGTGCAATATTGACCCCTGACCTCCCTTTGACGTCACAGGTTACTGACGCCAGGCGCCCAGATAATTACTAACGTTTTAATAATGATATTCTTTATTTTGCACTTATATTTTAACTAATTAATAAATGCAAACGCAGCTGTTTAAGGTTAACATGTTTTGTTAAAAAAAACAATTTTTGTTCTACTTCAATTTATTTATTTCAGTTCACTCTTGAATAAAGGAGCGGTTTATTTCTCGCTACCCAGGACGTAGAAATGTATAAAACTATATACTAAAAATTGTATCACAGATTTGAAATTTATTTTACAAAGAATGAAGAAAATACACACAGTTTGAAGACCATAAACTTTCATTTTGTTTATACTGTGTAATATTATCCTTGAGTATAAGATTTTGCACTATATATAAAGTTGTCTTTGGAATTTTAAAACAGTTGGTACTGTGTTTTTTATTTGATTTTGTTTTTGTGCGTGTATGAGAGGGTAATTGGTCGTTTTTCAGTGTTGTTCTTTTTAAAAGCCCCAGCTCAACATTGGTAAGAAGAAAAACATAATGTTTACATATTTGCATATACCTTACATGGTATAAAGATAATGATGGTAGAAAACTTTCCTTGAAGTAGTTCTGCCTGATCGTGTTGTCGTTTTTAAATAATACATGAAATAAGATTCAAAAATAGCTTTCGTCTCAGTCAGACGAAAATGCTGCCTAGCGTACAAAAATGCTGAGTACATTTTTACCGTTTGCTCGCAAATGAAACAACGAAATGAGCTGAAATGTTCACAGATTGGTTTTATTACAAATATCTTGATTATTGCAGAAAAATGGAAGCATTTGCAGTCAGTTAACCATTGATGCGCTGGGGTTTTATGTGAAGTGCTAGTTTATCATGATGGGTAAAACATAATTTCGGGACTCTGGGGGTAAAATGAATGGCCCCTGCCGTGACCTTTGGCCTCACATGTTATGGTAATTTTTATTTTGACGGAACTGTAGCTGGGGGTTTAAAGCCACTATACCGGATTGATAAGGATAAAAAACATTCATTTTTAGTTTCAGTCTAAAATTTTACTGTTTATGAAGTTAGTACTGGAATCAATTTTTTTGTGAAATGTTTCCCTCTGAAATGCTGTCATATTCGAGAAAACTGTATCTGAAAACCTTTTAAAACGCAACAGCTGATTTCGAAATTAAGGACATTGTGTTTAACTTGAAAATCGTGCACAGTTTTAACTATTTTCCCCTGACTCAGACGACGGATTGAGCCCCAAATTTTCCCAGGTTTGTTTTTTATGTATATTATGTTGAACCAGACAAAGTAAGAACACTGCACTATCAGCTTCACCAATCCCGTACTGTGCCTTTAAATAATTGTTTGTGGTTATAATTTGAAAAAAAAAATCACAAGAATGTACAAATATGTATTATTATGATGTGTCTGTTTACGGGAATGGAAATAAAACAAACAACAACATAAACTATCCTGTGGCTCGTTTATCTATTATCGTTTAAAAAAGCTAAACAATTGTGGAAGCCAAAGTAAAGGATCGGTCCGCTTGAGAAGAAGGTTGTTTGGAAATGGGAGCGAGGTTGTATTCCAGGGGCGCCACAACACCGGGGATTTGAGCAAGTGATAACGCCACAAGCGATGACAATCGGCCAATAAACCCGGGAAACAATATCTCGAGCAATAAAATTTTACAGTCACGGTCTGACTAGAGAAGGGGAAATCCCACGAAATATACATCAGTCGATAAAACAAAAGCCAGACAATAACAAGTTTATGGGGGTAATGATGGTTGAATTTCTTGCATCTTTATTTGTCACATTTTGGTGAAAATTGTTATCTCTTTACCGGATGTACTTGGCTGCGTGCGATTGGACAAGGGATCGCTTCTAATTTTTTTTTGTTTTGTTTTGTTTTTGTTTTTGTTTTTTTGCCAAAAAAGGTCTCATGGTTTAATTTTCTGTCGATATCAAATTGAGTTCAGTGTTCCTTGAATACAAAACAAAAATAAATCTTTATTTGAGAATAGAGCTTCTTAAAGGCATGAAATAATTTTGGTAATTACTCCAAAAATAAATGACCATGAAAACTTATTTTGTAAGGAGCAACGGAGAGCTGTTGATAGTATAAAACATTGTGAGAAACGACTCCCTTTGATGTAGTTTTTGAGAAAGAAGTAATTTCTCGCTAAAATATTTGATTCCGAGAAAGGCTTCAGGCATGAAGACTTTCTCATGTAATGAAAAACATGCAGTTTCAGCATTTTCGGATCCTTCTCCGTGGAAATAACCCGTCCAGATTTTCGCCCATATCTCAAGAACACTAGCATTTTTGAAGAAAAAAAAATGCAGAGGTTGGTTTTATGGTATATTATCGTCGGCTCAGAACTATAAGGTCATTAACTTCCGTAATCGACAAAAGGTCGTTAACATTTCCAAACTAAAAAACAGTAAATAAGATTTAAAAATTAAAAACTAATGGCTTGCCTATCCAAAAAGTAGTTTAGAATAACAGTTTAAACTACTTAGAGCAAGCAAACAAACACCCTATGAACAACAACAACAACAACAACAACAACAACAACAACAACAACAACAACAACAACAACAACAACAACAACAACAACAACAACAGCAACAACAACAGCAACGACAACAACAACAACAACAACAACAACGACGACATTGACAACGACAACGACAACGACAACGACAACGACAACGACAACGACAACGACAACGACAACAACAATGACGACAACAACGACAACAACAACAGCAACAACAACAACAACAACAACAGCAACAACAACAACAACAACTATTTATTTTTGTTGATGTGTTTTTGAACGTGTTTTCGTGGTTATTCGTGAAATAAGCACGAAGAGGGCGTCTTCAAAATGCTATTCTATCGACTTTGAATATTTTTCAGATGGAGCAATAAATTTCTCTCGTGTGAATTTTATAATTATTGAGCTTTCAGATTAAACCTGATCATTTTTTTCTTCGATAATTTTTTTCACTTTTAGTTCGTCTTTTCGTTTTTATATTTCATCTGTTAGAAGACTAACACGACTATCTCTAGTATGTAGTTTTTGAGAAACGAGTAAAACAAAAAATCGCGCAAGTCCAAAAACCAGCGTTTGAAAACAGTGTTGCTTTGTTTGTCCAGTATTTTCTCATGACTCCGAGTACCAATGAGCAGTAAACTTTCACAGGTTTGCTATTTCATGTAATCGTTGGGGTCGCGGACACTGGTCCTTGAGAGACGATAGCGGGCGTCCCACAGACCGGTCCTTTTCCGTTGTTTTCATCGCTGAGAACATTGTTTTCATCGCTGAGAACAATGGAAAAGGACCGGTCTGTGGGACGCCCGCGATCGCCTCAAATGTCTCCCGTTACCAACGTCTGCCGAGTGCTTTAGAAGAAGGGTCTCTCGATACCAGTTGTCTGTAGCTACATAGCACGCTGATAGTCTTAATCAAACTAGATCATTGATGATGATCACCATCAGCACTTATTTACACACACTTGGAATAATAAAGTGAACAATAATAAAGTGAACAATATTGTTTGCAAGTAGAAAAGTAAATAAGTTAAGACACACTGGTATTTGAATGCTTGTCTACTTGCCAAAACAACGCCAACGTTTTATCAAGTAACTAAACACAATTAAACACAAGTTGTGATGGAAATACAAATAGTCAACAAGACTTGTAAAGTATTCCCAGTAACCCACCAAAAGAAAACAAGTTACTGAAATTCCACGCCCCGGAAAAACAGTAATATTCTGAGCATTAAAAGAAGATGAAAATTACAATAATTATTTGATAGCCAACATGAGTTCTGTGTCAAATTTTATCAAGCTTATGAGCAGCAAATATTGTTTACAAATATTTCTCTTCCAAGGAAAAAGTTAGCCGGGAACCAGTCGAAGCATAGCAATCTGTATTATTATTATTTCTGCTGGTACCCTGCTAGTGCTAAGCAGGGTGTTCTCTCTCTGCTCAGTGAAAGGCTTGGGTCCAATGTGCTTAGGGGCTTACGGCTCATAGATTCACAGAGTGTGTCTGCATTGGCGGCTACGGCTATGGCTACGGCTGTAGCTAAGGGTGTTGCCATGGGCATCCTATGCTTCAACGCTTGATGACGTAACGATCAAGCCGTAGCCATAGCCGTTAAATCGGTAAGCTACACCAAGGGCCCAGTTTCATAGAGCTTAAATATAGTGCTTAACAAATTTCTGCTTAGCAAATATGAGCAGGATACCAGTCACAGATTGTTCATTTTACATGGTATTTTGGCTGGTAACCTTATTCAGGTAAGCATATTTCGTTGTGCTTATGAAAATTTATGAAATTTGGCCCGTCTTTTTGACTGCTTGTATAGCGCCCTCTAGTTGGCAGTCCACTCCTCCTGAACTTGATGGACAGTGTCCTAAACTGTTTTTCTTTTTTTTTGAAAACCATAAACATGTTATGCCGCCCTCACACTGATTAAATGACAAATTCTGTGAAACCGTTCGATAGAGGGCGTTTTTCAGAGCATTTAATCAAAATTCCCTTAGGTAAACTTAAAAAGGTAATAGAAGACACAAAAACAAAACAAAACAAAAAAACCCCAGAAAAAACAGAAAAAGGTCACATGATTGCCAACATGAGTTTTCTCTGCTGAAGACAACATTGGTCATGATGAAACGTCGAGACTGTTGTTATAGCCTTGTGCGTTTCTCGGCAAACGTTCATGTACTGCTTCTTTGAACAGTCATTTTGCCAGAAAGGTTTCATTCTCAAAGAAAAGGAGAGATTGGTCCAAAGACTAACGTGACGGAATACCGGTTTATGTTTACTCTTCGCACGCTCGCTGTATGCCTTTTGTTGTTGATATTTTCTGTGTTATTTGATTGTTTGTGTGTTTGTTGGGTTGTTTGTCCATTTGTTGGGTTGTTTGTCTGTTTGTTTGCTTGTAAACATAGATGAATGGTTTAATACTGGTACCGGATACCAAACAACGTATAGATTAAAAAAAGGTATGTTTTTTTCTGTTTAATCACCAACGGTCATTCCTGTTTTCTGATAACTCCAAACCAGTACCAGTTTGTCTTTATTCCAAAGAAAAAATCAGTTTCTCTCGATTACTGTTACTTGACACCCGCGCCATTTTAGGAGAACAATCACACTCCTTTCTGAGGATTGCAATAAACAGGAATGAAACATCATCCCGGGTTTCATACTTCAAACGGCTGCTTTCAGAATCGAACATTAATTTAATAATATTGACCGTGTTGAGTTTTCAAACTGCCTTTTTGAAGGAGTCAGTGACAAACCAGAGGGTGACCGGGGGGGGGAGCCTGACCCCCCCCCCCAGCTCAAAACCCTTACCCCCCACCACCACAAATGAGATCGACAAAAATGCACAAATGAATGGTTCAATACATTAAATAGTCCCCAATTATGTCTTTGCCTCTGCTTGCCCCCCCCCCCCCCCCCCACCCAAAGTGAAAATGTCTGGTTATGCCATTGGAAGGAGTTAATGACGTATAAAATATTAACGTGATGTGGCATTGCTTTTTCTGGGGTTGGGGGAAGACGGCTACTGCTATTGTTGTTGTTGTTGTTGTTGTTGTTGTTGTTGTTGTTGTTGTTGCTACTGTTGTTGTTGTTGTTGTTGTTGTTGTTGTTGTTGTTGTTGTTGTTGTAGTTGTTGTTCTTGTTGTCTTTTTTGAACAGACAAAACCCCTTTTACTAGGATGTCCTTGCCCTTCTTATAGACAAAAACCCTATAATTTTGCAAATTATGTATTTCTTGTTGAACATAACCCCTAATAAAGTTTGCCCAACCCACTCAAACAGCCCAACGTTCTGTAACTTTTCACATACCAATTTGCTTTATGAGTTATGGTTTTATAAATCTTATATAATGTTTATTCTACTAACTAGCCCATTTTATAGTTTTATTTTGTTATACATATAAAAACAAACTCCCTGATTAATGCACCACGCCTTCTTAAACTTCTCACATTTCCACAGACAAAAATCAACCTTATCAGCTCTACACCTTACAACCATTTGTCCACCCAGCCTCAATTCTGGGCATCGAAAGCCTCCCCTCCGGAAGCATTATGAGAACGAGCGTTTTCCGGTGAGAGCTCCAGCCGGTACGGTTTCGTAGAAACAAAAATTACCATAACATGTGAGGTCGAAGGTTACGGCAGGAACCAGTAATTTTACCCCGGAGTCCTAAATTTGTGTTTTACCCATCATGATAAACTAGCACTTCACTTAAAGCCCCAGCTCAACAATGGTAAACTGACTGTAAATGCTTCCATTCTTTGCACAAATCAAGATAATATATGTAATAAAACCAACCTGTGAAAATTGCAGCTCATTTTGTTGCTTCCTGTGCGAGAAAAAGGTCAAAATGCATTCAGCATTTTGTGTACGAATTCTTAGGCAGAGGTTTGGTCTCACATTTGAGACGAAAATATCTTTTGGATTTTATTTCATTTGATATTAAACAACGATAACATTTCAGCCAGAATTTTTTCAAGGAAAGTTTTCTACCATTATTATACTCTCTAAATGTAAAAGAGTGAAAATTTCACTCGCTTGCCAGAGTGGTGTCTGTTTGGCTCTCTGAGAGTGAAACTCACTCTTCACCACTCTTTTTTGAGTGAAAGTGGAGTGAATATCACTCTGAATCTAGTGAAAATACATGATTTTCGTTCTTAGCAATGGTGAGCCGGGGTTCACCGAATAGTGTTCACTCCATTTGGGAAATCTCAACCTACTTACTGCCCAGATTAGTTGACTTTATAAACAAGTATAAACACTAGTCAGGTGACTTTAGGGCGCGAGAGGAAATTGCACCGGTAGATGCGGTTTGGAATCCAGGACCCCGATCCAGGCTCCGTGCACCTCAGGTACAGGTACACCACAAACACAATTATCTTTCCCTTTTTAGGCAAATGTATATAATTTCAAACTATAGACAACTAGAATGTTATAACCAATGATGTACCATCCGGTCCGTTTGTTGTTTTTGGAAATCAACTTCTCTAGCTTTCAAGGAACATTTCATATAGGGCGGCACATCTTTGTTTTTTTGAAAAGTACATTCATTCCAATTCTCTAGTTATCAAGAAACGTATCATAAAGGGATGGTACATCATTGGTTATTGGAAAAGTACATTCATTCCAATCCTCTAGTTATCAAGAAACATATCATAAAGGGATGGTACATCATTGGTTTTTGGAAGAGTACATTAATTCCAAGTCTCAAGTTTTCCAGAAACATATCACAAAGGGATGGTACATCATTAGTTTTTGAAAGAGTACATTCATTCCAATCCTCTAGTTATCAAGAAACATATCATAAAGGGATGGTACATCATTGGTTTTTGGAAGAGTACATTAATTCCAAGTCTCAAGTTTTCCAGAAACATATCACAAAGGGATGGTACATCATTAGTTTTTGAAAGAGTACATTCATTCCAATCCTCTAGTTATCAAGAAACATATTATAAAGGGATGGTACATCATTGGTTTTTGAAAGAGTACATTCATTCCAATCCTATAGTTATCAAGAAACATATCACAAAGGAATGGTACATCATTAGTTTTTGAAAGGGTACAGTAGCATTTATTCTAAGCCTCAAGTTTTCACGAAACACCATAAAGTACCCATAACAGGACGTGTGCGGGTGCTAAACGGTCGCGTGGCTGCCACGCGCAGCACCCACGGCCTAAACTCGTCAACACTTTTTGACGGTTTTGACTTGCTCGTAAAATACTTGTTTATTCGTGCTCGACTCGGGAAAAATCACCTCGGGGGGGCTTTTGTTGGGAAAGATAAGCCGAAGGAATTCATCGTCTCTATTTGAAACAACAACTTCAACAAGTTTCTTGCCCAAACCTGTTTCGAGATCTCCTTTGGCGTTAAAGTTAAATACACATGCACTCCAAATTCTGACAACAAACTTTTGTTTTGTTTATTTCTCTATTAGTTGTTTTGGTTTTTGTTTTCTTTTGTTTACTTGTTTGTTTGTTTGTTTGTTTGTTGGGTTGTTTGTTTGTTTGTTTGTTTGTTTGTTTGTTTGTTTGTTTGTTTGTTTGTTTGTTTGTTTGTTGTTGTTGTTTTTTAGAATGGTATAATATATAAATGGTTGCAAATGTTTTCCCATTTTAAAGGTACAAAACAGGACTGGCATTCATCCACAACAATTTTTTATTAGTATCAGTCTTAAATCTTACTGATTATGAAGTTCATACCTGTACTAATCTTCCATAGAAATATTTCTGTTTGAAGTATTGTCAAAGTCGATAAAGTAAAATTTGAAAAGCCCAATTTTAATTTCTGTTGTAACAATCGAAATTAAGGACAGTGTGTTTACATGCTGAAAAGTGTGCAAGGTTTTTCACTATTTTCTCCCGACAGAGACGACGGGTCGAATCCAAATTTTCACAGGTTTGTTTTTTCATGCATATTACTGAATTACACAAAGTAAGAACGCCACACTATCAGCTTTACCAATATTATACTTTGCCTTTAAATATTAAAAAAAAAAATATTTGTTCGTGGACAAGCTACTCTACATCGAACTTAAGGGACGTTAATGTCTTTCACGGTGACTTGAGAAAGACAGCGTGGTATCGAAAGCATTTAATAGGGGTTCTCGTGAACTGAGAACTTGCAAAACGAAACAGCCTTTGGAGTTTCTGTGAATGACAGGGTGGTGGTGGAAATTAAGCATTGTGGAGAAGTTCTTCGAAGGTCTAATGACCGTTTATGCCATAGTCAGAGACGGTACCGTAGTTGAGCCCAGATATCCCAGGAAATCTTTAACATCTTCAAGGACATGGGGATCATCGAAACAAAGTTGATTAGTTTAAATCTAAAAGCTCACTAATGTTATGAATGAGTGTGCTCTTCCAATAACCAATGATGTACCGTCCCTTTATGATATGTTTCTTGATAACTAGAGGATTGGAATGAATGTACTCTTCCAATAACCAATGATGTACCATCCCTTAATGATACGTTTCTTGATAACTAGGGGATTGGAATGAATACACTCTTCCAATAACGAATGATGTACTATCCCTTTATGATATGTTTCTTGAAAACTACAAGAGGACTGGAATGAATGCACTCTTCCACTAAACCAATGATGTACCATCCCTTTATGATATATTTCTTGATAGAGGATTGGAATGAATGTACTCTTCCAAAAACCAATGGTGTACCATCCCTTTATGACATGTTTCTTAAAAACTAGAGGATTGGAATGAATGTACTCTTCAAAAAAAGATCTCTTTATATTTATGTTTAAGCATTGATGATTTGTGTAAGTTCTTTTAATCCTTAAAAATGAGTTGGCATTTGACATCTTACTTTCATCAAAACATACCATTTGGGCCTGAGTATGTGTCCGTCAATAAGATGGTTGTTTGGTAAACCGTGTTTTTCTAGCCCCCACCAAAAGTGACAAAACCGTCCTTGGGAGAGAAAAAAACGACTGTGCAAACCAAATAAAAAGTGTCAGGCACGCGCCTGCTTCCGGCGGGCGACCCGACTGAGCTGGTGTAAGGTTACATCGCCCCGGATCTAACCCCCAACTAGGAGCTTATCTGGCCAGCCACGCGCGCTGCGTTGTCCTTCGTTCGTCATGGGGGGGTGGTACGGTAAGCCCCCGCCACGTGCCAAGATGCGATATTGCGATCTGGAATAACTTAAAGTGCTGGTTCTTTTAGAAAGCAATATTACTCAAATCCTTTAGTATTCAAATAATATGTCCATAAACTGATGGGTGACCAACTGATGGTACCTTATCGCCTTTTGAGAAAGAGTTCATCCATTTACATTATTCCGTTAAGAAACAAACAAACAATGAAAAAGTACCAAACAAGTTTTTGTCACAACTTTTCCAAACAATTATTAGGTTGCTATTTAACAATTGTTGCCATTCAAACAGTTTGCAACTTTTCTGGTTTTATCATCTATACCCACGCCAGAGAGCGTTCTTATGCATGAAGATGAAGAAACTCTAGTTCTACGCTTGTGGTTTTTTGCCGCTCTATTCACGGAGCCAGACTTCACCTTTACGGCGACTGATTTCTCAAGATGCTAGGCTATTTGGAACCGGATCCAAGTCTTCTGGACACTTGTAAATGACAGCCTTTCTTGGTACTAGAGATCGTTATCGCAGGTCCCGCCTTGGCTGGCCTGGTTTTAGACACCATTCAACAGATGGTTTTCCAGATACCCAACCCCGCTGTGTGTGTTTTTTTTTTTTTTTTTTTTTTTTTTTTTTTTACATAGGGCAGGAGCTGGTTAAGATTGACAATTCAATGAAAGAAATAATAACTCAGAATACCTATGGGCCATGTCACATGAGGCAATGTACGGGCAACCAGTTCCAGGCAAACTTCAAGAAGAAAAATTGCATTCACATTTCAATTTTCACCTGATTTTCTTGAGGATTGTAAGACATGGTTAGAAAAATAACTCCTGTGCTAGCAAAAGTGTTTCTTTTGCATGCAGTGCACATGGTTGCCTCCAAGTTGCCAGTGAAAAATTGCCCTGTGTGACTCGGCCCTTACCGTGCATTTCTCACCAACCCTTTTGGAGAAAATTATTTTGTTTGATTTATGGATTTTGTCCACGGGAAATGAGAACATCAGATCATCGTTTTTTCTTTTCTTTTGTGTGTTTGTGTGTGGATGAGACGACTTTATATTATCTAAAGATCTTCAAGGAATAAACCAAAGGGGAAAGTGTGACCGGCAAAAGATCGTATAAGCACTCACTGTCCAAAATTGTGTTTGAAGAAAACTGAGTCTGATAGTTTGGTCGTTTTTCTGTTATTTGTAAATCATTCAGGAAAGTTTAATTCAGCATAGGAATACTTTTTGCAAAAGAGCCATGTTATTGCTTGTGACCTTGTGCTGGGGTAAAAAGTCGTAATTTTGTGTGCCCAGAAAAAAGGTCGTACACCCTTA